>CM039508.1:35683763-35834535 GCA_022432975.1 Begonia masoniana | reverse complement strand
AAAGTATAGTGGAGGGTTTTGGTTTAGAATCACGAGATATGACCGCAAGTACAAATGATAAATCGAAGTATAGGTGTAACACCCGGCATTTTTGCCATGAAGATATTCCTTAAATTATTCAACGGGATTAATGGGAATAATCATGCAAGGTTTGTTTTTATTAATTTGCTAATGTTTCCAGTTGAATATGTATGATTCATGAAACCAAATGGTGAAACTAAATAGCAAATTAGTTAAAGAACAATGGAAGGGTAAATAGAGAGAAATTAAGGTTGGTGGGAAATCGCCAATGGATGAATGCCATCTGGCAACTTGTTGAAGAAGCCATGTCTTCTTCCTTCCCTCCGTTTTTCTCTTCATTCTAGCGTGAAACTCCCCCCCCCTGTTTTCTCTCTTCCAGCCGATGAACAACCATCGAAGTTACTTCGATCTCCTCGGCTCCTTTCTGTTTTCCCGCTGAGGTAAATGTCTGGTTGAATGCTAACGAATTTGGACAAGTTTAATGCGAGTTTTCACTGAGATTTAGGGTTATTATTTTAGTGAAAACTCACTGTTTTTGGATGAAAACACGTTGGTGTGTTTTCTAAGTGTTGAAACGTATTTGCTGCATTTCCTACGAGTTATTAGTTAGCATTTGTAGCGTGTTTGAATTCTGTACATCCATTTACAGATCCGAGCTTTCCAGGGGCGTTCGAGCACACTGCATTGCTGCAAACAGGTAAGTTCATGCATCTACGTTGGCCCTTAAGGCCCTACAACTCGGAGGTACTAAGGTCTGGTTCGGGTAGATAGGTTTTAGGTTATGTTTTAAGTTAAACGTGTTTCCGTTATATTCTGTTTCCTGTGGTATTCATTCTGTCATCTGTGAATGTTAAGTTTAAGCATTTCACTTATTCATGCATACACGTTTCCTGTAAAATCATGCAAATGTTTTCAGCACCGGTTTTGAAGTAAGTAAGATAAAATCCTGTAAAGAAAATGTATGGTTAAGTGTGGACGAGGACTGGCATCCTGTCAAGTACTCCTGTTATGTCCTGAAAGTGGCATGTACATCCTGTTGCACCAGCTCCTTCTCCCACTTATACCTTTCCTGTCCAGTGAAACGCAATGTTAAGTAATGTAATGTTCACGTATTTCAAAAGTCCATGCATCACTGCATTTCATTTCATGTTCTTATTGAGCTCTAGGCTCATAGTTGAACTCCTGTTGTAGGTATGGATTTTCCAGATGAGGAGCTTGATCCTCAAACTGACGAGTTGATGTAGTTGGAGGGAGGAGCTCACGGGATGGTTGCTGCAGTCAGACAAGATGTATTCCTGTGAGCGTGTATTTTTGAAAGTTAAGCCGAGTCCTGTATAGACTTTTGTGTTTTGTTTTAAAACTTCTGTTTTGGTGAACTTGAAATGTATGTCAAGTTTCTGTAAAACTTTTGGAAATCTGTATTGATATTCCAAACCTCTGTATTTGACAGTTGAATTTCGTTCTGAAGTATTCTGGAATTGTTTGGAATATTTTCTGTTAGTCTGTGCATGGATAGTTTCTGGTTTTAGAGCTATCCATGCAGTTTGTTTTCTCGAACCTTTGTCATGTTGTCTGTCATGTTGTCGAATATGTTGTTTTAAAACTGTGTTTTGAAATCGGGTTTTTAATAAATTTTGAAGTTTTATGCCTTCTGTTGTTATGTCTTCTGTTGATATGTCATCCTGTTAAATGTTGTCAATTCAGTCATCCGCCCAGTCAAAGTCAATTTAGTCATCCGCCCCAGTCAATTCAGTCATCCGCCCAGTCAAAGTCAATTTAGTCATCCGCCCCAGTCAATTCAGTCATCCGCCCAGTTTAAAACCCCGTCTTCCGGTTGACGTCACCGAAGTCTTCCGCTCAGTGTAAATATGTTTTCCGGCTGACGTCATCCCAGTTTTCCGCCAGTATAATGCTTATATCTTCCGGTTGACGTCATCCATCTTCCGGCTGACGTCATCTCCTCATCTGATCTCAGTTACCGTCTGTGTCTTCCGCTTGACGTCACTCGTCTTCCGGTTGACGTCACCACCTCTTCTGCCCAGTTTTATCCAGTCTCTACCGCTGAACCCTGTTCACATTTTTAGTCATTCGGTCACTGTTCACATTTTTAACCAATCCGGTCACTGTTCACACTTTTAGTCATCCGGTCACTGTTCACTTTTTGTCTTATTCTCATTATCCATTATTCACATCCAGCTTAAATGTGTTTTCCAGTTTCACTTTCAGAGAAGGTTTATACTCTCTGTTAAGGTTTTAAAAGTATAAAGTTTAAAAAAAAAAAAAAAAATATGTGCCCGTTTTCTGCAAATGTCCCGGAGTGACGGCTTCGATCCCGGACCCCGATCGGGATTCGGTTTCGGGCTGTCACAGTAATGGTATCAGAGAGACAAGGTTTTAAAACCGATTCTGTGAAATGTCTGACTGCGCAACCCGCCACGTGAGATCGCTCCACCAACTGTAAGTATTTAGATTACTGTAACTGTCCTGTTTATTTAAAATTAGGTTATTCTGTTATTCTGCTTATAGGACTATCTTAGAAATGGTGAGAGGACATCAGGAAGAATCCAGTGAGAGCTCTCGGGCCATAGACCGATTGACAGAGCTGGTGGGGGTACAATCCCGCATGGTTGATCGAATGATGGCCAGAGAAGACGACAGAAACAATAACCATGGAAATATCAATCGTGATAATGCGCCGCGAGACAATAGTGGAGACAGATTCCGGCGACTTCAGCCACCCTCATTTGATGGGTTGTCTACAGACCCGACCCGTGCTGAAACCTGGATTCGAACTATGGAGAAGATGTTCAGTTATGCAGAAGTAGAAGACAACAAGAAGGTTACTTGTGCCACGTTCCATCTCACTGAAAGTGCTGGATTCTGGTGGGATGCAGTACAGTCGTCTACAGTGGCATTGAGCTGGGAAGGGTTCAAGGGGATTTTCTACGAGAAGTACTTTGACCGAGGAGTGAGAAAGGAGAAGTTACTTGAGTTTTCTCGGCTGCGACAGTATGGATCTGTGGCCGAGTATGTTCAGAAATTTGAGTCGCTATCCCGATACGCAACACACATGGTGGCCACTGATGAGAACAAGGTGCACCAGTTTATTCAAGGTTTAAAGATGGACCTTCTGCGAGGAATCACGACTGGAGGTTTTGATGAGGCACCATATGTGAAAGTGGTGGCCAAGGCTTATCAACTGGAGGCTTTAGAAATAAAGTCCCAGAGACAAAGAGAACCACCAAGAGGAATTATAAGAAATACTCCTCAACAACAACAACAAAAGATTCAGAATGTACATCCTCAACAGCAACAGAACAGGGCATTAAAAGGCCCAATGAGACCCTTACTTACCAGGACAAAGGGAAGAGACCTATGGGAGCTCCTCAGCTTCCTGTCTGCCCACGTTGCCAGAAGAATCATACAGGAGGCTGCAGGCTTTTTACTGGCCAATGTTTCCGGTGTGGTAAAGAAGGCCATCAAGTCCGGGATTGTCCGATACCTGACACGAGGCCGATCGGTGCTGTGCCTAGAGTGTTTGCGATGATGGAAGATGTTGATGACGCAGCTCAGCATGCAGCGATTACAGGTACAATTTTAGTATGTGATGCACCTGCTTATGCCTTATGGGACACGGGGGCCACACATTCGTTCGTGGCAATAGACTTCGTAGTTAGACAAAAGTTTTGTGGTACGTCGTCAGATCAGCCTTACAGCGTTATGCTACCGTCCGGAGAGTTTATGCACTCCGAGCTGGTTGTAAGGGGTGATATAGTGTCAATGGGAGACCAGAAATTTTATGCCGATCTTATCGTCATCGGTATGAAAGGGTACGATGTCATTCTGGGGATGGACTGGCTGTTTAGACATCATGCCACCATCGACTGTAGGTCCGGGCTCGTGACTTTTAAGCGCCCGAACAAAGTAGAGTTCTCCTATCAGGCAATACCAAAGAAACATAGTGTGCCTGTTATATCCACCTTGAAAGCTCAACAGCTGATGAGGTCAGGATGTGTTGGATTCCTTGCCAACGTGGTAGATATTCAAAGACAAGGTGAGGTGGAACTTCAAAATATTCCTGTAGTTCGAGACTTCTCAGAGGTCTTCCTGGATGACTTGCCAGGATTGCCACCTGATCGCGAAATTGAGTTTGAAATTGACGTATATCCAGGTGCGGAACCAGTATCAAAGAATCCGTACCGCATGGCACCAATAGAGCTGAAAGAGTTGAAGACTCAACTGAAAGAACTGGTGGACAAGGGTTTTGTGCGCCCAAGTTTCTCTCCGTGGGGTGCTCCCGTCTTGTTCGTTAAGAAGAAGGATGGGTCCCTACGGATGTGTATTGACTACCGTGAGCTGAACAAGTTGACGATCAAGAATAAGTACCCGTTGCCGAGGATCGACGATTTATTTGACCAGCTACAAGGGGCTCGGGTATTTTCCAAGATTGACTTGCGCTCCGGTTATTACCAGTTGAAGGTCAGAGCAAATGATATTCCAAAGACCGCCTTCAGGACCCGGTACGGACATTACGAGTTCTTGGTGATGTCGTTCGGGTTGACTAATGCTCCGGCGGCATTTATGGACCTGATGAACAGGATATTTCAGGATGTCTTAGATAAATTCGTGATCGTTTTCATTGACGACATCCTGGTTTATTCTCGGAATGAAGAGGAGCATAAAGAGCACTTGGCAATGGTGCTATCGACTCTGAAACAGCATCAATTGTTTACCAAGCTATCAAAGTGCGAATTCTGGTTAAACAAGATTAATTTTCTAGGCCACGTGGTCTCTGCTGAAGGAGTATCTGTGGACCCGGCCAAGATTCAGGCTGTGAGGGATTGGCCCAGACCGAGAAATGCAAGTGAAGTACGAAGCTTTATCGGACTAGCTGGTTATTACAGGAAGTTCATCAAGGGGTTTTCTGTGATCGCGAAGCCTATGACCAGCTTAACAAGGAAAGAAATCAAGTTCAAGTGGTCCGAAGCGTGTGAGGTGAGCTTTCAGACACTCAAGCAAAAGTTAACCACGGCTCCTCTACTAGTATTGCCAGTCGAAGATGGCAAATTCAGCGTATACTGTGATGCGTCAAAGGTTGGCTTAGGATGTGTATTAATGAAAGAGGGAAAGGTTGTGGCATACGCATCCAGACAATTGAAGAGCCATGAGGAAAACTACCCTACTCACGACCTTGAGTTAGCGGCAGTTGTATTTGCGCTGAAAATATGGAGACACCACTTGTATGGACAATCATGTGAGGTGTTTTCGGATCACAAAAGCTTGAAGTACATATTTACTCAGAAGGAGTTGAATATGAGGCAAAGGCGATGGTTAGAATTCGTGAAAGATTACGATGTTGAGATTAAATACCACCCGGGGAAAGCCAATGTGGTAGCCGATGCGCTAAGCAGGATGCCGTCTACTATGCACCCGACCTTGGCTACCATCTCATTGCCTTTGAGGACAGAAATTCAGAGGCTTGAACTAGAGGTAGTTTCTAAATTATCGGCCGTACTGGCAAATCTAACGTTACGGCCAACTATTCTGGACAGAATTAAGGAAGCCCAGAAGACTAATTCAAAGGAGATGGCCGATATAGTGAGCAAGTTACCTATGGCCTCTTCCGAGTTCAGCTATTCGGGAGATGATATTCTGAAGTTCAGAGATAGATGGTATGTTCCGAAAGATGAAGAGTTACGAAAGAGCATCTTGTCGGAAGCCCACTCATCTTCTTTCTCTGTGCATCCTGGAAGCACGAAGATGTATCAGGACTTGAAGCTTCACTTCTGGTGGCCAAATATGAAGAATGAAGTGGCCAAGTATGTGGAGTCTTGCATGATATGTCAACAAGTCAAGGCTGAACATCAACGACCAGCTGGGACGCTTCAGCCTCTCCCGATTCCCGAATGGAAGTGGGAGAACATCACGATGGATTTTGTTGTCGGCCTTCCAAGAACGGCTAAAGGCCACAATAGCATATGGGTCATAGTGGACAGATTGACGAAGTCGGCCCATTTTCTACCTGTGAAGACGACATTCTCCATGGATCAGTATGCTGAGTTGTACATTAATGAGATTGTCAAGTTGCATGGTATTCCTGTGTCAATTGTATCTGACCGGGATCCTAGGTTCACTTCCAGGTTTTGGAAAAGCTTGCAAAACTCCTTGGGTACAAAGCTGGATTTCAGCACGGCGTTTCACCCACAGACAGATGGACAATCTGAGAGAACAATTCAGATATTGGAGGACATGTTAAGGTCGTGCGTGTTGGAACTTCATGCTCCTTGGAGTAGATATTTGCCGTTAATTGAATTTGCTTATAATAACAGCTACCAGGCTACTATCGGCATGGCTCCATATGAAGCCCTCTATGGCAGAAAATGTAGATCTCCGTTATGTTGGGATGAAGTTGGAGAGTCCAGACTTGTCGGCCCTGAGATATTACAGCAGATGTCTGAGGTGATTGCTGTTATCAAACAACGAATCAACACTGCTATAAGTCGACAGAAAAGTTATGCGGATCGGAGACGGAGAGAATTGGAGTTTGCTGAAGGCGATGAAGTATTCCTGAAGGTGTCGCCTTTCAAAGGTGTAATGAGATTTGGCAAGAAAGGGAAGCTCAGCCCACGGTTCATTGGCCCTTTTCCCATCTTGAAGCGTGTGGGAAGCGTGGCGTACAGACTACAGTTACCAGCGTCAATGGATGGAGTTCACAATGTTTTCCATGTGTCGATGCTGAGAAAGTGTGTGCGAGATCCAACCCAGATCGTGGAACAGGTGGACTTTGATATCATGCCAACACTGACCTATGAAGAAAGGCCTATACAGATATTGGATATGTCACTCAAAGTGTTGCGCAATCGAGTGGTTCCATTGGTGAAGGTTTTGTGGCGAAATCATAATGTGGAGGAGGCCACATGGGAAAGAGAAGCGGATGTTAGGACTCAATATCCGGACCTCTTTGCTTAGGCAAATTTTGGGGACAAAATTTCTGTTAAGGTGGGTGGAATGTAACACCCGGCATTTTTGCCATGAAGATATTCCTTAAATTATTCAACGGGATTAATGGGAATAATCATGCAATGTTTGTTTTTATTAATTTGCTAATGTTTCCAGTTGAATATGTATGATTCATGAAACCAAATGGTGAAACTAAATAGCAAATTAGTTAAAGAACAATGGAAGGGTAAAATAGAGAGAAATTAAGGTTGGTGGGAAATCGCCAATGGATGAATGCCATCTGGCAACTTGTTGAAGAAGCCATGTCTTCTTCCTTCCCTCCCGTTCTTCTCTTCATTCTAGCGTGAAACTCCCCCCCCTGTTTTCTCTCTTCCAGCCGATGAACAACCATCGAAGTTACTTCGATCTCCTCGGCTCCTTTCTGTTTTCCCGCTGAGGTAAATGTCTGGTTGAATGCTAACGAATTTGGACAAGTTTAATGCGAGTTTTCACTGAGATTTAGGGTTATTATTTTAGTGAAAACTCACTGTTTTTGGATGAAAACACGTTGGTGTGTTTTCTAAAGTGTTGAAACGTGTTTGCTGCATTTCCTACGAGTTATTAGTTAGCATTTGTAGCGTGTTTGAATTCTGTACATCCATTTACAGATCCGAGCTTTCCAGGGGCGTTCGAGCACACTGCATTGCTGCAAACAGGTAAGTTCATGCATCTACGTTGGCCCTTAAGGCCCTACAACTCGGAGGTACTAAGGTCTGGTTCGGGTAGATAGGTTTTAGGTTATGTTTTAAGTTAAACGTGTTTCCGTTATATTCTGTTTCCTGTGGTATTCATTCTGTCATCTGTGAATGTTAAGTTTAAGCATTTCACTTATTCATGCATACACGTTTCCTGTAAAATCATGCAAATGTTTTCAGCACCGGTTTTGAAGTAAGTAAGATAAAATCCTGTAAAGAAAATGTATGGTTAAGTGTGGACGAGGACTGGCATCCTGTCAAGTACTCCTGTTATGTCCTGAAAGTGGCATGTACATCCTGTTGCGCCAGCTCCTTCTCCCACTTATACCTTTCCTGTCCAGTGAAACGCAATGTTAAGTAATGTAATGTTCACGTATTTCAAAAGTCCATGCATCACTGCATTTCATTTCATGTTCTTATTGAGCTCTAGGCTCATAGTTGAACTCCTGTTGTAGGTATGGATTTTCCAGATGAGGAGCTTGATCCTCAAACTGACGAGTTGATGTAGTTGGAGGGAGGAGCTCACAGGATGGTTGCTGCAGTCAGACAAGATGTATTCCTGTGAGCGTGTATTTTTGAAAGTTAAGCCGAGTCCTGTATAGACTTTTGTGTTTTGTTTTAAAACTTCTGTTTTGGTGAACTTGAAATGTATGTCAAGTTTCTGTAAAACTTTTGGAAATCTGTATTGATATTCCAAACCTCTGTATTTGACAGTTGAATTTCGTTCTGAAGTATTCTGGAATTGTTTGGAATATTTTCTGTTAGTCTGTGCATGGATAGTTTCTGGTTTTAGAGCTATCCATGCAGTTTGTTTTCTCGAACTTTTGTCATGTTGTCTGTCATGTTGTCGAATATGTTGTTTTAAAATTGTGTTTTGAAATCGGGTTTTTAATAAATTTTGAAGTTTTATGCCTTCTGTTGTTATGTCTTCTGTTGATATGTCATCCTGTTAAATGTTGTCAATTCAGTCATCCGCTCAGTCAAAGTCAATTTAGTCATCCGCCCCAGTCAATTAAGTCATCCGCCCAGTCAAAGTCAATTTAGTCATCCGCCCCAGTCAATTCAGTCATCCGCCCAGTTTAAAACCCCGTCTTCCGGTTGACGTCACCGAAGTCTTCCGCTCAGTGTAAATATGTCTTCCGGCTGACGTCATCCCAGTTTTCCGCCAGTATAATGCTTATATCTTCCGGTTGACGTCATCCATCTTCCGGCTGACGTCATCTCCTCATCTGATCTCAGTTACCGTCTGTGTCTTCCGCTTGACGTCACTCGTCTTCCGGTTGACGTCACCACCTCTTCTGCCCAGTTTTATCCAGTCTCTACCGCTGAACCCTGTTCACATTTTTAGTCATCCGGTCACTGTTCACATTTTTAACCAATCCGGTCACTGTTCACACTTTTAGTCATCCGGTCACTGTTCACTTTTTGTCTTATTCTCATTATCCATTATTCACATCCAGCTTAAATGTGTTTTCCAGTTTCACTTTCAGAGAAGGTTTATACTCTCTGTTAAGGTTTTAAAAGTATAAAGTTTAAAAAAAAAAAAAAAAATATGTGCCCGTTTTCTGCAAATGTCCCGGAGTGACGGCTTCGATCCCGGACCCCGATCGGGATTCGGTTTCGGGCTGTCACAATAAGGCTGCATGACATGGGACGTTAATGTCAAGGACTATAAGCCAGAGCAAATTTTTTGGACAAAATTCTGAATAAGGAGGGTGGAATGTAATACCCAGTTGTACGGACTCGTATATTATATTATTATTATATTATTGGACGACATTTTTGTAAATATGTCAAATCAGGTCCGTTTTACAAAAAAGAAAGCGTCATCATGATCCTAACGATTAATAGGAATTTTAAAGAAATTATGGGAATTTTCGGAGATTAAACGCTATATTTCGAGTAATTACATTTCTCGTAATATAAAGGACGTTTTAGTAAAAATAGTAAACGAGGTCCGAATTGCGAACGGATAGTTTTATTAAATCCCAAATGCTAAGTTGGACGTATTGGTGAAATAAGGAGATTTGGTGAAACCGAATAGCTGGACGATTAACGAACCGAATGATGAAACAAATAGAATTAAGTGCTAAGGGCAAAATAGTAATTTGCAAAGGAAATTTTAATTAAAAACTTAAATCTTTCTTCTTCTCTCTCAGTTAACGAAAATCACAAAATCACAGAACCTAATTTCTCTCTCGACTCCTTCACTGGCCGCCGACGATCTCCCCAAATCCGACGCCGATTCGCGCTCCGTTTGCTTCGTTTTCTTCGTGATTTCTCCTCCAATCGACGTCCTAGGTATGAACCTACAATCTTCGAGCTTCTATTTCGGTATTTACAGCATTTTAGACAATTAGGGTTTCGATGGTTTTTCGTTAAAAACACGAATTAGGGTTCGTAATTAACAGGTTAGCCGTGATTAAGTATATATTGCACGTATTTGACGTTATTGGACGAAGTTAAATCAATTTGTGAAAAAGTTATAAATTGGTAGGTTTTCGGGTTTTTTAGGAAAAACTCGTTAATTGAGGTTTTGGATTATCGAGCATTAATTGACGTTTTGAATGCCTCGATAAGTTAAGTTGGAATGTAGGAAATTCCTTAGTTAAGGTTTTGACAATTTGGACGTTTATTAACTTAAACTCGTTTTAACGTCAATCCTTGTAATTTCTTAGGTGAACAGTGCTCGTGGACGGAGTTTAAGCTGCTTTGGACACGAGGTAAGTTCTCGTGATTCTTGTTTTGGCCGATTGGCCTACACCGTACTTCGAATGTCGTCTCGAGGAGTTTTGGAGATGCGTATGTTTATTTGTTTTGGTTGGGTAGACAAGTTTAGTTGTTTATAGATTATAGGTTACGATTTACAGTCTTGATGGTATACATTATTGTTTGTTTACTTTAAGATATAGAATTGTTCATGCATCACGTGTTTTAAAGAAAAGCATAGAAAATGAATTTCCGCACATCGTTATAAAGATAATGCAAAGAATGAAAACGGCCATAAGGCTTACAGTTTACTGGCCGAAAGGCTTACAGTTTACCGGCCGAAAGGCTTACAGTTTACCGGCCGAAAGGCTTATAGATTACAGGTCATGCGAGGTGGGGCTCAGGCACGGCTGTACGTGTTGTAAGCGTGTACCCCCCTCCTCTAGCTGGAAAGAGTAGTCCGCCCGCTGGATGAGCTCTCTCCGGTTAGGGGGATAGGATCTCGGTGACACCTACAGTGCATAGCATAGCATGACATACCATAGCACAGCACAGCATAGCATAGCATTTACATTTACGAGCCTTATTGAGATTTTTATCTCATAGTGTGTTGTATGGTGTAGGTGACATAGAGCCAGGTGAGGACGAGATCCCTCCATCTGAGGAGTGACGGCAGTTGACGGAGGATGGCTTGCGCGGTGTGTTGCGCAGTCGAGGCTTAACCGACCCGTGGGAAGTATGTACAGAGTTTTGAGGGTTTTATGGACATTTTGGGCTGTTGGATAGTATGTATAGATTTTGGGAATGTTTTGGGATAATTGATAGAATATGTATAGGGTGTTTAGGTAATGATATTTGTTTTGAAATTCTGGAACTGTTTGGGTAAACTGTTTATAGAAATGTTTTGGTAAACCTTTATTTAACGTTATAGAAATGTTTTGATTGGTTACGGATAGGCTCGGTTTTTAGAGCTATCCACGCAGTTGGATTTCGCAAAGTCCGCTGTAAGTTGGTTGAGTGTAGGATATATATGTTGGGTCGAGTTTATTGTGATTATTAACGAGAAATTGGTACGAAAGTAGGTGATTCCAGAGAGTTGGGGGAGAGTTGGGATGAAGTGTGTTGCTCTCTGGAATTTGAGATTCCAGAGAGCATAAGTGTAGAAAGAAAAGAAAGAAGCAAAGCAGGCGGGGGTGGAGACGTGCAGCGATCGAGCGCTGCCAATGCAGCGCTCGGGCGCCGCGAACGCTGCGGCGCGCAGCGCCCAGTCGCTGCGCATTGCAGCGATCGGGCGCCGCGATCGCTGGGCGCGCAGCGCCCAGTCGCTGCAATGGGCAGCGATCGGGCGCTGTCTCCTTCAGGCAGAATTCCCATTTTGCCCTCCCAAGTTTGTATGTTTTATTAAATAGTTTTAATTGTTTATTAAATGTTATATTAAATAGTTTATATTTGTTTTAAATGATTTTAAAGTTAGATTTCAATTCCGACTTCGATTCTGGTTTCGATTTCGGTTTAGATTCTGTCTAGAGTTTAATTAAAGTTATTAGGATAAAAAAAAATATATATATAGTACGGGAAATACGGGTACAGTTCTAGGGACGTTACAGTCATGATCATTAAAGAATCTACGGGTGAATGAGAGAGTGAAGAGGACGAAGGCCAATACAATAAATTTGATAAGAACGAAGCAGTAGGAGAAAGTGAAGACGAAGCCGATGAATGCAAGCCTCAAGATGGACCCCTGTTATTGGTTATAAGGCGAGCATTAATATTTAAAAATGTGGACAAGGACTGTCAACGAGAAAACCTTTTCCATAGTCATTGTGCGGTCAAAGACAAGGTTTGCTCGATGATAATTGACAGAGGAAGTTGCATAAATGCGACTTCCCAAGACATGGTCGAAAAATTAGGATTAGTAGCCACTAATCATCCTACACCCTACAAATTGAATGTGTTGGACGATAAAAATGAATATATGATAACCACACAAGTAGCCGTTGAATTTACCATTGGAAAATACAAGGACTCGGTTATTTGTGACGTTGTTCCAATGAGTGCCAGCCATATCCTATTAGGACGACCATGGCATTATGACCGCCGGGTTCATTACGATGGATTCCTCAACCGATACACTTTCGACTTTGGAGGAAGAAAATTAAAATTACTACCGATGACCCCCGAGCAAGTGGCTCAAGATGAGTCCATTCGTAAAGAAGGCCAAATTAAGGAACATCTTTTAATATCTAAGCTCGGATCGATATCGTCAAGGGAACAAGAACCCCCTCATATCAATTGTTATGATAATCCCTTGTACAATGAAGAGATGTCGTATCCCATCAAGTGGTATTCTAATCCTTTATATAATGAAGAGATGCAATTGGATGACATACCCTTGTGTTTTCAAGAAAAAGGAGATTTAAGTGAAGAAATTATTTTTGGTATCGGAAATATGATTATTACTCTTTTTCTTTCCGTCCCAAGTTTTAAGGAAATTCCCACACCATTCCCAACTATTAGGAAGAAGTAAGTTTATGGTCTTGAGCCTAACTATTACCTTCCTACTTCCATTCTTAGAGCTACACACACAAGTAGGAATTTTAATTCCTTTGTAGACAACAAGCGCTCTTTCCTACAATTTGGTGGATCACCAAAACCGCATTTCCCACCATTTGACTACCACAAATTCTACTATAGAACTAGAGTTAAAGTTCAATTGGTAAGAAAATGTTTCTTTGAGGTCTTAAGAGTACATGGAATATTTCTTTGGTCGGAGGATTATATCATTTCCACGTTGCTTCTTGTCGGATTCGACTACTTTGGAAACCTTCACCCCATCATTGAGCAATCGCCCTCCAAAGTAGTTATCGAGTTCTGTTTTTTCACCCTTGCCAAAGAAAACTTTAGTAAGACCACCCGAACTTTCGTAACAACCTTCACCTCCAATTTTGGTGCTCAAGTGTCGATTCCTTTCACCGTTATTGGGACTCATGAAGAGGTGGCTAAAACAATGGATTTGAGGTCAAATCCTCAGCCACCCGGAGGGGATGACGTGCCAACAAGGCCCATAACCCGATGACAACCCGAGGCCCATGAATTAATTAGCAAATTAACTAATGGAAATTATTTTATTTTATTGCAGGTAGTTGATGATCGTGTTGGAAATTCACCTTGGAGCACTTGGAGGAAGCTACGACTCGGCCCATGGGAATTTGTCTTCCCGGCCCATTTAAATTTATAATTTTTATTTTTGAACTCATTTGGCATACTCTAGCCTTTATTGTATGGATTAAATATTTGCATTTCATGCATTAGATTGTGTGGTTAGGGTTAGATGAATGTGGTGGATTATGGGTTGAAGATTTATTCACCAAGAGGAAAAAGCTACTTCAACAAATTGAGCCTAAGGTAAGCCTTAGCCCAAAGAAAAGCCCACATTTTAAGGTATGAATTTTGCAGGTACAATTGGTAGTGGCCACAAGGATGGATGACATGGCAATTTAGCACCATTGATCAAGCAAAACAAGGGAAGCACCTCAACCCTTGGATGAAGCACATGGATTGCAATCTTGTCCCTTCATCTTGGTCTTCATCAACGGCTCCAGTTTTTTTTCCTAATCATCCACCCTAGGTTTCTCTATTTAAGCATAGCATTGGTGTGTGTAAAAGAACTTTTTGCCAAATCAATAAAATACCTCTTTTCTTTCAAGTTTTTGTGCTTGTTTTTCCTTGATTCTTTGAATCAAGTGGAGAAGTCCTCCATTATTAGCCTAGCTTCGGGTTGCTAGGTTAATTCTTACCAATTCCGTCGCTTTTTCCAATGGGATTAGGAGTTGAGGTTGAAAACCTAGGCCCTAGCTGGTAGGTTTTCCTACGGAAAAATCATTTGTTCAAAGAGCTAACGTAGGATAGCTCTTTGAACCAACCAAAGGTATTTTCATTTTTATCATTTCTGCTACATTTTCACACACTATCACTCTTTTATTTTCGGCCATACACATCCACACACTCCACTTTTATTTTCTTGCAATTTTATTCTTCATATTCATCTACTAATTCTTCACCATATCACACACTCTTTCTCTTCATCTTCTTCTTTATTTTTCTCCATATTCCATGCCTTCATAATGCATATCATATTTGGCCACTCTCACACACCTTCACCTACCATTCATTTGCATTTTATTCTCCATTTTGTTCACTTTATTTTCGGTTTGCACTTCACTTGTCACCCGAGCATTTCTTGAATATTTGTGGGTTATACACGGATCCTTTTCTAAGGGATCCCGTGTCAAGATATGTGATAATGAAATAAAGTAGAGTTGTTTCTTTTGCATCTTGATAGTTAAAGTTGCGTGAAGAGAGGTATCCAACACACGATTTGGAGTTGGCAGTAATAATTTTTTGCGATAAAAATATGAAGGAGCTATTGATAAGTGTGTATTTTACACCTTATTTGTGCTATTTTATACTTGATTCGATAAGTTTTTCTTAGGGGTTTAAGAGGATTTGACCTTTTTTGTGTAAGTGCGCAGATAAATGAAATATAGCAGGTTTGGAGTTTTAACAAAGGCAATTAGAGCTCAAGAGTTGATTTCAATGTTTTTTTCAGCCATAATTCAAAGAATTTTTTATATAAACAAGAGAAGGTGCCGATTGATCTCCACATTAGAGGAGAACAATCTCCAATTTGAGCAGACTGATCGCCTAAAAAGGGGATCAATCAGTTGCTTTGTTTAAAAAGATACGATTTGAGTGATTTTAATCCTCCAAAATTAGGTTATAAAAGAATGAGGAGGCCAAAAACAAAAGGAGAGGAGGAACGTAGAAGAGTTGAGAGCAAAAACAAGGATGAGATTGCTTTCGTCAATATTTTCCATTCAAAAGCATAGTTTTCTCTTTCCTTTTCTTCGTGACAATGAATCTCATCATTTTTTTAAAATTTTATTCTAGCATGAACTTATTTCTTGTCTAAGGCTAAGATATAGTCGAATTATGATTGTTTGATATTTTCATTAATTCAATTTATTGATGTTTTATTCTAATTATGTGTTGAGTGAATTATTACTATTTTTATTGCTTGCGATTGCCTAATCAATAATAGTATGTTCGTAGGATTTTTTGAGACCGGGAGGTGAAGAATAATTATGCTATGGATAGTTCGCCATAAGAGGGATCTTAGACTAGGGATAGCTAAGACGTTCATGTAGTAGTTTGATTTCTCGTTCGTAGTGTATTCAATTAATTGCTAGGATTATAGATTGGAAGATAATTAGTTGGATAAGTTTGTCACTACTCGGGAGGGATTGATAAATATATTTGTGAAATCGCCATCAACACATGAGAATAGGTATTAATAAATTGAGTTAGGAGTACTAAACATGATTAATTAAAGTGAAATTAAAAGCTCTAGATTTTTTCTCTCATTAGATTCTTCAACTATATTTAATTTTAGTTTATTTAATTAAGTTCTCTAGCTCTCTTTTAATCAAAATTTTATTGTTAATCTATAATTAGAATTAATGTAATTTTATAATCAGTGGAAATAGTCCTCGTGAATTTGACTCGTATTTATTCACTTTATTACTTTTGCGACATGTGCAGTTGCGTTCGTATTTTTCGCAACAGTTATATATATGGTCTGAGATTCTAGATACAATGAGATCATAAATAAGAGTTCAAAGTATCTCTTCACTCAAAGAGATATGAACTTGCGACCACGTTGATGGATGGAATATGTAACACCCGCGAATTTAGATTTTGATTAAATTATGGATCTTAGAATTATCTAAATTAGAAAGGAAGATTTGGAGAAAATAAAAGGATAAGGTGGTTGTTTAATGAAAGAGTGGTTTTAATTAATTGAAAAAAAATAGAAAAAAATAGGGAAAGTAATAATAAAAAGGTAAAGTAATTAAAAGTGAATTTGGTTGAACAAAACGGTTTATTAATTTATGTTCGGGTATTCTAATTGGAGAAATTAAGCCGGGTACGGGGTGATGGTCAATTTAGGAGAATTTATAATTTACGAGATTTAACGAACATGTAGTATTATTATTATTATTATTATTATTATTATTATTATTAATTAAAACAACAGAATGGCTCGAAGCCATTCTGTTGTTCTTGTTCGAGCCATTTGAGCGCGACGACCCGAACAGAGACAAGGGGAAGACGACGATCAGCCGTGCAAAACCACCGGCGAGTTTGACGTTTCCCGGTCAGACGGCGGCGACGAGCCGAGGGATGACATCTCCGACCTCCTTCGACCAAAAAGCTGACTGGTAAGCTTCGAGCCTTGCCCTGTTTCGTGTTCATTCTGTGTCGTGGATCGCCGAGCTGCTAGAGCTCCGATCACCGACCGTTTTTGGCTGCTCTCGGTGTCGAATTGCCGAGCTCAGTGCTGGCAAGGACTGCCGAGCAATGTGCAGCTTGGGAGGAGCTAAAAACCGAGGGCTAGGTTTTTGGAGCCTCGGGTTTTTGTGAGGAACTCTAGTTTTTCTTGTTAGGTTATGTTAATTGGATGTTAGAATGATCAATTGGTGAAGGACTTGGTAAAAAATCAGATTGAAATAGAAAGTTTGGACTTTTAGGGTAAGAACCGAATCTGTTTTTGGGGGATTTGACCTAGCTATAGTTATTTGTTTTAAATTTCTTTTTGGCAAATTAAAATAGGTTATTAGAGGAGTACGTGGCCGCTGGAATCGTTCGATTCCGATAACCGACGCAAAATTTATGTACGTTTGAAGTTTTGGGTCGGTTTTTACCGAACCCAAATTAGTCGCCCGTTTAGTTAGGTTTTAGTTGGATTAGGCTAGAAATAGTAGTTTGAGAGTAATTGGTGAATGTAGGCTTGATTTTAATGAAGTTTGAATATTTGTCGTAGGTCGAGCCGTAGGTGGACAGGTAACCGAGTATCCTCAGTGAGCTAGGATGCCAGGTAAGTAGTGGAATACCTTCGTTTTTGCCTTCGGGCCTACACCACGGGACGGTAGGGTTATTGTTTGATTTTTGTTGGTTGGTTGATTTATGTTAAGCACGTGTTGAGTATCGATACGAAAATGAATTTGTGCATGACGTGAAAGGTGAGTGTGAAACGTTACAAGAAAGATTAAGAAAAATGTAGTTCGAGTAGAGTCGCCAGGTTAGGCAAGTTGCCGGGGAGGCACTTGTAATATGCCGGGGAGACAGTGAGTTGGGACTCTACTCGAGATATAAAGTTGAAAATACGTAAGTATCATGGGAGGAGATTGTGTGCTGCCGTCCAATGGGGGGACCTGGGCGTGAGCTGGCCGATCTTGCTCCGTGGGTAAAGGCGTGGCCATCCAATGAGCGGGGAGCTCGGATGTGTGCCTACTTGATTCACGCGTGAAAGTGGAAAGATTAAATAAAACGAAAACGAAATGAAAACAACAGAGTGAGTAGAGATTGCATGTGTTAGGGCGGTGTCGGTGCGTCGTGCATGTTTACATTTCTTTTTCCTACTTGCTAAGCGTAAGCTTACGTGTGTGTGCATGTTCTATGGTGTAGGTGACGAGGTATATACAGGTGAGCTAGACGAGGGAGCCAAGATTAGGCGGTAGTCGGTGGCACACGGGGCACGCCGGTGGGGGCAGTTGTCGGGGCGCTTCGACCATGGTCTTCGAGGGATGTGGGGCTTTGTATTTTGGTTGATGTTTTTGACAGTTATGGTCTAGCTATTTGTATTTGTTGTATATACTTATAGTTAAGGGTGATGTGTCACCCTATACTGTGGACTTTCTTCACTTAGGGATGTTCGTATTTTAGTTTCCCTCTTTACTGCTATTTGGAGATTTCGTATGCTGGTTAGTTAAGTAAGAGTATTCTAGATCTGGTTGAGAATTGATTCAGTTGTAGGTACCTAGCATTTTGGAGGCGCCATTTTCAGGTGTTACTTTGCTGAAATTTTCGGGAAGGACGCCGTGGTGCTTAAAGGTTAGGATTAAGGGAAATTAGTGAGTCTAGGTAGCTAGGTATGACATAAAAGAGCTTCGGGAGACTTAGCTTTAAATTCAGTTGTGTCAGTTTATTTTTATGTTTTGGGGTTTATGCAAATTATGTTTTAACGCGGGATTGGTTAGCAAAGTAGCGCACCGAGCCAGGGTGGGTTCGGGGGCATTACAGAATAAATGGTAGACTATCGCTTCAATCTAGAGTATCACCCATGAAAAGGCAATATCGTTGCTGACCCACATAGTAGATATCCTCGAGGATCCATGTCTTTTTGGTTCTCGAAGATTGGAAGAGATCATTAACTACTAAAGACTTTGATCTATATTATTGCGAGGATAGTAATAAAGCTTTCGCCTACAATTTAATAGCTATGCCAACTCTCCTTCAACGAGAATGAAGTTTTTTGATGATGAACTGCGAGAGAAGTTCATTCAACTCCAAAACACTGAACAACTTGAAAAATTGGTCAATTGGCTTAGATGGATCCTTGCTCTTTAAAAAGAGGTTTTTGTGCCAAATGATCGAGAATAGAGAAAAGTAATTCTCGTCGACGCTCACAAAACAAGATTTGCTATCTATCTGGGCACAACTATGATGTATCAAGATCTAAAAAGATAGTACTGGTGTTGTGGTATAAAGTATGACATATCAAGTTTTGTTGCAAATGTCTCACATGTTAATAGATTAAGGCAAAACCCTAGAGATCAGCGAGATTATTACAGCCATTGCCTATACCATAGTAGAAATGGGATGAGAATACGATGAATTTTGTAACCGAACTTCGTAGAACACCACAAAGGCATGATGTAGTGTACTAAGTCTGCTTAAGTTTTGTAACTGAACTTCGTAGAACACCACAAAGGCATGATGTAGTGGACTAAGTCTGCTTAATTTATCTTAGTAAGAACAAATTATTCTTTATCGAGACTTAGTCGTTTGTGTACATAGGGAATATTATTAAGTTGCATGAGTACCCAGAAGCAGTGTCTGATCGGGATATGAGATTTACTTTGAAGTTTTGGAGAGCTTTGTTGAAAGCTTTGGTGTAACACCCGAGATACGACTAGGTAATTTTCCTAACTATATTAACGGTCATGAATATTTAATCTTCGCAGTTTAGAATTTTATGACAAGTTTAATTATTTACATGTGGGTTTTAAACTAGGTTGAGTGGCAATATTGTAATATTGGAAGTTGAGATCAGTATATAAAGAAAAAGGAAAAGTTTTAAATTTCACTCAAGCCACTGTAGCCGACATCTTCTACTCTCGGCGATTTCTCCTTCCCCGAGCTCGCACCCTGCCTGCCAGCAATCTCCCTTCGACGACCGGTTTTCCCCGCCATTTCCTGGATACTCTACGCCCGAGGTATGAGTTTGTCAATGTAGTTATCTGTCAGTTGATTAGCCCTGCCTTCTGCTTGGCATTGTAGTTTTGGACCTTTCGAATGGCCGACTAATAATAAGGATATCTAAAATCTGAGAGTTGTAGTGTTATTTCCCGAATCGATTCTGGACATTTTAGATTAATCAATAGTCGAATCTGTCGGTCTTGTTTTTGGGATTTCAGACTACACTGAGTATTAGACTAAGGAAACTCGGGAATGACTTTAACTAATAGATCCTAGGATGATTTATGAGTAGAGTTTTAGGATTTTGATTTAACTACTGTAATGCACATGTTTTAGGTGAAGAAGTTGAAGAGAAAAGGTTCAGATTGCTAAGGAGACCAGGTAAGTGGATGTATTAGGATTTCTGGCCACTAGGGCCCTACACCATAAGGATACTAGGAAAAAAAATTGTTGAAATGTTTATCTGATGATTATGACTAGTAGTTTGCCATGATATGAAGTAATTGGGTAGGAAGATGTTAAGTTACATGATGTTTTTACTCGTTCATACTGTATGACATTCCTCTGTGAAAATTCGTGTCCATGCATTATATGCTCGTTTATGATTAAGTTAAGAACATGAAAACAAATGTAAGCATGATTAAGCGTGGAACGGGGGAAATGACTATGATATGTTCATAAGGCTTATGTATGGCTCGTGAATTCTCCCACTGGTGGAGGCCGAGTCGATGATATGTATGGCTCGTGAATTCTCCCACTGGTGGAGGTCGAGTCGATGATATGTATGGCTCGTGAATTCTCCCACTGGTGGAGGCCGAGTCGATGATATGTATGACTCGTGAATTCTCCCACTGGTGGAGGCCGAGTCGATGATATGTATGGCTCGTGAATTCTCCCACTGGTGGAGGCCGAGTCGATGCTATGTATGACTCGTGAATTCTCCCGCTGGTGGAGGCCGAGTTGATGATAAGTACGGCTCGTGAATTCTCCCACTGGTGGAGGCCGAGTCGATGACATGTATGGCTCGTGAATTCTCCCACTGGTGGAGGCCGAGTCGATGATATGTATGGCTCGTGAATTCTCCCACTGGTGGAGGCCGAGTCAATGATATGTATGGCTCGTGAATTCTCCCACTGGTGGAGGCCGAGTCGATGATATGTATGGCTCGTGAATTCTCCTAATGGTGGAGGCCGAGTCGATGCTATGTATGACTCGTGAATTCTCCCGCTGGTGAAGGCCGAGTTGATGATAAGTACGGCTCGTGAATTCTCCCACTGGTGGAGGCCGAGCTAGTCGTTAGTATGATTGCCCGACTGGCAAGTGACTATGTGCCCTGTCTTTCTCCCTCGTTTCCTCCCTTAATACATGCTATGTAAATGATGATAATGAGCATGAATGAAGAAAGATTTATGAACTTATGTTTCTTTAATTTGTTCATTCATGTATGTCTGTCACCATGCATTCCTTACTAAGCATTAGGCTTATAGTTAAACCTTATGTTGTAGGAGAAGAGACTACAGGTGAAGATACTAATTTCAAAGAGGATATTTAAAGCTGGTTGCTGGAGGATGCTCAATGTGACAGTGCAGGACTGGAGAGGCGATTATGACCCCTGGTTATTGCTTCCTTATGTCAGTAAGAATACAAGAACTGGAATTATGTAGGATAGTGTTAGTATTGTCTGAGTCAACTTCTGAGTCTGGAATTAATTTTAAGGGATTATCGAATGGTCTGTTTTGCTTAAGTCTTCCGCTACGTTTATTCTGAACGAGTCTCTAATTTTCTATACGTATGAATGTTAAGTCATTGAAATTTGAAGTCTGTGAAGATTAAGTCTATCGGATGATGTCGAGTGTTTTAGTCATCTGGTGATGTCGAGTGTTTTGCTCGCCGGATGATAAGGGTTAAGTCGTTTGTCGCATAGTCACCGAATGATGTGGGTATTTACAATACCGGGCGATGTGAGTGTTATTTTGTTGTCTAGCGCCCGGTGGATGAAGTGTATTTTCTTCACCGGATGATGTGAGTGTTTTCTTGTCGTTTAGTGACCGGATGATGTGAGAGTTGAAGTGTGTTAGTTGCCGGATGATGAAAGTATGGTTTGTCGTCTAGTGACCGGATGATGTAGAGTATTTCTTTGCCGGAAGAGGAGAAATGTTATGTTGTCGTCTAGTGACCGGTGGAGGAAGTGTAGTTATTCACCGGATGATGTAGACGATGTTTGTCGTTTAGTGGCCGAATGTGATTTAATAAGTCATGCGCGATGCACGTGCTCACCGGATGATGTTTCTTATCTAGTGAGATTTTAATGAGTCACGTGTTTGACTCGTGTTCACCGGTGGATGTCCACTACTGGGCGATGTTTTAATTGAACATGTGAAACCCACGTGCCTACCGGAAGATATCTTCTATTAGGCGATGATAAGTGAGTCTCGTAGAGTACACGTGATAAATCGGATGGGGCACACCCTGCCAGCCGATGCATGCAAATCCATGCAAACCCGAGTAGAATCAGGTTAGGTGATTTAAGGGCATTTCTTCCCTATCCGATTATGCTTTGGAACTGGCGATCGAGTTTAATCGACTGGTTCTGTCGATGAATGAATTATTAGAAATATTAAGGAGTCAAGTTCATGTTCTGAGTTTTAAAAAAAAAAAAAAAGAAGAGAGGAATACTAATAATGAACAGGTGTAGAAATTAAGAAGTAAATGATTACGATTGTCATGTTTACGTGGCGATCCCATCGGGGTCGTTACATTTGGGAACAAAAATTAATCTTAGTATATCATATCATCTTCAAACTGACGGATAGTTAAGGACAAATCCTATTCTGGAGGACATATTGAAAGCTTGTATTTTTTATTTTTAGTGACAACTAGATGAATAATCTGTCACTAGTGGAATTCCTTTACAACAATAGTTATCATACGTATTGGTGTCTAGCCTCATGAAGCTTTGTACGGAAGACCATGCATATTGCAAATGTGTTGGGGGAAACTAGAAGAAAGGTCATCTCTTGAACCAATTATGATCCAAGAGACTATTGATAAAATTTAGAAGGTCAAGGAAAGGCTAGGAGCAATTAAGAGCCATAAAAAAAGCTATGTTGTAGCAACCGGTATTGTCCACCTTATTTAATTAATAACGTCATTTTGTAACTTTTATTTTTATGGAATTTAGTGAATTTGATTGGTTGGTTAAATAGGTTAAAGTTGGTTAGCCAAGGGCATTTGAGTAATTGTGAAGCAGTGTTATAAATAGAAGGTTTAATGAAGGCTTAACCGCCACTGTTTCTCATTTTCCTTTCTCGACATTCAGCTCAGCTAAGTAGAGTTTCTCTCGGCGATTTTCTCTCCCATTTTTCTCCAAGCTAGGTGAGTTCTACTTTGATTTCTTGCTACATTGTAACTATCGATGTTATAGGGGATTTTAAATGTGAGTTTTGAGAATGCTGTAAGTGAGAGTTAGTTCGGGTTTGGGGCAAATTGGGAATGCCCAATGAACTGAGCTCCAAAATTAGTTTCCTTAGATTTCTAGATGGTTAGAATGAAGTTTAGTGAAGATTTAATTAATGCTCGGTTTATGGTTTTAAGTTCGAGCAAACTCCCGAGGTAGATTTCAACAAAGTTTTTCAGGAGACCAGGTAAGTAGAGTATGTGTGTGCCTTCGGGTCTACATCACAAAATAGTAGGTTTATGATTGTTTGAATGTTTTCTGTATGTCATGTATCATATTTTTGGAAAGAATACGAAAATGAATTTACATGTAATGACATGGTAAGGCATGAACAGATTGTAATAGACAAACGGTTAAGGAAACTAATCCGCCCCTTAATTGATGAAGAGGATGTATGAATTTGGGAAATTGATCTGCTTCCCAATGGAATATAGGATCAGATTAGCTGTTAAGGGAACTAATCCGCCCCTTAATTGATGAAGAGAATGTATGACTTTGGAAAAATTGATCCAACTCCCAATGGAACCGAGGGATCAGATCAGAGAAAGAATGTGTATGCAACAGAGATGTGAAAGTAGAAACTGCATAACTAGGATTTATGTTTCAACTTATCATTTTATTATTGCTCTACTTATTTGTAATAGATGAGTTTTGTGATGTAGGTGCTGAGGTAACTATTGGAGAATTCTCTGAATTTACTGAAGACTAGGAGCAGTTGATAGAGGACACCTATGCCTCGACTTGGCAATCTGATGGGGCGGTTTAGCTAATGTCAGTAGGTGTGAAAGTCTAGTTGACAATGGTTCAGTTTTATTATGCTGAAAATGTTAATGACATCAGGAGTTTGATGATTTTAATAACTTTGGAGCTTTTCTGATTATGAAAACACGATTTGGTTTTAGTTGTAGACTGTTATTCTGGATTTATAAAGTTGTGGATTTATGTTGTTCTGAATAGCTGCTGTTAAAAATTTACAAGTTCTTTGAGTAGGTAGAGTTGTTCGTTTGTTTATAGTGTTACTGTTCACCGGTGGATGTTGTCTATCGGTTGATGTAGTCTATCGGTGGATGTAGTCTATCGGTGGATGTAGAGTGTTACTTTTCACCGGTGGATGTTGTCTATCGGTGGATGTTGTCTATCGGTGAATGTAGTCTATCGGTGGATGTTGTCTATCGGTGGATGTTGTCTACCGGTAGATGTGAGTAATAGATTTTGTCGTTTTGTGATCGGTAGATGTGAGTAATAGATTTTGTCATTTTGTGATCGGTGGATGCCCTTTTGTTTGTGTTTCTATCGCTGGAACTATTAAGCGGTAGAGGTGTTCTATTTTCTTTCAACCGATTGACTTTAATATTTTAATTAAATTAATAAATGTTGTTTGATACAAATGAATTTTCGCTGCAAGTTTTAATATTTTTAAGGGTCAAACTTTGACCATTGAGTGAAATTTTGAAATTTTCTCAGAATGTCATAGTATGGTTTAGTATTATGAGTAGCAAACAAGGTTTATATGATTCGGGGTGTTACAGCATGGTATCAGAGACATTTTGTTAAACCGTTCAAAAGATTACTCATCAGTGCCAATCGTCACATGGAAGTACTTCAACAACTGTAAGTGTTTATGTTAACCTTATTTATTAGATATTTATGAGAGTAATTAACCTTGAACAGGAATATAGCAAATGACTAGATGACCAGGAAGACCAAGAGTACCGAGAGAGATGCCAAATTTGAGAAGTGAGGAGGATCCTATTGTAATTAGGCAGCTGACAGATTTGGTGCGCCAACAGATAGATTTGGTGCGTCAGCAATCCGATCAGTTAGGAGTACTGTTGAACCAAGAAGTACAAGAAAGTGCTAACTCGGGTTCCGGCAATGAGCATTCTGGAGACAGATTCCGGAGGCTACAGCCGCCCACGTTTGATGGAAAGTCGTCCAATCTGATTGTTGCTGAGGAGTGGCTCAGGAAGATTGAGAGTATGTTCAGGTGTGCCAACGTTGGTGAAGGAGAGAAAGTCACTCTGGCAACGTTCCATTTGGCTAGCGATGCTCAACTTTGGTGGGAAACAATAGAGACCACCACTGATGTTTTGGCTATGTCTTGGTCACAGTTCAAGGAGATTTTCTATGAGAAATATTTTAACAGCAAAGTCCAGGCCGCAAAGAAGGTGAAGTTTCTGAACTTGAAGTAGATAGGGTCTGTGGCTGAGTACAGTAGGCAATTCGAGTCCCTGTCCAGGTTTGCTGGACATTTTGTTCACAAGAATGAGGATAAGGTGTTTCAATTTGTGCATGGGCTGAAGTCAGAAATTTACAGAGGAGTCAAATTTTGTGGTATTAAAGGGTTGTCATTCAGTGAAGTTGTGTCCACAGCGTTGGAGGTGGAAGAAGCTGAAATAAAGTTCATTCAGCCACACTAGCAGAGATGAATGAAAAGGCCTAGTGAAGGCCAGAGTAACCAAGGAACAAGAAAGAAGGTGCAGGATACCAGGAAGTTTCCTCAGTGCCTGAAATATTTGAAGAGTCACCTGGGCGAGTGCATGTTTGGGACGGGAAAGTGTTTCAACTGTGAAGAAGTTGGACACACATTCAAGGACTGACCAAACCCCAAAGTCATTCGATGCTTCCACTGTAACAAAGTCGGTCATATTAACAGAGACTGTCCAGCTTGAAGAGTGGCTCTGCTAAGATAAAGGCGAGGATATTCTCCATGATGGAGTCGGGTGATGAAGAAAAACCACTGTAGTGTCAGGTACCATATTGATCAACTGTATACCTGCTTTTACTTTAATAGATTCTGGTGCAACACATTCGTTTATAGCGTCTGCATTTGCTGTCAAGTTAAATGTACAGTTTACCCCTACTGAGCATGTATTTAACGTCGCGTTACCCTCTGGTGAACGCATGCACTGTAACTAAGTGATGCTTGATAGTGTTGTGTTAGTAGGAAACATGAATCTACCTGCTGATCTCATTATTATGGATATAAAATCCATTTGATATAATCTTAGGAATGGATTGGTTGTTCAAACATTATGCCACAATCAATTATAGGACTAGAATTGTTAGTTTTCAACCTGGTGATTCGAAACATACCTTCCAAGCTTTGAAGAGGAGTAAGGAAATGACTGTTATGACTTCTATCGATGCTAGACCCTCCCCATGTGGTGAATATTTGTGTTTTTTGGCCAGTGTTTTAGACACACAACTAGTAGGAAAATCAAGCCCTCAAAATGTCTTGGTTGTCCAAGACTTTCCAGAAGTATTTCTAGATAACCTTCCTGGCTTGCCGCCAGATAGGGAAATTGAATTTGTTATAGATGTTTACCCAGTCGCCGAGCCTGTATCTAAGAATCCCTATAGATTAGCACCTATGGAGCTTAAGGAATTAAAGAAACAGTTGGAGGAACTATTGGATAAAAGGTTCATATGCCCAAGCTTTTCACCGTGGGGTGCACCCGTTCTTTTTGTTAAGAAGAAGGATGGATCAATGCGTATGTGCGTGGATTATCGGGAATTGAATAAGTTAACCATCAAGAACAAGTATCCATTGCCAAGGATTGATGATTTATTCGACTAGCTTAAAGGTGCACGAGTCTTCTCTAAGATTGACCTTAGGTCCGGTTATTACCAATTGAAAGTCAAATCTGAAGATATCCCAAAGACTGCCTTTCGCACCAGGTATGGACATTATGAATTCTTGGTGATGTCCTTTGGATTGACAAATGCACCAGCAGCCTTCATGGACCTTATGAATAGGGTGTTTCACGGGTATCTAGATAAATTTGTCATAGTGTTTATTGATGATATCTTAATTTATTTACGTACTAAGGAGGAGCATGCAATGTATTTGAGTTTGGTGTTAGAAGTACTAAGATAGCACTAACTTTATGCCAAGTTTTCCAAGTGTGAGTTTTGGTTGGACAAAGTTCACTTTCTTGGTCACGTGATTTCTGGAGATGGAATATCTGTCAATCTAGCCAAGGTTCAAGCAGTTAAGGAGTGGCCTCAACCAAAGAATGCTACAGATATTCGAAGTTTCTTTGGATTAGCAGGATATTACAGGAAATTTATTGAAGGATTATCGAAGATTGCAACACCCCTCACTCGGTTAACAAGGAAAAACATGAAGTATGTATAGACTGATGAATTTGAGCATAGTTTTCAGACTTTGAAACAGAGATTGACCAATGCTCCAATATTAACACTTCCTGTTGAGAATAGTAAATTTAGCATTTATTGTGATGCTTTCAAGGTTGGACTTGGCTGTATCTTGATGCAATATAGAAAGGTAATAGCCTATGCTTCTAGACAGCTGAAAACACATGAGAAGAATTACCCTACACACGACTTAGAATTAGCTGCAATGATTTTTGCATTAAAAATTTAGAGACATTACTTGTATGGACAATCTTGTGAAATATTCTCGGACCATAAAAGTCTGAAATATATTTTCACATAGAAAGAATTAAATATGAGGCAACGTCGATGGTTGGAATTTGTCAAGGATTATGATTTTGAGATTAAATACCACCCCGGCAAGGCGAATGTAGTGGCTGATGCATTGAGTAGAGTGACGACTTCAGCCTCAGCATTGATTCTTGACATACCGTTAGCCTTAGAGACAGAATTTCAAAGATTTAACTTAGAAGCTGTGTCCAGTGTGTCAGCTATGCTTTCTGCCATAACCTTGAAGCCTACTATTTTGGAAAGAATAAAGAAAGCTCAGATGATTGATGCTGAGTGTAACAAGTATAATTCATGTATGGATTCTACCGATAAGTCAGATTTCAACTATTCTGTTGATGGAATTCTCAAGTTTCAGAATAAATGGTTTGTTCCAACAGATAAAGAACTTCGAAAAGAGATCCTTTCGAAAGCTCATTCTTCTAGACTCTCTGTTCATCCTGGTAGTACAAAAATGTACAGAGACCTTAGACAATATTATTGATGGCCAAATATGAAAAGAAGTGTGGCAGAGTATGTAGGATCGTGTCTAGTTTGCCAACGGATTAAAGCTGAACATTAGAGACCTGCAGAAACATTGCAACCATTACCAGTTCCTGAATGGAAATGGGAACAAATAACAATGGACTTTGTTGTGGGATTGCCTAGAACAGTAAGAGGACATGATGCAATTTGGGTGATAGTAGATCGTCTAACCAAATTTGCCCATTTCCTGCCAATTAAGATGACATACTTGATGGATCAACTCGCTGAGTTGTATGTGCATGAGATTGTTAGATTGCATGGAGTTCCAAGCACTATAGTTTCAGATAGAGATTCTAGATTTATATCTAAGTTTTGGAAGAGTCTGCACAAGGCTATGGGTACGCAACTCAATTTTATTAAAACTTTTCACCCTCAAAAAGATAGACAATCCAAGAGAACTATTCAGACATTAGAAGATATGCTTCGTGCGTGCATATTAGATTTTCAGGGTTCTTGGAATAAATACTTATCATTGGTGGAATTTTCTTTTAATAACAGTTATCAGGCAACAATAGGAATGGCACCGTATGAAGCATTGTATGGACGAAAATGCAGATCTCATTTGTATCGGGATGAAATTAGTGAAACATGTTTGCTTGGTCCTGATATTGTGCAGCAAACAGTGGAGAAGATTGCCCTCATCCGACAGAGAATCTTAACAGCTTAAAGCCGACAGAAAAGCTATGCCGATAGGAGGCGTATAGATTTAGAGTTTGATGTTGGTGATGAAGTCTTTCTTAAGGTTTCACCGTTTAAAGGAGTTGTAAGATTCAGGAAGAGAAGTAAGTTGAACCCCAGCTTTATAGGGCCTTTCTCAATTTTGAAAAGGATTGGGAAGACAACTTATTAGTTACAATTGCCAGCCTCTATGGAAGGAATTCACAATGTGTTCCATATTTCTATGCTAAAGAAGTGTATGCGCGATCCAACTCAGGTTGTGGAACAGCAGAACATTGAAATTCATCCTACCCTTACCTATGAGGAGAAACCAGTGGAAATTTTGGACTATGCAACAAAAGTACTGCGCAACAAGGAGGTTCAGCTGGTGAAAGTCTTATGGCATAATCAGAATGTTGAGGAGGCAACTTGGGAAAGCCAGCAGGACATGATGAGCCGTTATCCTGAGCTGTTTAAGCACTGAATTTTGAGGACAAAATTCTTTTAAGGATGGTAGATTGTAGCAACCGGTATTGTCCACCTTATTTAATTAATAACGTCATTTTGTAACTTTTATTTTTATGGAATTTAGTGAATTTGATTGGTTGGTTAAATAGGTTGAAGTTGGTTAGCCAAGGGCATTTGAGTAATTGTGAAGCAATGTTATAAATGGAAGGTTTAATGAAGGTTTAGCCGCCACTGTTTCTCGTTTTCCTTTCTCGGCATTTAGCTCAGCTAAGCAGAGTTTCTCTCGGCGATTTTTCTCTCCCATTTTTCTCCAAGCTAGGTGAGTTCTACCTTGATTTCTTGCTACATTGTAACTATCGATGTTAGAGGAGATTTTAAATGTGAGTTTTGAGAATGCTGTAAGTGAGAGTTAGTTCGGGTTTAGGGCAAATCGGGAATGCACAATGAACTGAGCTCCCAAATTAGTTTCCTTAGATTTCTGGATGGTTAGAATGAAGTTTAGTGAAGATTTAATTAATTCTCGGTTTATGGTTTTAGGTTCGAGCAAACTCCTGAGGTAGATTTCAACCAAGTTTTTCAAGAGACCAGGTAAGTAGAGTATGTGTGTGCCTTCGGGTCTATATCACAAAACAGTAGATTTATACTTGTTTGAATGTTTTCTGTATGTCATATATCATGTTTTTGGAAAGAACACGAAAATGAATTTACATGTAATGACATGGTAAGGCATGAACAGATTGTAATAGACCAACGGTTAAGGGAACTAATCCGCCCCTTAATCGATGAAGAGGATGTATGACTTTGGGAAATTGATCCGCTTTCCAATGGAATATAGGATCAGATCAGCTGTTAAGGGAACTAATTCTCCCCTTAATCGATGAAGAGGATGTATGACTTTGGGAAAATTAATCCAACTCCCAATGGAACCGAGGGATCAGATCAGAGAAAGAATGTATATGCAACTGAGATGTGAAAGTAGAAACTGCATAACTAGGATTTGTGTTTCAACTTATCATTTCATTATTGCTCTACATATTTAGCATTAGGCTAATAGATGAGTTTTGTGATGTAGGTACTGAGGTAACTATTGGAGAATTCTCTGAATTTACTGAAGACTAGGAGCAGTTGATGGAGCACACCTATGCCTCGACTTGGCAATCTGATGGGGCGGTTTAGCTAATGTCAGTAGGCGTGAAAGTCTAGTTGACAATGGTTCAGTTTTAGTATGCTGAGAATGTTAATGACAGCAGGAGTTTAATGTTTTTAATAATTTTGGAGCTTTTCTGATTATGAAAACACGATTTGGTTTTAGTTGTAGATTGTTATTCTAGATTTATAAATTTGTGGATTTATGTTGTTTTGAATAGCTGCTGTTAAAAATTTACAAGTTCTTTGAGTAGGTAGAGTTGTTCGTTTATTTAGAGTGTTACTGTTCACCGGTGGATGTTGTCTATCGGTGGATGTAGTCTATCGGTGGATGTAGTCTATCGATGGATGTAGAGTGTTACTATTCACCGGTGGATGTTGTCTATCGGTGGATGTTGTCTACCGGTGGATGTTGTCTACCGGTAGATGTGAGTAATAGATTTTGTCGTTTTGTGATTGGTAGATGTGAGTAATAGATTTTGTCGTTTTGTGATCGGTAGATGTGAGTAATAGATTTTGTCATTTTGTGATCGGTAGATGTGAGTAATAGATTTTATAGTTTTGTGATCGGTGGATGCCCTTTTGTTTCTGTTTCTATCGCTGGAACTCTTCAGCGGTAGAGGTGTTCTATTTTCTTTTGTTTTCTTTCAACCGATTGACTTTAATATTTTAATTAAATTAATAAATATTGTTTTATACAAATGAATTTCCGCTACAAGTTTTAATGTTTTTTAGGGTCAAACTTTGACCGTTGAGTGAAATTTTAAAATTTTCTTAGAATGTCATAGTATGGTTCTGTATTATGAGTAGCGAACCGGGTTTATATAATTCGGGACGTTACATATGTAGATCTCAAAAGGAGAGAAATTGAGTTTGAAATAGGTGAATTTGTCTTTTTGAAAGTCAAACTTGAAAAAGCATCGTTAGAAGATTTGGTGTGAAAGGCAATTTAGGTCCTACATACATCGACCCATTCTAGATTTTGGAAAGAGTTGAAAGTGTGGCGTATAGGTTGCATTTACCTTCGCAATAGAGCTATTGTTTAGTATTTCACTTTTGAATGTTGACGAAGTATACGTCATACCCGTCTCATGTCATCTCATGAACTAACGTCTCTATCCAATAGAAAGTCACTTACGAGGAGGACTTAGTGCAGATTTTAAATTGAGAAGTTAGGATTCTCTAATGACGACATATTCCTATGGTCAATGTGCTATGGAGTCATCACAGAGAGAAAGAACCAACTTGGGAATTAGAGCTAAAGATGTGCCAGACTTATCCTCACTTGTTTAGTGGCATTGTGGAGGTAGTGTTGAATTTCAGAGATGAGATTCTTTAAGGGAAGGAGAATGTAATAGCAATTAAAAAATAATAAAAGAAAAGAAAAGAAGGCATGTGGCAATGCAAATGCTATATACCCTCTTTGTGTGGAGATTTAAGTGCATGGGGATGCCACTTATCTCCATGCATAATATTGGGTTTTTCTATACAAGGGGGATCACTTCTCTTCATTTTTCAAAGTCCTAGCAAGCTTTTGAAGGAGAAAAGATTACTTTTGAGGGAGAAAAAGTGAGCTTCGAGAGAGGCATTCCATAAGAGGATAAAAAGTGAGATTTTGGAAGGAAAATTTTAGGAAAGGGGAAGGAAATGAGGAAATTGGAGAAAGTTTATGACGAAGAATTTCAAGCTCGATATCAGAATATTGTCGGTGTTCTTGAATTTGATTGACATATTTTACTCGAGTAACTTGTGGGTAATTTCTAAAACCTTCTCTATTTAGTGAGTTTAGGTTTAGATTTTCAAAATATAAAATGAATTGTTGGGTGTAGAATAACATTGTGGTGGTACTGGCCTATAAATTTGCACATAATAAAATTTGGAACTTTGATACGCAAAAAATCTAATTTTTAGGTTCCTATCACGCCAAGGTCATGCCGTTAATTATAATTGTTGATTTTTGGGTTGTTTCAGATTAAGCCTAGGATTGATCCTATGCTTGTTATGTGGTCCACAATGGTATTTAAATGTTTTAGAATATTATACTAATATAGATTCTAGATTCGAAGAGAATTTCAAAAGTAATCCAGGAAACAAATAAATTATGAATCATGGTGGTATCAAGACAGTAAGATGTCACACTAGGTAGAAGTTTCTTTCATTGTATTCATGTGACGACCCGTAGGTCGTCACAAGACTTGACATGATTTTTCTGTTACTTAACACGTTTTCGACGTAAAATTTAAATTTTTTCTTTTACTTCAAAACTATTCTAATTAAAACATTAAAATCTTATAGCGGAAAACTTGGTCTTTTGTGGAAATATTTTGTTTAAAATAAAAATTGAAACATTGAAGCAAAAAGGCGAAAACTTTTTTTTTTTCGGATGATTAGTATTGCTACAGTACTTCGCCGATCGAAAAAAAAAAATTTCCCTTTTGCTTCAACGTTTTAATTTTGGTTTTAAACGAAGGGTTTCCAAGAAAGACCAAGTCTTCTGCTGTGAGATTTTAATGTTTTAAATAGAATAGTTTTGAAGTAAAAGAAAAAATTTAAATTTTACGTCGAAAACGCGTTAAGTAACTGAAAAATCATGTCAAGCCTCGTGACAGCCTACGGGTCGTCTTAGTTATGGTATCAGAGCCACTAGGTTGAAATCGTTCAGTAGATTACCTAACAACACTAATCACCTCATGGGAGCACTCCATCAACTGTAAGTGTTTACGTTTACGTTTTAGTTATATAATTAAGTTATTAATTGTATAAGATTGACAAAATACCAAGGGTAGCAAGACAAACAAAGGGTAATAGTAACAAAGTGATAAGACAATTAACGGAGCTTATTAACCGTCAGTCCCAGCAGTTAGAGTCATTTATGAGTAGAGGGGAAGTGCTCATGTGGACCCAAGTTGTGAGAGATTTTGTAAGTTACAACCTCCGATTTTTGATGGACAATCGGATGATCTGATTAATGCAGAAGAATGGATAAGAACTTTGAAAAATATGTTTGAATACGCCAAGATAGAAGACGGAGAAAAGTTAACCTGTGACGTGTTTTATCTGACAAAGGACACAGGACATTGGTGGGACACAGTTAAGACCACCACCAACGTAGTAGTGATGACTTGGAAAGAGTTTAAGTATATATTCATAAAAATATTTTGGTGTTACAGAAAGGACGAATAAAATGGTGGAGTTTGCCCAACTCCGGCAAACAGGATCTGTAACCGAGTATTTTAGGAAATTTGAATCACTCTCCAGGTTTGCCAGCCATCTGGTGAGCGAAAATCCAAATAAAGTTCACCAGTTTGTCCAAGAATTAAAGTTTGAAATATACAAAGGTGTAACAATTACTAGAGCCCAGGACGTACCTTATGCAAAAGTAGTAGCTAAAGCTTTAAAGATCGAAGACATAGAACTTCGATTTCGTAGGCAGAAAGAACCTACAAGGAGATTTTTCAAGAAAATTACACCTCAAGAGAACGATGAAGAACAACAACAACCGCGGGGTGTAAAAAGGATGGGTGATGATAGGATTAACCAAGGAAATAAAAGGCGTGCACAGGATATGTGTAGTTTCCCCAATGCCCAACTTGTAAGAAATTTCATGAAGGTGAATGTAAGGCAGGGTTGGGCCAATGTTTTTATTGTGATGTAATGGGTCGTATTTCCAAGGACTGCCCAAAGAAGAACTAAGGAAGGTGTTTCAATTGCAAAGAGATAGGTCATCTCTTCAGGTCGAAGTTTGTGACATATAAATTTTATTGGGTGTTTTGGAGATTGTTTAAGAAATTCAATGATTTTAGTCATTAAATGATTGAATTATATTTAAGGACTTAGGAATTTGAAGAGATTTAGAGTAGTGATGAGAATTTATCTACAACAAGTTTGCAAACAAGAAGATCGTTGAATGAATCGTTGCAAGGAAGTAAAGAAGAATATTCAGAACATGACTAGGAGGAACGAAAGAGGGAAGAATAGTTAGTAAACTTTGAAGAGAATTTGAAGAAATTCTTTGTGAATTGATTTTTATATTAAGTATTGAAACTTGGGGAACAATTGGAAGTAATTTTGTGTGATATTAAGGATAAGTGTAGGGAATTGTTAGATTAAATCGAGGGTTAAGATTGGAAGTTTTGTAACACCCGGAAAATTCTTATAACGCGCGTAGCCTTAGATAGGTTATGTTAAGTAGTAAATTAGAATGAAAACGTGGAAGAGGAATTTGAGAGAAAATAAAATGATAAGGTAATTGTTTAATGAAATAGTTGTTTTATTTAATTGAAAAGAAATAGCAAAAAGAAGGAATAATAATAAAAAAGTAAAGTAATTAAAAGTGAATAAATTTGGTTAACTAATTGGTTAATTAATTTATGTTCGGGTATTTCCAGTGGAGAACTTAAACTGGGTACGGGGTGAGGGTCAATTTACGAAAATTTATAATTTAAGAACGGGATTTAACGAAATTTTCGAGAGGGCAAAACGGTAAAAGAATTATTAAGTGTTAATAGGAAATAATGTTATTATTATTATTGTTATTATTTATTTAATTAAATTTATTTTTTATAAGAACACAGAATGGCTTCGAAGCCATTCTGCGTTCGTGCACCCGAGAGCCGAACGGAGAGGGGAGTGCCGAGCGACGTTCCCTGACGGCGACCACCGCGATTCCTCGACGTTTTCCGGCCAGACAACGTCGACAATTCCAGGGCTGCACTTTTCGGCCGTATTCGCGCACAACCCAACGATAAGCCCTGTTCTTGCCCTGTTTTTGGTTCGGTCATGGCCGAGAGTGACGAGCTCGTTTTGGCTCCGATCACCGGCCGTTTTTGGGTGGTCTTGGCTCAGGATGCCGGACATTAGGCCGGCTTTAGTCGCCTGGCCGTGAGGAACCCAATTTGGGCAAAATTCAGTAAGCCCGATTTGGGCATTTCGGGTTTTCCTTGAGTAGCCTCTGAATTTTGGTTAGTTTATGTTAATTAGGTATGAGGGGAATTGATTGGTGAGGAATCGGGTAAGAATTGATGGAAAATCGAAATGGGAAATTTTCCAGGTTAGGGCAAATCGGGTTTTTCCCGATTTGACCTAGCTACAGTTGTTTTTTTTTAAATTCCTTTTGGCAAGTTAAAATAGGTTATTAGAGGAGTACGTGGCCGCTTGAATCGTTCGATTCCGATATCCGATGTGAAAGTTATGCACATTTGAAGTTTCGGGTCGGTTTTTACTGAACCCAAATAAGTGACCCATTTAGTTAGGTTTTAGTTGGGTTAGGTTAGAAATAGTAGTTTGAGAGTAATTGGTGGATGTAGGTTTGAATTTAATAAAATTTGATTATTTATCGTAGGTCGAGCCATAGGTGACTTGATGTGTTGAGCCCAGCGAGCTAGGACGCCAGGTAAGTAGTGGATGAGTGTTTGTTTCCTTCGGGCCTACACCATAGAACGGTAGGGATTGTTTGTTTATTTGTTGTGTTTTGCTTTGTGTCATGCATTGTGTGTCATGCATCATTGTTTTCTAACTGACGAAATCACGTGTTTTGCATGTTTGAGTGGTGAGGATGACGTAATGAAAGATGAGAAAATTGATATGCAACTTGGTATCGAGTAGAATAGTCTCGTCGGGCACGTGGCTCGCTGTGCACCCCGCGGGGGATTTTACTTGAGATGCTATGCTAATGTACGTAATGTGTCGTGAGTATGAATGTCTCGATATGTTCGTGCTTAGAGGCACAATGAGGATTCTACGATCGATTGGGGGAGATTTGGTTGGCCGTCCAGGATTGTGTTAGGGCGTGTGCCTCCGGTCTTGCTCCGTGGGTCAAGGCGTGGCCGTCCAGGATTTTGTTGGGACGTGTGCCTACTTGATTCTCATGAAAGTGAAAGATAAATGTAACCTAAATGAAAAGAAAGCAACTGAGTGTGTAGAAACTGCATGTTAGGGTTGAGTCGAGCATTTAGTGTGTTGTTGTGCATTATTTCCCTACTTGCTAAGCGTTAGGCTTACTTTTGTGTTCTATGGTGTAGGTGGCGCAATTTACTCAGGTGAGGTAGATGAGACAGCCCAGGACTAGACAGCAGTTGATGGTGCATGGAGCATGCCGGTGCAGGCAGTTGTCGGGGCGCCTCTACCATGGTCTTCGGAGGATGTGGGGCTTTATATTTTGATTGTCTATTTTAGATGTCTGTTTGTAGAAATGATGGGAATGCTTAACTATGTGTATTTGTTGTTATAGTCATAGTACAGGTTGATGTGTTACCCTGTATTGTGGGTTTCTTCATTTTGGTTGATTGTTGGAGATTTCGTAGATTGGTTAGATGGTTAGGAATATTCTGGATTGGTTGGGATTGGATTTTATGCAGGTATTTAGCATTTTGGAGGCGCCATTTTCAGGCGTTACTTTGCCAAAATTTTCGGGAAGGACACTATGGTGCTTAAAGATTAGGATTAAAGGAAATTAGTAAGTCTAGGCAGCTAGGTATAACATAAGAGTGTTTTAGAAGATTTCGTTTTTAAATTCTGCTGTGTCAATTTTATTTTAAAATTATGTTTTAACGTGAGATTGGTTAGCAAAGTAGCGCACCGAGCCAGGGTTGGTTCGGGGGAGTTACAAGATGGTGTCAGAGCATAAATGGTCTAGTCGTTCAAAGGATTACCTGACAATGCCGGCCGCTACGCAACGTGCTTCACCGACTGTAAGTATTTCTTTAGTTTTAGTTAGTTTATATCTAAGATTAGATTGGTTTAACCCCTGTTTGTTTTGTGATTATAATGGATTAGAAAATCCCGAGAGTACCGAGACAACCTCGATGGATCCTTTAAGCCAATTTATAGACGTAATGAACCGATAATTCGAATAGTTAGGAAGTTTATTTGGAAAAGGGAACAGATAAGATAACATGCATAGAAAAGATAAAAGTATGATTGAGAATATAAAGCTTAGAGAATATGATGATATGAATGTAGGTTTGATAACCAAAGGATGTGAGGAAAGAGGTATGGTTGGTATGAGCGGAGTGTAAGCGGTAGCCAGGTAGAAGTGAGAGATGTTAGGAGAGACGTGAGTTACGTTCTAGCATGAAAAAGGGTGAGGACACGATGAATTAAGTGCAACGCAAAATAGACTTTAGAATGAGAGAGATAGAAGACATAGATAACTTAGGGTGATATGCCTAGGAGTGTTAACCATAAGGAGATACATTTATAAATAGATAATAAGCTTTGAATAGATAGAAGTTTGACCATATTTAGCAAACCCTTGAAGTTTTAGGATATGATGAACTAGATAAGAGTGTGAAGTTGGAAATGAAATTTATCAGAAGATACCTTAGATCGTAGAGGTATCATTAGTATGTTCACGTGAATCAATGGGAAAATGTAGAATAGTTAGAGTTATGCATAGTGGGGGTAGTTAGATGTTGATTATGTGTGGGTGTTTAGTTTAAGTAAATTGTTAAGAGGGTATGGGAAGTAGCTATTGCCGTAATACTTGTAGAGAATGTTACTGATCAAGGCAATGTGGTGACTTTGAAATCCGAAGGATCATGTAGGAGGGTAAATAGTTTCGGCCAGAGTCATTAAGTTTAAGAGTGAATAGACTCAAGTTTAGGAGGTAAATGAGGACTCAAGTGTTATGAGATCAGGAGTATAGAGGATGTGTGATGCAAGATAGATGGGTGGCCGATATTCTAGATATTGGAGTCGACTTAACTAAAAGAGAGGATTAAGATAAGCTGGTGAGCTATTAAATATTTAGTATTCCGTATGAAGCTAGGAAAGTTAGAAGATATTAAACACGAAAGCGAAAAAAGGTTCACATGGACTTAGAAGTAAGTTGAGTTTGGGAGAGTCTGGGAAAGTTACGAAAGTTTAGATGTTAAGTTATGGAATGGTATGGAATTGTTTTAGTATGAGAAATTGTATGAAAAGTGTGTGAGTAATTTAGGGATTATGTTTGAGCGTCTAGTCTTAGTAAAACATTTTGAGCACTGTTAGAGGATGAGATTGATTGAGGCAAATTGGTAATTGTGGAATCTGAGTGATCATGTAAGAATGTTCATATTAATTAGTATCGAGAATTAGAAAGCCATTAGATTTTGACGTATTAGAGAATCAAAGATTAATGCATAGTGATACTCAATTTTGAAAAATAGTTGATCCTTAGGGAATATGTACCAACTTGATAGTTACTCAATTAAGAACTATTGGGTATTACAGATTGTATTCAATGAGTACATGAATGAATGATTGAGTGCTAGAGTGTGAGGTTAGAATGATTAGAATTTAAATGCCTTGATTAAGTAGAGCCTCTTGAATTAGGATGATGTTCGGAGATTTAGAATTATGTACGCGATGTTAGGAGGTATGGTAAATCAGCGAGAGGGGGTACCATTATAGAAATGTAACAGGTAGGAGACTGAACGAGTAGGAAGAGCAAAAATTGAGTATATTTAATTATTAAACTTTGGAGAGAATTCTGAGAGAAATTTGATATATGTATTAGTATTGAGAAGAACTTGAGAAAGATTTAGTAGTGTGCGAATTTAGTGACTAACTTATGCTGGAGTTGATAAGTTTAAGTGAATAAACATAAGCATAGGATGTAAGGATTATACCTTAAGTATCTAATAGTGTATGATATGACGAATTAGAGAATTTCGAATGTGAGAAACGAGAACTGGCACGAAAAGTATTTGAGTTATTTAGGGCCAATGTTAAGTTAGAAAGTTCTAAGGTTTGACTCGTATGTTACGAAGTCGAAGTTGTTGATGTCATAACTAATTAGGCTAGAGTTGGTAAGCCTAAAAGTTAGCGAACTTAAGCGTGAAATATGAATATGAATATGAACTCGAGTATTAGTAGAGGTTGGGAGATGTAAGCTAGAAGAACAATGAACTTAAAATTCTAGATTCGAGATGGACATATGAGAGATATTAGTTAACTAAGAGAGAGAATTAGGATAAGAGAGTTAGCTATCTTATGAAGTTGAAGAACTTAGAGGGAACTTAGAGGGTATTGAGAATTAAAGTGTAAAAGTTTGAAAGTATAGGTGATGAGTGATTAAGCGAAAGTTACTAAAATGTAGAAGAGTACATAGTTATGAAAGTTAGACTAACTTATGCATTTGAGCTCTGTTAGTGGTTGAACAGTGAGAGGTGAGGTAAGTGAGGAGATTAGTAAATTCTAATGGAGGATATTGGATAGGAAGGACACAGAGATTATATGATGGAATTTAGAATAGGGTTAATTCAAGATAAGCATGAGAGTTTTAATTTGAAATTTTGGGGATATTGATTTTCAAGAGTGTGTAGTTATGACTGGAATAGAAGTGAGATGCATTTAGTATAGTGAAGGGTGAAGGATGTTAGTCGAGGTAACAAGGTGGAGGATGAGATAGTAACTTAGAAGGGAAGTTTGAACTGAAAACTTAGGGTACGAAGTTTATTCACTAAGTTTTTTTTTTGTGTTATATAGTTGAGGAAGGTTGAGAGTTGACATTAAAGTGGTGGTACACCATTTAGAATATTGGGTGAATAGTGAGACGAATTAGTTTAGACTTAAGAATTTGAAAGTGTTTGGTGATGACTATAGGGAAAGTTGGACAAATCGTACACCAATTCATTTTATACTGTGAAGGAATAGGGGTAGATTGACTTAGGTAGTGAGAGTTTGGAGTACGTGGATGAAGTTAGAATGATAAATGAGGTGTCGTGATGATTTGAGGTAATTAGATGAGAAATGATGTAACAATATGGTAACATAGAGGGAATTTAAAATTTGGGGTTTAGAGTAAGATATATATATTGTTGAGTTCTTGATGTTACAAGCATTGGGGTAGCTTTGGAAATTTGAGGTTGTAATGTAAGGTTTGATGAACATTAGATTAGAAAATTAAGGGACTAAGTGAACTGAGTATGAGGAAAAGCTAGAGTTGAGAGCTAAGTTGGAGAGATTAATGGTCTAAGTGATGAATGCTCAATTTAAAGTCTACGGATATATGAGTAGGTGAGCTATGAAGGGCATAGCTAGGCAATTTAAAACTTTGGAGATGTAATGAATTTTAAGTGTTTGATAGATGACTAAGATTGTAGTATAGTCTAGATTTCAGTGGCAAATCAAAAGTTATGGAGGGTAGATTAGAATAAGTAAGTGAAGAATCTTAAGGCACGTCAAATTTTGAGGACAAAATTTTTGTAAGGAGGGTGGATTGTAACACCCGAAAAATTCTTATAACGCGCGTAGCCTTAGATAGGTTATGTTAAGTAGTAAATTAGAATGAAAACGTGGAAGAGGAATTTGAGAGAAAATAAAATGATAAGGTAATTGTTTAATGAAATAGTTGTTTTATTTAATTGAAAAGAAATAGCAAAAAGAAAGAAAAATAATAAAAAGGTAAAGTAATTAAAAGTGAATAAATTTGGTTAACCTAATTGGTTAATTAATTTATGTTCGGGTATTTCCAGTGGAGAACTTAAGCTGGGTACGGGGTGAGGGTCAATTTACGAAAATTTATAATTTAAGAACGGGATTTAACGGAATTTTTGGGAGGGCAAAACCGTAAAAGAATTATTAAGTGTTAATAGGAAATAATGTTATTATTATTATTGTTATTATTTATTTAATTAAATTTATTTTTTATAAGATCACAGAATGGCTTCGAAGCCATTCTGCGTTCGTGCAACTGAGAGCCGAACGGAGAGGGGAGTGCCGAGCGACGTTCCCCGACGGCAACCACCGTGATTCCTCGACGTTTTCCAGCCAGACAACGTCGACAATTCGAGGGCTGCACTTTCCGGCCGTCTTCGCGCACAACCCAACGGTAAGCCTTGTTCTTGCCCTGTTTTCGGTTCGATCGTGGCCGAGAGTGACGAGCTCGTTTTGGCTCCGATCACCGGCCGTTTTTGGGTGGTCTTGGCTCAGGATTGCCGGACATTAGGCCGGCTTTAGTCGCCTGGCCGTGAGGAACCCAATTTGGGCAAAATTCAGTAAGCCCGATTTGGGCATTTCGGGTTTTCCTTGAGTAGCCTCTGAATTTTGGTTAGTTTATGTTAATTAGGTATGAGGGGGATTGATTGGTGAGGAATCGGGTAAGAATTGATGGAAAATTGAAATGAGAAATTTTCCAGGTTAAGGCAGTTCTGGTTTTGCCTGATTTGACCTAGCTACGGTCGTTTTTTTTTTAAATTCCTTTTGGCAAGTTAAAATAGGTTATTAGAGGAGTACGTGGCCGCTTGAATCGTTCGATTCCGATATCCAATGTGAAAGTTATGCACATTTGAAGTTTCGGGTCGGTTTTTACCGAACCCAAATTAGTGGCCCATTTAGTTAGGTTTTAGTTGGGTTAGGTTAGAAATAGTAGTTTGAGAGTAATTGGTGGATGTAGGTTTGATTTTAATAAAGTTTGATTATTTATCGTAGGTCGAGCCATAGGTGACTTGATGTGCTGAGCCCAGCGAGCTAGGACGCCAGGTAAGTAGTGGATGAGTGTTTGTTGCCTTCGGGCCTACACCATAGAACGGTAGGGATTGTTTGTTTGTTTGTTGTGTTTTACTTTGTGTCATGCATTGTGTGTCATGCATCATTGTTTTCTAACTGACGAAATCACGTGTTTTGCATGTTTGAGTGGTGGGGATGACGTAATGAAAGATGAGAAAATTGATATGCAACTTGGTCTCGAGTAGAATAGTCTCTGTAACGCCCCGAGTTATCTGAACCCGGCTCGTCACACAATGCCCATATATGACTAAGATTTCTACTATATATATTTTTTTTAAAAAAATAAACTTTAAAAACATTTAAATATTTGCAGCGGAAATTATTTGAATCACAACGAAGTTATACAAAACTACGAAATGCTGTTGAATGGTTAAGAAACAATCGGCAATTTGAAAATTCTAGTTTAAACAGCGAAGTACCAGGGAAGTCGTAGTAGTCAAACACATCTGCCGATTGATAAAGTCAACGGAAGAAGCAGAAAACAACCAAAATAGGAGACTCCTGCCGATGGCGTCAGTCGAATGAGAAATAAAGGACATCTCTTGGTAGACTGCATCTATCGATGACTAAACGACAAAACGCACTTAACATCTTCCGATGACGTCAGCACGCATCTGCCGATGAGTATACCAAGACATCATCCGATGGACCCAGACTCTACATCTTCCGATGACGTCAGCTCGTATCTGCCGATCACTAAACGTCAACATTGTACCCATTCATACCGGTAGGGCAAATCCTACATCTTCCGATGACTATTCCTACGGCATCTTCCGATAGACAACAACAACATCCACCGATAGACATCGTCTACCGGTAGAAAACAGAATACATTTCAACTACTCCTCACTGTACTCACACAACACTAGTTACAGAAAGGAATTCGTTTGCTTTTCCGAGACCATTCAGAAATAGCTCAACCATGGCATTTACCAAAATCCAGTAATAAACATTTAAAACTCAACAGATTACAGTTAACCGAAGAAAAATCTCAAAACGTGTTCAAAGTATTAAAACCACTACTGTTATGGAGACTTAACATTTCTAAGTTTAAACACTGTCAACTAAACCTTCTCACCAACAGACATCAGTTAAGCCGCCCCATCAGCTGCCAAATTGTTACAAAGATGCACTCCACAACAAGCCTAGTCCTCGGCAGACTCAGTAAACACACCTGCTATCACTTATTCACCTACATCACAAAACTCATCTATTAGCCTAATGCTAAGTAAGTAAAGCAATCAAGAAATGAAACAACAAAATATAAATTCCTAATATGCAATTTCTACTTTCTCAACTCAGTTGTTCATGCTTCGTTTCTGTTCAGATCCCCCTGTGAAATAGGGAGTTGGATCAACTCTCCCAAAGTGCATACATCCCTGTCTCATTAAGAGGCGGATTAATTCCCTTAACAGTGAAACTGATTCCTCTGTTCAGATCCCCCTGTGAAATTGGGAGTTGAATCAACTCTCCCAAAGTGCATACATCCCTGTCTCATTAAGGGGCGGATTAGTTCCCTTAACAGTGAAACTGATTCTCATGACTGTTTCAATATGTTCAATCCTTACCATGCCAATCATGCTTTCAGATTCATTTTCGTATGTTTTTAAAAAAACATGATGCATAGAATACAAATACACACAAATAATCATAATCCTAACGTTTTGTAATGTAGGCCCGAAGGCACAAGCAAACTTCACTTACCTGGCCTCCTGGAAAAACTTGGTTGTAAGCTACTTCGGATATTACTCAAACCTAAAACCATAGACAAAGCAAACACTAAGTTTCTTCTAATCTTCATTCTAAACCACTAGAAATCTAAGGGAAACTGATTTGGGAACTCTAGTCATGGTACATTCCCGATTTCAACTCATAAACCAAAACTAGCACTCGCATACCGCATTCTCAAAACTTCATTTATCAACCCTCCTGCCAACGATAGTTATAATGTAGCAAGAAATAGAAGCAAAACTCACCTAGTTCAGAGGAAATCGCTGGAAGAATCGAAGAGGATCTCCTATCGCGCTCTGCTAAGCTGAGGGGCTGAGGGTGGAAGAGGAAATGAAATGAAACAGTGACGGCTACTTCATTAACACTTCCCTTAAATACGTTATCCATTTCTTCCAAATTGCTAATTACTCTTTTGTCCTTGCATAGTTATTAATTAACCCTATCACTTTCTTTCCAAAATTTACACAACAGCTAATACATCCTATGAGATAATTTAAATGTGGCTTAATAGAACTGAGTGTTACAATCTACCCTCCTTAAAGAAATTTTGTCCTCAAAATTTAGTATCTGAATAATTCTGGATACTGGTCCATCATGTCTTGCTGGCGCTCCCAGGTTGTCTCCTCCATGTTCTGGTTGTGCCATAAGACTTCACTAGTGGAACTTCCTTGTTGCGCAATACCTTCACCGCATAGTCCAAGATCCTTACAGGTTTCTCCTCATATGCAAGAGTAGGAAGAAACTCGATGTCCTGCTATTCCACAATCTGATATGGATATCTTACACACTTCTTTAACATAGAAACATGGAACACATTGTGGATTCCTTCCATAGAAGTTGGTAGTTGCAACTGGTAAGCTGCTCTCCTAACTCTCTTTTGAATAGCGAATGGTCCAATGAATCTGGGGTTCAACTTTCCTCTCTTTCCAAATCTCACAACTCCTTTGAATGGTGACAACTTGAGAAAGACTTCATCACCAATCACAAATTCCAATTCTCTACGCCTGCAATCTGCATAACTCTTCTGCCGACTCTGAGCTGCCAAAATTCTCTGTCGGATGAGGGTAACCTTCTCAACAGTTTGTTGCACAATATCAGGACCAAGCAACTGTGCTTCTCCAACTTCATCCCAGTACAAAGGTGATCCGCACTTTCGCCCATACAATGCTTCATATGGTGCCATTCCTATTGTTGCCTGGAAACTGTTATTATAAGAGAATTCTACTAGGGATAGGTACATGCTCCAAGAGCCTTGAAAATCCAATACACATGCACGAAGCATATCTTCCAATGTTTGAATAGTCCTTTCCGATTGTCCGTCTGTTTGTGGGTGGAAAGCTGTGCTAAAACTAAGCTGTGTTCCCATAGCCTTGTGCAAACTTTTCCAAAACTTAGATGTGAACCTGGAGTCTCGGTCTGAAACTATAGAACTTGGAACTCCATGCAATCTGACAATCTCTTGCATGTACAATTCGGCAAGCTGATCCATTGAGTAAGTTGTCTTGATTGGCAGAAAATGAGCAGATTTGGTTAGACGGTCAACTATAACCCAAATTGCATCGTGTCCCTTTGTTGTTCTAGGTAATCCAACAACAAAATCCATTGTTATTTGCTCCCATTTCCATTTAGGGACTGGTAAGGGTTGCAATGCTCCTGAGGGTCTCTGATGCTCGGCCTTAATCTGCTGACAGCACAAACACGATCCTACATATTCTGCCACACTTCTCTTCATGCCTGGCCACCAATAATGTTGTTTAAGATCCTTATACATCTTTGTACTCCCAGGGTGGACAGAAAATCTGGAAGAATGCGCTTCAGAAAGAATCTCATCCCGAAGTTCCTTAATGGCAGGAATAAACCATCTACTTCTAAACTTAAGGATCCCATCAGCAGAATAGTTAAAATTCGATTTGTCCGTAGAATCCATGCTTGACTTGTACTTGTTACACTCAACATCATTCGTCTGAGCTTCCTTTATTTTTTCAAGAATGGTAGGCTTTAAGGTTATGGCTGAAAGTATAGCTGACACACTGGATACTGCTTCAAGATCAAACTTTTGGAATTCTGACTCTAAAGCTAATGGCATACTGAAATTTATAGCTGGGGTTGATGTTGTTACTCTACTCAAGGCGTCAGCCACTACATTTGCCTTGCCGGGATGATATTTAATCTCGAAATCGTAGTCCTTGACAAATTCCAACCATCGTCGTTGCCTCATGTTTAGCTCCTTTTGTGTGAAAATATTTCACAAGGCTGTCCGTATAAGTAGTGCCTCCAAATCTTAAGTGCAAATACTACAGCAGCTAATTCTAAATCATGGGTAGGGTAATTCTTCTCATGAGTTTTCAACTGTCTAGAGGCATAAGCTATGACCTTACCATCTTGCATTAACACACATCCAAGACCAATCTTGGAAGCATCACAGTAAATACTAAATTTACCATCCTCAGTTGGAAGGGTTAAAATTGGAGCATTGGTTAGTTTCTGTTTCAAGGTCGTGAAACTATGTTCACATTCATCCGTCCATATATACTTCACATTTTTCCTGGTTAACTTAGTAAGGGGTGTAGCAATCTTAGAAAATCCTTCGATGAACTTTCTGTAATGCCCTGCTAGTCCAAGAAAACTTCGAATATCAGTAGCACTCTTCGGTTGGGGCCACTCCTTAACTGCTTGAACTTTTGCTGGATCAACAGATATGCCGTCCCAGAGATGACATGTCCTAAAAAGTGGACTTGGTCCAACCAGAACTCACACTTAGAAAACTTGGCATAAAGTTGGTGCTACCTTAGTAATCCTAATACCAAGCTCAAATGCCTTGCATGCTCATCCTTAGTTCTAGAATAGATTAGAATATCATCGATAAACACTATGACAAACTTATCCAAGTATTCATGAAACACTCTATTCATAAGATCCATGAAGGCTGCTGGTACATTTGTCAAACCAAAAGACATAACCAAAAACTCATAATGTCCATACCTTGTGCGGAAGGCAGTCTTTGGGATATCTTCAGATCTTACCTTCAGTTGGTATAACCGGATCTAAGGTCAATCTTAGAGAAAACTCTTGCACCCATAAGCTGGTCAAATAAGTCATCAATCCTCGGCAAAGGGTACTTGTTCTTGACAGTTAACTTATTCAACTCTCTATAATCGATGCACATACGCATTGATCCATCTTTCTTTTGACAAAAAGGACTGGTGCACCCCATGGTGAAAAGCTAGGGCGTATGAACCCTTTATCCAACATTCCTCCAACTGTTTCTTTAATTCATTAAGTTCTGTTGGTGCTAGTCTATATGGATTCTTAGACACAGGCTCGGCTCCGGGGTAAACATCTACAACAAATTCAATTTCTCTATCTGGTGGCAAACCAGGGAGGTCATCTAAGAATACTTCGGGGAAGTCTTGGACAATTAGGACATTCTGAGGATTTACTTTTCCTACAAGCTGTGTGTCTAAAACGCTAGCTAGGAAACACAAATACTCTCCACACAGGGGAGGCCTTGTGTTAATAGAAGTCATCACAGACATTTCCTTACTCTTCTTTGAAGCTTGAAAGGTATGCTTCAAACTACCAGGGGGTTGGAAGCTAACTACTCCAGTCCTACAATCTATTGTGGCATGATGTTAAACAACCAGTACATTCCTAGGATCACATCAAATCCTATTATATCCATAATTATAAGATCAGCAGGTAGACTTACATTCCCTACTAACACATTACTGCCAAGCATCACTTGGTTAGAGTGCATGCGTTCACCAGAAGGCAATGCAACATTAAACACATGCATGGAAGGGGAAAACTGTACATCTAACTTAATGGCAAAAGCAGATGCTATAAATGAATGTGTTGCACCAGAATCTATTAAAGTAAAAGCAGGCACAGAGTTGATCAATATTGTACCTGACACCACAGCAGGCTGTTCTTCATCCCCCGACTCCACCATGGAGAAAATTCTTGGTTTAATCATAGCAGGGCCACTTTTAGGAACTGGACAGTCTCTACTAATGTGACCAACCTTGTTACAGCTGTAGCATCTTGTGACTTTAGGCTTCGAGCACTCTTTGTATGTGTGTCCAACCTCCTCACAGTTGAAACACTTCCCAAAGCCCAGTCTGCATTCACCTGGGTGGTTCTTCAAACATTTAGGACACTGGGGAAATTTCCTGACATTCTGTACCTTCCCTCCTGATCCCTGGCTATTTTGGCCTTCACTTAGCCTCTTCGTTCCTCTCTGTTGGTGTGGCTGGTCAAACCTTTGTGGGACCTCTCTTGGCCTAGCACACAACCTCTCAGCTTCTTCCACTTCCAGAGCAGTGGACACAACCTCGCTGAATGTCAAGCCTTTAATACCACAGAATTTAACACCCCGGTGAATTTCTAGCTTCAATCCATGAATAAATTTGAACACTTTATACTCGTCTTTGTGAGCAAAATGTCCAGCAAACCTGGACAAAGATTCAAATTGCCTACTGTATTCAGCCACTGACCCTGTCTGCTTCAAGTTCAGGAATTCCAATTTCTTTGCTGTCTGGACTGTGCTGCTGAAATACTTCCCGTAGAAAATGTCTTTGAATTGCGACCAAGGCATCGCCAAAACATCAGTGGTGGTCTCTACTGTTTCCCACCAGAGTTGAGCTTCACCAGCTAAATGAAAGGTTGCCAACGTGACCTTGTCTCCTTCTCCTATGTTGGCACACCTAAACATACTTTCAATCTTTCTAAGCCATCCTTCAGCAATAACCAGATCAGATGACTGTCCATCAAACGTGGGTGCCTTAGCCTCCAGAATCTATCTCCAGAATGTTCACTGCTAGAACCCGAGTTGGCACTTCCTTGTGCTTCCCGGTTCAATAACACTCCTAGCTGGTCAGACTGTTGACGCACTATATCAGTCTGCTGACGCATCAATTCGATCAGCTGTCTGATCACACTAGGCTCCTCTTCGTTTCTCACATTTGGTATTTCTCTAGGCACTCTAGGTCTCCCTGGGCGTCTGGCCATTTTACTAAATTCCTGTACAGGGTTATTTACACTCTTAAATATCTATGAACTAAGGGTAACATAAACACTTACAGTTGTTGAAGTACTTCCATGCAACGATCGGCACTGATGAGTAATCTTTTGAACGGTTTAACTGAATGTCTCTGATACCATATTGTAACGCCCCGAGTTATCTGAACCCGGCTCGTCACACAATACCCATATATGACTAAGATTTCTACTATATATATATTTTTTTAAAAAAAAAAACTTTAAAAACATTTAAATATTTGCAGCGGAAACTATTTGAATCACAACGAAGTTATACAAAACTACGAAATGCTGTTGAATGGTTAAGAAACAATCGGCAATTTGAAAATTCTAGTTTAAACAGCGAAGTACCAGGGAAGTCGTAGTAGTCAAACACATCTGCCGATTGATAAAGTCAACGGAAGAAGCAGAAAACAACCAAAATAGGAGACTCCTGCCGATGGCGTCAGTCGAATGAGAAATAAAGGACATCTCTCGGTAGACTGCATCTACCGGTGACTAAACGACAAAACGCACTCAACATCTTCCGATGACGTCAGCACGCATCTGCCGATGAGTATACCGAGACATCATCTGATGGACTCAGACTCTACATCTTCCGATGACGTCAGCTCGTATCTGCCGATCACTAAACGTCAACGTTGTACCCACTCATACCGGTAGGGCAAATCCTACATCTTCCGATGACTATTCCTACGGCATCTTCCGATAGACAACAACAACATCCACCGATAGACATCGTCTACGGTAGAAAACAGAATACATTTCAACTACTCCTCACTGTACTCACACAACACTAGTTACAGAAAGGAATTCGTTTTCTTTTCCTGAGACCATTCAGAAATAGCTCAACCATGGCATTTACCAAAATCCAGTAATAAACATTTAAAACTCAACAGATTACAGTTAACTGAAGAAAAATCTCCAAACGTGTTCAAAGTATTGAAACCACTACTGTTATGGAGACTTAACATTTCTAAGTTTAAACACTGTCAACTAAACCTTCTCACCAACAGACATCAGTTAAGCCGCCCCATCAGCTGCCAAATTGTTACAAAGATGCACTCCACAACCAGCCTAGTCCTCGGCAGACTCAGTAAACACACCTGCTATCACTTATTCACCTACATCACAAAACTCATCTATTAGCCTAATGCTAAGTAAGTAAAGCAATCAAGAAATGAAACAACAAAATATAAATTCCTAATATGCAATTTCTACTTTCTCAACTCAGTTGTTCATGCTTCGTTTCTGTTCAGATCCCCCTGTGAAATAGGGAGTTGGATCAACTCTCCCAAAGTGCATACATCCCTGTCTCATTAAGAGGCGGATTAATTCCCTTAACAGTGAAACTGATTCCTCTGTTCAGATCCCCCTGTGAAATTGGGAGTTGAATCAACTCTCCCAAAGTGCATACATCCCTGTCTCATTAAGGGGCGGATTAGTTCCCTTAACAGTGAAACTGATTCTCATGACTGTTTCAATATGTTCAATCCTTACCATGCCAATCATGCTTTCAGATTCATTTTCGTATGTTTTTAAAAAAACATGATGCATAGAATACAAATACACACAAATAATCATAATCCTAACGTTTTGTAATGTAGGCCCGAAGGCACAAGCAAACTTCACTTACCTGGCCTCCTGGAAAAACTTGGTTGTAAGCTACTTCGGATATTACTCAAACCTAAACCATAGACAAAGCAAACACTAAGTTTCTTCTAATCTCATTCTAAACCACTAGAAATCTAAGGGAAACTGATTTGGGAACTCTAGTCATGGTACATTCCCGATTTCAACTCATAAACCAAAACTAGCACTCGCATACCGCATTCTCAAACTTCATTTATCAACCCTCCTGCCAACGATAGTTATAATGTAGCAAGAAATAGAAGCAAAACTCACCTAGTTCAGAGGAAATCGCTGGAAGAATCGAAGAGGATCTCCTATCGCGCTCTGCTAAGCTGAGGGGCTGAGGGTGGAAGAGGAAATGAATGAAACAGTGACGGCTACTTCATTAACACTTCCCTTAAATACGTTATCCATTTCTTCCAAATTGCTAATTACTCTTTTGTCCTTGCATAGTTATTAATTAACCCTATCACTTTCTTTCCAAAATTTACACAACAGCTAATACATCCTATGAGATAATTTAAATGTGGCTTAATAGAACTGAGTGTTACAATCTACCCTCCTTAAAGAAATTTTGTCCTCAAAATTTAGTATCTGAATAATTCTGGATACTGGTCCATCATGTCTTGCTGGCGCTCCCAGGTTGTCTCCTCCATGTTCTGGTTGTGCCATAAGACTTTCACTAGTGGAACTTCCTTGTTGCGCAATACCTTCACCGCATAGTCCAAGATCCTTACAGGTTTCTCCTCATATGCAAGAGTAGGAAGAAACTCGATGTCCTGCTATTCCACAATCTGATATGGATATCTTACACACTTCTTTAACATAGAAACATGGAACACATTGTGGATTCCTTCCATAGAAGTTGGTAGTTGCAACTGGTAAGCTGCTCTCCTAACTCTCTTTTGAATAGCGAATGGTCCAATGAATCTGGGGTTCAACTTTCCTCTCTTTCCAAATCTCACAACTCCTTTGAATGGTGACAACTTGAGAAAGACTTCATCACCAATCACAAATTCCAATTCTCTACGCCTGCAATCTGCATAACTCTTCTGCCGACTCTGAGCTGCCAAAATTCTCTGTCGGATGAGGGTAACCTTCTCAACAGTTTGTTGCACAATATCAGGACCAAGCAACTGTGCTTCTCCAACTTCATCCCAGTACAAAGGTGATCCGCACTTTCGCCCATACAATGCTTCATATGGTGCCATTCCTATTGTTGCCTGGAAACTGTTATTATAAGAGAATTCTACTAGGGATAGGTACATGCTCCAAGAGCCTTGAAAATCCAATACACATGCACGAAGCATATCTTCCAATGTTTGAATAGTCCTTTCCGATTGTCCGTCTGTTTGTGGGTGGAAAGCTGTGCTAAAACTAAGCTGTGTTCCCATAGCCTTGTGCAAACTTTTCCAAAACTTAGATGTGAACCTGGAGTCTCGGTCTGAAACTATAGAACTTGGAACTCCATGCAATCTGACAATCTCTTGCATGTACAATTCGGCAAGCTGATCCATTGAGTAAGTTGTCTTGATTGGCAGAAAATGAGCAGATTTGGTTAGACGGTCAACTATAACCCAAATTGCATCGTGTCCCTTTGTTGTTCTAGGTAATCCAACAACAAAATCCATTGTTATTTGCTCCCATTTCCATTTAGGGACTGGTAAGGGTTGCAATGCTCCTGAGGGTCTCTGATGCTCGGCCTTAATCTGCTGACAGCACAAACACGATCCTACATATTCTGCCACACTTCTCTTCATGCCTGGCCACCAATAATGTTGTTTAAGATCCTTATACATCTTTGTACTCCCAGGGTGGACAGAAAATCTGGAAGAATGCGCTTCAGAAAGAATCTCATCCCGAAGTTCCTTAATGGCAGGAATAAACCATCTACTTCTAAACTTAAGGATCCCATCAGCAGAATAGTTAAAATTCGATTTGTCCGTAGAATCCATGCTTGACTTGTACTTGTTACACTCAACATCATTCGTCTGAGCTTCCTTTATTTTTTCAAGAATGGTAGGCTTTAAGGTTATGGCTGAAAGTATAGCTGACACACTGGATACTGCTTCAAGATCAAACTTTTGGAATTCTGACTCTAAAGCTAATGGCATACTGAAATTTATAGCTGGGGTTGATGTTGTTACTCTACTCAAGGCGTCAGCCACTACATTTGCCTTGCCGGGATGATATTTAATCTCGAAATCGTAGTCCTTGACAAATTCCAACCATCGTCGTTGCCTCATGTTTAGCTCCTTTTGTGTGAAAATATTTCACAAGGCTGTCCGTATAAGTAGTGCCTCCAAATCTTAAGTGCAAATACTACAGCAGCTAATTCTAAATCATGGGTAGGGTAATTCTTCTCATGAGTTTTCAACTGTCTAGAGGCATAAGCTATGACCTTACCATCTTGCATTAACACACATCCAAGACCAATCTTGGAAGCATCACAGTAAATACTAAATTTACCATCCTCAGTTGGAAGGGTTAAAATTGGAGCATTGGTTAGTTTCTGTTTCAAGGTCGTGAAACTATGTTCACATTCATCCGTCCATATATACTTCACATTTTTCCTGGTTAACTTAGTAAGGGGTGTAGCAATCTTAGAAAATCCTTCGATGAACTTTCTGTAATGCCCTGCTAGTCCAAGAAAACTTCGAATATCAGTAGCACTCTTCGGTTGGGGCCACTCCTTAACTGCTTGAACTTTTGCTGGATCAACAGATATGCCGTCCCAGAGATGACATGTCCTAAAAAGTGGACTTGGTCCAACCAGAACTCACACTTAGAAAACTTGGCATAAAGTTGGTGCTACCTTAGTAATCCTAATACCAAGCTCAAATGCCTTGCATGCTCATCCTTAGTTCTAGAATAGATTAGAATATCATCGATAAACACTATGACAAACTTATCCAAGTATTCATGAAACACTCTATTCATAAGATCCATGAAGGCTGCTGGTACATTTGTCAAACCAAAAGACATAACCAAAAACTCATAATGTCCATACCTTGTGCGGAAGGCAGTCTTTGGGATATCTTCAGATCTTACCTTCAGTTGGTAATAACCGGATCTAAGGTCAATCTTAGAGAAAACTCTTGCACCCATAAGCTGGTCAAATAAGTCATCAATCCTCGGCAAAGGGTACTTGTTCTTGACAGTTAACTTATTCAACTCTCTATAATCGATGCACATACGCATTGATCCATCTTTCTTTTTGACAAAAAGGACTGGTGCACCCCATGGTGAAAAGCTAGGGCGTATGAACCCTTTATCCAACAATTCCTCCAACTGTTTCTTTAATTCATTAAGTTCTGTTGGTGCTAGTCTATATGGATTCTTAGACACAGGCTCGGCTCCGGGGTAAACATCTACAACAAATTCAATTTCTCTATCTGGTGGCAAACCAGGGAGGTCATCTAAGAATACTTCGGGGAAGTCTTGGACAATTAGGACATTCTGAGGATTTACTTTTCCTACAAGCTGTGTGTCTAAAACGCTAGCTAGGAAACACAAATACTCTCCACACAGGGGAGGCCTTGTGTTAATAGAAGTCATCACAGACATTTCCTTACTCTTCTTTGAAGCTTGAAAGGTATGCTTCAAACTACCAGGGGGTTGGAAGCTAACTACTCCAGTCCTACAATCTATTGTGGCATGATGTTTAAACAACCAGTACATTCCTAGGATCACATCAAATCCTATTATATCCATAATTATAAGATCAGCAGGTAGACTTACATTCCCTACTAACACATTACTGCCAAGCATCACTTGGTTAGAGTGCATGCGTTCACCAGAAGGCAATGCAACATTAAACACATGCATGGAAGGGGAAAACTGTACATCTAACTTAATGGCAAAAGCAGATGCTATAAATGAATGTGTTGCACCAGAATCTATTAAAGTAAAAGCAGGCACAGAGTTGATCAATATTGTACCTGACACCACAGCAGGCTGTTCTTCATCCCCGACTCCACCATGGAGAAAATTCTTGGTTTAATCATAGCAGGGCCACTTTTAGGAACTGGACAGTCTCTACTAATGTGACCAACCTTGTTACAGCTGTAGCATCTTGTGACTTTAGGCTTCGAGCACTCTTTGTATGTGTGTCCAACCTCCTCACAGTTGAAACACTTCCCAAAGCCCAGTCTGCATTCACCTGGGTGGTTCTTCAAACATTTAGGACACTGGGGAAATTTCCTGACATTCTGTACCTTCCCTCCTGATCCCTGGCTATTTTGGCCTTCACTTAGCCTCTTCGTTCCTCTCTGTTGGTGTGGCTGGTCAAACCTTTGTGGGACCTCTCTTGGCCTAGCACACAACCTCTCAGCTTCTTCCACTTCCAGAGCAGTGGACACAACCTCGCTGAATGTCAAGCCTTTAATACCACAGAATTTAACACCCCGGTGAATTTCTAGCTTCAATCCATGAATAAATTTGAACACTTTATACTCGTCTTTGTGAGCAAAATGTCCAGCAAACCTGGACAAAGATTCAAATTGCCTACTGTATTCAGCCACTGACCCTGTCTGCTTCAAGTTCAGGAATTCCAATTTCTTTGCTGTCTGGACTGTGCTGCTGAAATACTTCCCGTAGAAAATGTCTTTGAATTGCGACCAAGGCATCGCCAAAACATCAGTGGTGGTCTCTACTGTTTCCCACCAGAGTTGAGCTTCACCAGCTAAATGAAAGGTTGCCAACGTGACCTTGTCTCCTTCTCCTATGTTGGCACACCTAAACATACTTTCAATCTTTCTAAGCCATCCTTCAGCAATAACCAGATCAGATGACTGTCCATCAAACGTGGGTGGCCTTAGCCTCCAGAATCTATCTCCAGAATGTTCACTGCTAGAACCCGAGTTGGCACTTCCTTGTGCTTCCCGGTTCAATAACACTCCTAGCTGGTCAGACTGTTGACGCACTATATCAGTCTGCTGACGCATCAATTCGATCAGCTGTCTGATCACACTAGGCTCCTCTTCGTTTCTCACATTTGGTATTTCTCTAGGCACTCTAGGTCTCCCTGGGCGTCTGGCCATTTTACTAAATTCCTGTACAGGGTTATTTACACTCTTAAATATCTATGAACTAAGGGTAACATAAACACTTACAGTTGTTGAAGTACTTCCATGCAACGATCGGCACTGATGAGTAATCTTTTGAACGGTTTAACTGAATGTCTCTGATACCATATTGTAACGCCCCGAGTTATCTGAACCCGGCTCGTCACACAATACCCATATATGACTAAGATTTCTACTATATATATATTTTTTTAAAAAAAAAAACTTTAAAAACATTTAAATATTTGCAGCGGAAACTATTTGAATCACAACGAAGTTATACAAAACTACGAAATGCTGTTGAATGGTTAAGAAACAATCGGCAATTTGAAAATTCTAGTTTAAACAGCGAAGTACCAGGGAAGTCGTAGTAGTCAAACACATCTGCGATTGATAAAGTCAACGGAAGAAGCAGAAAACAACCAAAATAGGAGACTCCTGCCGATGGCGTCAGTCGAATGAGAAATAAAGGACATCTCTCGGTAGACTGCATCTACCGGTGACTAAACGACAAAACGCACTCAACATCTTCCGATGACGTCAGCACGCATCTGCCGATGAGTATACCGAGACATCATCTGATGGACTCAGACTCTACATCTTCCGATGACGTCAGCTCGTATCTGCCGATCACTAAACGTCAACGTTGTACCCACTCATACCGGTAGGGCAAATCCTACATCTTCCGATGACTATTCCTACGGCATCTTCCGATAGACAACAACAACATCCACCGATAGACATCGTCTACTGGTAGAAAACAGAATACATTTCAACTACTCCTCACTGTACTCACACAACACTAGTTACAGAAAGGAATTCGTTTTCTTTTCTGAGACCATTCAGAAATAGCTCAACCATGGCATTTACCAAAATCCAGTAATAAACATTTAAAACTCAACAGATTACAGTTAACTGAAGAAAAATCTCCAAACGTGTTCAAAGTATTGAAACCACTACTGTTATGGAGACTTAACATTTCTAAGTTTAAACACTGTCAACTAAACCTTCTCACCAACAGACATCAGTTAAGCCGCCCCATCAGCTGCCAAATTGTTACAAAGATGCACTCCACAACCAGCCTAGTCCTCGGCAGACTCAGTAAACACACCTGCTATCACTTATTCACCTACATCACAAAACTCATCTATTAGCCTAATGCTAAGTAAGTAAAGCAATCAAGAAATGAAACAACAAAATATAAATTCCTAATATGCAATTTCTACTTTCTCAACTCAGTTGTTCATGCTTCGTTTCTGTTCAGATCCCCCTGTGAAATAGGGAGTTGGATCAACTCTCCCAAAGTGCATACATCCATGTCTCATTAAGGGGCGGATTAATTCCCTTAACAGTGAAACTGATTCCTCTGTTCAGATCCCCCTGTGAAATTGGGAGTTGGATCAACTCTCCCAAAGTGCATACATCCCTGTCTCATTAAGGGGCAGATTAGTTCCCTTAACAGTGAAACTTATTCTCATGACTGTTTCAATATGTTCAATCCTTACCATGCCAATCATGCTTTCAGATTCATTTTCGTATGTTTTTAAAAAAACATGATGCATAGAATATAAATACACACAAATAATCATAATCCTAACGTTTTGTGATGTAGGCCCGAAGGCATAAGCAAACTTCACTTACCTGGCCTCCTGGAAAAACTTGGTTATAAGCTACTTCGGATATTACTCAAACCTAAAACCATAGACAAAGCAAACATTAAGTTTCTTCTAATCTTCATTCTAAACCACTAGAAATCTAAGAGAAACTGATTTGGGAACTCTAGTTATGGTGCATTCCCGATTTCAACTCATAAACCGAAACTAGCACTTGCATACCGCATTCTCAAAACTTCATTTATCAACCCTCCTACCAACGATAGTTATAATGTAGCAAGAAATAGAAGCAAAACTCACTTAGTTCAGAGGAAATCGCTGGAAGAATCGAAGAGGATCTCCTATCGCGCTCTGCTAAGCTGAGGGGCTGAGGGTGGAAGAGGAAATGAAATGAAACAGTGGCGGCTACTTCATTAACACTTCCCTTAAATACGTTATCCATTTCTTCCAAATTGCTAATTACTCTTTTGTCCTTGCATAGTTATTAATTAACCCTATCACTTTCTTTCCAAAATTTACACAACAGCTAATACATCCTATGGGATAATTTAAATGTGGCTTAATATAACCGAGTGTTACAGTCTCGTTGGGCACGTGGCTCGCTGAGCACCCCGCGGGGGATTTTACTTGAGATGCTATGCTAATGTACGTAATGTGTCGTGAGTATGAATGCCTCGATATGTTCGTGCTTAGAGGCACAATGAGGATTCTACGATCGATTGGGGGAGATTTGGTTGGCCGTCCAGGATTGTGTTAAGTCGTGTGCCTCCGGTCTTGCTCCGTGGGTCAAGGCGTGGCCGTCCAGGATTGTGTTGGGACGTGTGTCTACTTGATTCATATGAAAGTGAAAGATAAATGTAACCTGAATGAAAAGAAAGCAACTGAGTGTGTAGAAACTGCATGTTAGGGTTGAGTCGAGCATTTAGTGTGTTGTTGTGCATTATTTCCCTACTTGCTAAGCGTTAGGCTTACTTTTGTGTTCTATGGTGTAGGTGGCACGATTTACTCAGGTGAGATAGATGAGATAGCCCAGGACTAGACAGCAGTTGATGGTGCATGGAGCATGCCGGTGCAGGCAGTTGTCGGGGCGCCTCGACCATGGTCTTCGGAGGATATGGGGCTTTATATTTTGATTGTCTATTTTAGAAGTCTGTTTGTAGAAATGATGAGAATGCTTAACTATGTGTATTTGTCGTTATAGTCATAGTACAGGTTGATGTGTTACCCTGTATTGTGGGTTTCTTCATTTTGGTTGATTGTTGGAGATTTCGTAGGTTGGTTAGATGGTTAGGAATATTCTGGATTGGTCGGGATTGGATTTTATGCAGGTATTTAGCATTTTGGAGGCGCCATTTTCAGGCGTTACTTTGCCAAAATTTTCGGGAAGGACACTGTGGTGCTTAAAGGTTAGGATTAAAGGAAATTAGTAAGTCTAGGCAGCTAGGTATAACATAAGAGTGTTTTGGGAGATTTCGTTTTCAAATTCTACTGTGTCAATTTTATTTTAAAATTATGTTTTAACTTGAGATTCGTTAGCAAAGTAGCGCACCGAGCCAGGGTTGGTTCAGGGGCGTTACAAGTTTAGCTCATAAGTATTTAGTGTTGTGCGATTTGAGGAATTTGGGGGTAATTGAATGAGGAGAACAAAAATTTGCACAAAAATGGTTCAAGTAAATTTAGAAGTAAGGCTAAGTCAGGAGATTTGAAAGGTTCAACTCGTAATTAGCGAAGTCGAAGCCGATGAATACATGAGTGATTTAAGATTAGGGTGGATAGTTTAGAGCCAATCAATTTTGAAACTTTGGGATTTGATTGTATTTGGAGTTAATCGAATTAAAGTTGGACAAATTGAGCACAATGAATATAGTTATGGGAATTATAGTCGAGGATATAATGGGAGAGATCATTGGTGAATAGAGTTTGATAACCAAGTACTGGAATATGTAGCTTAGAATGAAATGAATATGGGAGTTTAGAAGTTAGATAGTATTTGATAAATAATCAATACCTTAATTATTCAAATTAAGTATAGGGAGAGATCTTAAGATAATGGCCAAATTTGAGGAATTCTCTACCCAACTGAGTTCATTAAGGATATTTAATGTTATTTTAAGAATAAGTGGATTAAGAAATTGAGAGACCCTCAAGCTATAAGCAAATTTTGGGGACAAAATTTATTTTAAGGATGATGGAATGTAACACCCAGAAACTTATCGAATAAATTTACTTTTAATGCGCAATATTTATGCCCAAAATTTTTTTTGTGTATTAAAGAATAGAAAATAGTAAGGGAGGTTAATTGGATAATTAGGCTCAAGGCAAACTAAAAAGGGTTAGCATTTAGTTAGAAATGTTAGGGGAAAAATTAGGAACAAAATAGGGGTAGGTGGAAACCAACCAATGCGGGATTGCCACCTCATATCTCTCTCTCCCCCTCAATGGCTTCTCCAGGAAGCCATTCTAATTGAAGAACTTCCCTTCCTCTCATTTGTTTCCCACGAGCCCTCCTCCCCCTTCCCCTTTCTGCTGAAGCCAACATGCGAGATGGAGAAACTCTTCTCTCTCTCTCTCGTATTTCTCCACGCCAGACAACCTCATGCAAGCCCTCATCTCCCTCACGATTTTATCCCCGCACGCCTGGGCTCTCTCTCTCCCTCGGTTCTGGATAAAAGGCCAAAGCTCCAGCCCCTCCCTCTTCCAATTTTCCTCCACTCTCGCTTCATAAAGGTGAGATTTACGTATTCTTTGAATGAGTTTCTAAATTATAGCTCTAAATGTTGGATTTTGGTGTTTATTTCAATGGATTTTATGGAATATTATGGATATTTAGTAAACCCTAAATGAAGCACAAAAATTTCTATCCCTTGCTGATTTTTCTCTTAATGGATGCTTAATCATGTTATGGAAGCATGTATGTAATTGTATTGGAAAAGATTTAAAGTTTGGTTAAGGTTAGAAGAAATTGACAAAACAGGGCAGCTGTGATTTTGCTATATTCGGCCAATCTATCATTTTCCATTTTAAAAACTGTTTTAGTATGTTAAACTAGACACTTTAAGGAAGCCATATCCTCATGAATCAAGTTGTTTCGATATTTGTAGAGAAAGTTATGAATTTTTAAAGTTGAACCAAAATTTTAAGAAAACTTTTGAGGGCAGTTCGGTATGGATAAATCTGAGTCAGATATTAGTTTTTTAATATATAAATTGACCCTGGAATGTCAAAGTGGATTCTTTAAGGAGTTCATAGCAATTTGAATCATTGAATTCGGACCTATATTCAGTTTATTACGAATTTTTGAAGTTAGTTGAAAGTTTGATAAAAACTGGAATTTAGAGCTATGTACAGGGCAATTTCTTTTTGTTCAATTCGGCTATGGTGCTATGTCTAGTTTATTAAATGGATTTCAATATAAGAAACTAGATATCTTAAGGTTTACGTGACGCTTCGAATCATCGAATTTGGACATATATACGATTTGTTATGAATTTTTGAAGTTAAGATAAAAACTACAAAATGTAATCTGGGCAGTTACGGTTTTGGAAATTCTGCCATTTGTTGTGATTGGTTTTTGATGAATGGTTTTTTCCATGTGAAAGTAGACTTTTCAAGGATTTCATAGCCCTTTTAATCATCAAACTTGGTTGAGAATTCAATTAGTTATGATAATTTGAAGTTTGGGCAAAATCTTGGTTTTTGAGAATTTGGCAAAACAGGGCAGTTTCAGGTTTTACTATTTTCCCCCAATCTATTGATGTGTTTTTGGTAGATGGATTCCACAATGCTAAAATAGACTCATTAAGTGAAATTTTAGCAATGGAATTAGTAGATTCAGATAAACGGATCAAAAGTTATGAATTTTCAAAGTTTGCCCACAATAATAGACCAATTTCGGGTTTGAGTTAGAATTTGAGTTGTTGAGTTAGAATTGGTTATGTGGTTTATATGAAGTGTTTGTATTAAATTGTGCATAATGTAACTCATGTTTGGATAATTATGGTTATTGGGTCGTATTGGATATTGTGTAGTGGTTAGTTGATTGACTTGGAGTTGCTATGAGCTTATAATATGAATGGTTTAATTGTTGGTAATTTTAAAATTATGGATAATGCACGAAAATGGGGAGGTCATGCCCGAATTTTTAGTGGTGCCTCTTAAGGGTTGTTATTTGGATTATTGATAACTTTTGGGATTAAGGACATTTGAATGAAGTTGAATGGTTTTGTAAAATTGGGTTTGTTATTGAGAATGAATGAATTTGTATGTTTTATGTTAAAGTACCCTGCTTGGATGTTTTGATCGATTGGAAACTTATGTATATCTTCCTTTAGATTGATTTTTGATTTGGTTATGTTATACTAATGCGATTGGTTTTGTAACACCCCGAGTCTCCCAAACCCGATTTGTTACCCATGACATAGGATAGGACTAAAAAATTTTACGAAAAATTTTGACATTACACTCAACAATAAAAATTTTATCTTTAAATCCTCGACCATCCAACGGAAAATCCCATTAAGTAAGCAACATTAACAAAAGACAGAACGTTAAAATATTTGGCTGAGGGAATTGAAAATCAAAGGACATCTACTGATCGCAAACGACAAAACTTTCTTCTCGCATTTGCCGATCGCAAAACGACAAAACATAATTCCCACTTCTACCGATAGTAATAAACACAACATCTACCGATTGTCACGTTCATCCCACGTGACTCATTAAACATTACCCGACAGGAGACTTCTACCGATAATAATAAACAGCATCTACCGATTACAAAACGACAAGATATAATACTCACTTCTACCGATAGTAATAAACAACAACATCTACCGATTGTCACTTGCATCCCACGTAACTCATTAAACATTACCCGACAGAAGACTTCTTCCGATAATAACAAACAGCATCTACCGATTACAAAACGACAAGACATAATACTCACTTCTACCGATAGTGAAAAATCTACATCTTCCGATTGACATGTGCATCCCACGTGACTCATTAAACATCACCCGATAGAAGGCTTCTACTGGTGAACAGGGACTCTTAACATAATAGATAAATTTCTATCGGTTGAAAACATCTACTTGTGGACAAACACTTTTAACATCTTCTAATAGGAAACATTCAGACTTTCACAGACTTCAACATGACCGAGATAAACTAACACACAGTTGAACCATAGACTCATCCAAAATACGTGTAGTGGAAGACTTAAATAAAACAGATCTTTCTATCATTTCATGATCATTCTCAAACTCAGAAATTCAGTCAGACAAATTCCAATATACATCGTTTTAAGAAAACTCATCCTATTTAGACCTTAGTATTCATAATCCTTACTAACATCATAAGAGTAGTAACCAGGGGTTGAAATCGCCTTCCAGCCACAAACTGTCACCTTGAGCACCATCCAGCAACCAGTCATAGACATCTTCATTGGGTTTGAAATCCTCACCTGATAATTCGTCACCTACATCATAATGTTTAAACTATAAGCCTAGTGCTTAGTAAGGAGTGCAATACTAACATGTATGCATGAATACACAGTTGAAAAGAACACATTTTCATAATCATTTCTCGTCACATTCTTGTTCATATTATTGATCATGTTCTTGTTCATCGTTTATATCATGTGGATTAAGGGAGGATTTGTGCCGAAAAGGGGGTTGACAGTGAAAGTGTACATAATCCCTTGCGGGCCGTATTCATGGTCCCTCTTTTAGACAGTGACATACGCCAAACCGCCCCCAACCCTCTCTTAATCCTTGTTACATAAGTTTTATGTTCATATCTTGATCGTGAAGGAAAACATGCACTTAAAACATTTTCATATGCTTGAAAAGAAAACAATCATGAAGCATGAGTATGAGTACTCTTATTTCATCGGACTAAAAGGACAGATCAATCATTCAACAATAAATCATATTGCTAACTCACATATCATAACCATATAGACAATAACACAAACAGCTTTCGGACATCATAATCAACTTTAACTTAGTACCCTTGTGATGTAAGGCCCTAAAGGCCGGGAATCCTACTCACTCACTTACTTGGTTTCCTTAGCAATTTGGGCACTTCTCTTCAGACCTTCTTCACCTAGAACATTTCACATTACAGAGTTAAACAAAATCCTAAAAGTTCTAACCAAAAATCATCTTAGAATCTAACATATATATTTCTAAATCTTCTTAGTCGAGCACCTAGTCTGCGCAGATTAACTTCCAGAACCTAAAAATAAGCAGATTCAACCTAGTAACTAACCACAGATTACAAATATCACTTCCATTACTCTGCCATTGAAGAGTCCGAAACTTAAAGTCTTAGCTGAAAACAGAGCTCTAAGTAACTAACCAGGAACTACATTGTCTAAGTCTTACCTAGAGCGTGAATCGTCGGGGGTGGAGACTGAAGAATCGATCGTCGATGGAGGAGTAGCTGGCCGAGAGAGAGCTCTGGGGAAAAGGAGGTCGTCGAGAGAGGAATGTCGCCTACAGTGAGGTTTTAATGAGGTTTAAGGATTTCCATTTCCTATTTATACTAATTAAAATCCATCTTTATTACGGTTCACACTTTCACTGTCAACCCCCTTTTCGGCACAAATCCTCCCCTAATCCACATGATATAAACGATGAACAAGAACATGAACAAGAACATGATCAAGAATATGAACAAGAATGTGGCGAGAAATGATTATGAAAATGTGTTCTTTTCAATTGTGCATTCATGCATACATGTTAGTATTGCACTCCTTACTAAGCATTAGGCTTATAGTTTAAACATTATGATGTAGGTGACGAATTATTAGGTGAGGATTTCAAACCCAATGAAGATGTCTAGGACTGGTTGCTGGATGGTGCTCAGGGTTACAGTTTGTGGCTGGAAGGCGATTTCAACCCATGGTTACTACTCTTATGATGTTAGTAAGGATTATAAATACTGAGGTCTAAATAGGATGAGTTTTCTTAAATCGATGGATATTGAAATTTTTCTGACTGAATTTCTGAGTTTGAGAATGATCATGAAATGATAGAAAGATCTGTTTTATTTAAGTCTTCCACTACACGTATTTTAGATGAGTCTATGGTTCAACTGTGTGTTAGTTTATCTCGGTCATGTTGAAGTCTGTGAAAGTCTGAATGTTTCCTATCAGAAGATGTTAAAAGTGTTTGTCCACTGGTAGATGTTTTCAACCAGTAGAAATTTATCTATTATGTTAAGAGTCCCCGTTCACCGGTAGAAGCCTTCTATCGGGTGATATTTAATGAGTCACGTGGGATGCACATGTCAATCGGAAGATGTAGATTTTTCACTATCGGTAGAAGTGAGTATTATGTCTTGTCGTTTTGTAATTGGTAGATGCCGTTTGCGATCGGTAGATGTCCTTTGATTTTCAATTCCCTCAGCTAAATGTTTTAACATTCTGTCTTTTGTTAATGTTACTTTCTTAATGGGATTTTTCGTTGAATGGTCGAGGATTTAAAGATAAAATTTTTATTGTTGAGTTTAATGTCAAAATTTTTTGTAAAATTTCTTAGTTCAATCCTATGTCATGGGTAACAAATCAGGTTTGGGAGACTCGGGGTGTTACAATTATGGCATCAAAGTTAAATCGGGTTCTAAAATTGATTCTGCAGACTGCCTTCCAGCACAGATTGCCACATAAGCACACTCCAACAACTGTAAGTGTCTATGATTTTAGTAATGTCATCACGTTAAGATGTGTTTATGATTATTTATTTAGAAATTCAAAATGGTAAGAGGTCAACAAAGAGAGAACAATGAGGATAGTAACACCATCGCTCAGCTAACCGAGTTGGTTATTCGCCAGTCCTGCCAAATTGAGCAGTAGGTGGCTACTAGAGAAGAGCTAGGGGAATTTTAGCTCGAATACGACTCACGACCATGGAAGCGAACGTTTTCACCGCCTTCGACCTCCTGTATTCAATGGTCAAGTTTCGGATCCTATTTATGCTTAAGAGTGGATTCGAACAATTGAGGACATGTTCAAGTACGCCAAGGTCGAAGAAGAGAACAAGGTCACATGTGTTGTTTTTCATCTTGCATTGGGTGCAAGGCATTGGTGGGACTCAATTCAGAGCACTACGAATGCAGAAACTATGATTTTGGAGTGGTTCAAGATGGCTTTCTTTGACAAGTATTTTAGTCGAGCAGTTCGGGCCAGCAAAAAAGATGGAGTTTATGCAGCTGCGCCAAACCGGATCTGTGGCTAATTACATCTGTAAGTTTGAGGCCTTGTCTAGGTTTGCACCCCGTCTGGTGGATGATGAGGAAGACAAGATTCACCAGTTTGTCCATGGACTGAAGCCGAGCCTCTTCCAGGGAGTGAAGACTGCAAGGATCCATAACATACCTTATTCCGAAGTGGCTGCTAAGGCTTTGGAATTGGAAGAAGTTGAGTTAACAGTACAAGGGCAACGTGAACTGCCAAGGAAGTTTATCAAGGAGACTCAGCAACCACCGCGCCAAGGCAGAGGTTGGCAACCACAACCGAATAGAGGACCGCAACAACAGCAGAAAGGTGTGAAGAGACCCTTCAATCCAAATGATGACCAAGGAAAAGGAAAGCGACCTCTAGCTCCTCTATGTTCCACCTGCCAGAAGAACCACCATGGCGAATGCAAATTATATTCTGGCCGTTGCTATAGATGTGACAAGGTTGGACACATGGTTAGAGATTGCCCCATGCCGCCAGACCCAAATCGACCGAGAGTAGCGCCAAGAGTCTATGCTTTAATGGAAGATGAGGATGCAGTGCAGCATACTGTCATAACAGGTACAGCTATGATCTGTGGTATTTCTGCTTATACACTTATAGATACAGGAGCCACACACTCGTTTGTATCAACCCTATTTGTATGTAAGCATAGGTTAGAACTCTTGCCAGCTGAGATGCCATATAGTGTTATGTTACCGTCAGGGAAATCCTTACATTCAGAGCAGATAGTAAAAGGCGATATTATGTCCTTAGGAGATAAGTAGTTGTACGTAGAACTAATCGTAATGGATATGAAATGATATGAAGTCATACTGGGAATAGATTGGTTATTTAGACATTATGCCACGATAAGTTGTAGGTCTGGATTGGTTGAGTTCTGACCCCCGAATGGAGATCGGTATTCCTTCCAAGCTATCCCAAAAATAAGTAAAATGCTAATTATATCCTCATTGGAGACTCAACGGTTACTGAAGGGTGGTTGTGAGAGTTTTCTAGCTAGCATAATTGATGTTCGGGTGAAGAATAGGGTAGAACTACAAGACATTCCCATAGTCTGAGAGTTTCCAGAAGCATTTTTGGATGACTTACCTGGGTTACCACCTGATAGAGAAATTGAGTTTGTAATCGATACATATCCTGAGGCATTACCTGTGTCTAAGAACCTTTACCGCATGACACCTGTTGAGCTGAAAGAATTAAAAGTCCAACTACAGGAACTAGTTGACAAGGGATTTATACGCCCGAGTTGTTCTCCTGGGGTGCACCTGTCCTATTTGTTAAGAAGAAAGACGGTTCCCTTAGAATGTGCATAGATTACAGAGAACTGAACAAGTTAACGATCAAGAATAAATATCACTTACCCCGAATTGATGACTTGTTTGACCAACTATAAGGAGCTAAGGTATTTTCAAAAATTGACTTACGTTCGGGTTATTACCAACTGAAGGTTAAGGAGAGTGATATACCAAAGACAACATTCAGAACCCGATATGGACACTACGAATTTCTTGTGATGTCGTTTGGATTGACAATGCAGCCTGCGGTGTCAACCATGTCATTACCCTTGAAGGTTGAGATTCAGAAATTCGAGTTGGAGATAGTTCCAGAGTTATCAACATTGCTTTCGGCATTATCTATTCGGCCAACTATTTTGGATAAGATTAAAGAGGCGCAGCAGAAGGATTCAAAGGAGAAGAGTATCATAGTGAGTAAGTTGAAGGACGCCTCCTCTGAGTTCAATCTCTCCAAGGATGGTATTTTGAAATTTAGGAATCGATGGTATATTCCAAGTGATGAAGAATTACATAGGTTGATCTTGGCCGAGGCGCACTCGTCTCCTTTTTCTGTACACCGTGGCAATACCAAGATATATCGTGACTTAAAGTTACTTTACTGGTGGCCAAATTTGAAGAGGGATGTTGCCAAGTATGTGGAGTCATGTTTGGTATGCCAACAAGTTAAGGCAGAGCATCAACGTCCAGGAGGTACCCTTCAACCCTTACCGATCCCCGAATGGAAGTGGGAAAACATTGCCATGGATTTTGTTGTAGGATTACCTAAGACAACTAAATGTCATGATAGCATCTGGGTTGTGGTTGACAGAATGACGAAATCAGCTCACTTCCTACCTATAAAGACAACTTACACGATGGGCCAGCTTGCTAACCTGTATGTTCAGGAAATTATCAGCTTGCATGGGATTCCGATATCCATTGTCTTCGATCGTGATCCCAGGTTCACCTCGAGGTTTTGGCAAAGCCTTCAAGACACGTTGGGAACAAAGTTGACCCTCAGCACTTCTTTTCACCCTCAGACTGATGGACAATCCAAACGGACAATTCAGACACTCGAGGATATGTTAAGGGCATGTGTGCTGGATTTCCAGGCATCTTGGAGTCAATGCCTGCCATTGGTTGAATTCTCCTACAACAATAGTTTCCAGTCCACCATTGGTATGACACGATACAAAGCACTGTATGGCAGGAAATGCATATCACCCTTATATTGGGACGAAGTTGGCGAAGCAAAACTCTTAGGCCCCGAAATTTTGCAGTAGATGTCAGACAAGATCGCCATTATTAGGAAAAGAATGATGATATCACAAAGCCGACAGAAGAGTTATGCTGACCAAAGAAGGAGAAATCTTGAGTTTGCCGTCGGAGATGAAGTTTTCCTTAAGATTTCACCGTTTAAGGGAGTTTTAAGATTCGGCAAGAAGGGAAAGCTTAGTCAACGATTCATTGGTCCATTCCTTGTCTTGGCAAGGATTGGCAGTACAGCTTATAAGTTGCAATTACCTCCATCTGTGACGACCCCAACCCCGTAGGGCCGTCACAGGACCTGACTTTACATTGACATAACCTTTACCTAAGCCCTCGTGTTCTCACATAAAATTTTTCAACTTTATTTTTACTTATCACTTTAAAAGAAAACAGACTTAGACAATTGACCCACCTCTAACAACCTTTAGGGTCTAACTTTGACTTAAACATTTTGAGCGTAAAACATTTCAACTTTTAAAACATTTAAAACTAGACTAAAACCATTAAAGTAAAATCAGTTAAAACAAAACACTAATATAACCTATACTTTCAAGAAAACAAACTGCGTGGATCGCTCTAAAAATCGAGCGTATCCTTACCTGTTTTAAAAACGACCAAACAGTTAAAATACCCAAACAGTTCCAGTATGTTCTCCAAAATAAAGACTTCACATCTTAGACATTCTACTACCGCATCATACACATCAAAAACTCTACTTTCATACGTTTTCCTATCAAAACCAATCGATCTACATACGTAACATTTTCATACTTTCATCCATCACGTTTCTATACACATACATAGACGCTTCCGTTCACTTTCTTAATCAAAATACTTTCTTAATCAAAATGACACTTAAACATTCCCAAAACAGACACATCCACATACTAACCACGGACACCTACTAACCACGGTCGGAATTGCCCTAACAATATTGCCGGGTTGCCACCATGGTCGTACTCCTTCAACTGCGTTCATAATCCTAGCATGCTCATGAAAATCTCACCGTACCTGTTCTTCTGCACCTACATCACAGAACTCACACTATAAGCCTAATGCTTAGCAAGTAGTGACAATATGAATTTAAAACATTTAACCTAACATATGCAGTTTCTATCGTTTCAATCATACATAAACGTCTCATTTTGTTTCATAGTACATAATCGTTTCGTTTCGTTTCATCGTTCATAATCGTTTCGTTTCGTTTCATCATTCATAATCGTTTCGTTTCGTTTCATTTCATCGTACATAATCGTTTCGTTTCGTTTCATCGTACATACATACATACATGTAATCCTCTACCAATGGAGGGCGGATTAGTTTCTCCATCTCTAGACGTTCCACAATCTACATCTGAGGGGTGAACCACTTCCCTCAGACACTTTACATTTTCTGGACGTTCCACGATCTACATCTGAAGGGTGAACCACTTCCCTCAGACACTTTACATTTTCTAGACGTTCCACAATTTACATCTGAAGGGTGAACCACTTCCCTCAGACACTTTACATTTTCATTTTACATCGTTGTTGTTTCTACATTCAATCGTGAAAACATATGCTAAAATATTTTCGTACTTTACTTAAAACATGATGCGTGAGAAAGCTAAACATACATAAAACACATGCAACATAACCTAACGTTCTGTGATGTAGGCCCGAAGGCAACACGCATGCAACACTACTTACCTGGCGTCCTTAGCAATTTATCTCAATTCCGTCTCTTAACCGTGGAACCTGAAAAACCTAACATATCAAAACGTTGCACTAGAACTCGCTCGGCATAACTAAACTCTTATTTTCTTAAAAACATCTTAAACTACTATTTATAGCTTAATCTAACTAAAATCTAACTAAACGGGCCACTATTTTGGTTTTGGTAAAAACTGACCCGAAACTCAAACGTGCATAACTTTTACGTCGGTTATCGGAATCGAACGATTCCAGCGGCCACGTACTCCTCTAATAACCTATTTTAATCTGCCAAAAGGAATTTTAAAACAAATAACCGGAACTAGGTCAAAAATCACAAAACCCGAACTGCCCCTTTTTCTCAAAATTTCTCTTTTTCGATTTTTCATCAAAACTCATCAATTTCTTCACCAATCGACCACATATACACTCAATTAGAATAATCTAACCTAAAATCGAAGTTTCCAATTAAGAAAACCCTAAGCCCTAATTCGGGTTTCACTGAAATTCTGCCCAAATTGGGCACCACACAGCCAGGCGACCATAGCCGGTCCAAGCCCAGCAATTTGATGCTGAGATTAGCCAAATATGGCCGGAGATCGGAGCCCAAGCTGGCTCCCCATTCACTGCCAAAAGCAGAACGAAAACAGGGAAGAAATCTCTACCTGTTTTCGGTCGGGTCTGGCGCGGAGAAGGCCGAACCGAGCCCTGGTTCAGCTCGCCGGCGTTTGCTCGTCAGAACGGAGGTCGGAGCCGCGTGGTCGCCGGAGAAGAGTCGCGCTCTTCGTCTCTCTCGGCGTCGGGAGCTCGGGCAGGGGAATGGCTTCCTCGAGAAGCCATTCAGTTTGTGTATAAAATTATAAATGAAATTATAATTTTCTTTTTTTTTTTAATTACCAAATTACTTAAATGTCCCTCCATCAATTTTATGCTTAATTCTTTAATTAGTCTATCAATTCGGTTTCTCTGCAATTTTCTTAATTCTCCCAATATTCCAATTTAATCTTAGAGTTCTAACAAAACTCACCGTTCTCAAAACGGACTTATTTTGCTATTTTTACGAATTAATATACTAAAAGGGTAAAACGGGAACTCTAGCATTACTCTTTTCGATTTGAGTTTCTAAAATTTCACTTATTCCTCTAAAAATTCCCGTAAATTTCTAGGGCTCTAAGGAAACATCCCGCTCGCAAAACGGACCTAATTTACTTATTTACGAAAATAGCCTTGGAGCGGAAACCCGAAAATTCGGGTGTTACATCCTTCCCTCCTTAATTGAAATTTTGTCCTCAAAATTGTTGCTTAGACAATCCTCCTATTTCTCACTCCAATGCTACCACCGTAATTACCGTTGCAATACTAAATCTTGACTACTCTAAGGCCTTAATCACTCATCGGGTAACTAAAATTCCTAGATCTCCAAAGTTATGATTCTCCTAACTATGCATTTGTAACTCATTCACTCATACGTCCATTGCTTTCAACCTAATCCATCATCACTTAATCTCTTAAATCTCTCCCAACTCAAACTCCATTCTAGTTTTCCTCGAATTAAATTCAATCGTTTCCCTACTTTTCTCGTACCACATCAATCTAACGCATCAAAAACATCATAATCCCTCAAAGCTTCATCTATTGCTTAATACTAAGGACCTATTACATAGCCTCCTTATACTATTTTCTTCTATTCCAAGTCCTCCTCTACCTTACTATCTCATTTCTATTCCATCACACACATCCTTTACACCCATGGACAATGAGCATTCATGACGTTCCATTAGTCACTATAACACGATTCTAGTACTCAGGGCTATCAATACTTAAACCTATCCCTTTTTCTTCCAAAGTATTTTCTAAGTTTCTATACTTATGTCTACAATGCTCGATTTATCCAACTTTCACCTCAGTTGTCACCAAACAATATCAAACTCTCAAGTCTAACTAATTAATTACACAATTCACTCAATGCCTTAAATGGTGCATAACACTTCGACTTAGCTTACGAGTCGAATCTTTCCTAAACCTACAGGCTTATTTTTTACTTCTAGGTCCACTTGCACGATCTCCGTGCAACTTTCTATCCTTTCATCCAATATTTTCTAAATTATTCAACATCACCAACCCTTAATGTTTCACTCTTATTTTGACCATTCACTTATTCTAATAAATCTATTCATTTACCCTTATGACGTTGTCCACAAAATCTACCTAATCGCCCATTTTATCTTACCTCACATAGTCTCCGTTTTTCTTCATCCATGAACTAAGAACCATCCCTCACGGTATGAATCTTTTATATAAGCTAACATCCATTTCCTCGATCAACGATCTTCTAAAGACTTTATATTCCTCGAGTTGGAATTTACGTTCCATACCTAAGCTCATTTATCCTAACCCTAGCTACTTACGAAATCATCGGCCTTTACTTCGTTACTTACTAGCCAAACCCTTGAAATTCTCTAACTTAACCTCATCCCTAATGCATTTGACCATCCTCCTCATTCAAAAGTTCATATGTTTCCTCAAACCTCTCACCACTATATACTTAAATGCTAACCTTCTTGTTTTAACTCTCAATTAAACCTAAAGGCCTTTACACTTACTCTTATAAATCTATACACAATTCTAAATCTATCCAACCACCCTTTTTCACCTTACGTCTTTTAGTCTCTAATTTCCTCATTAAAAGAAATTCCCAATATTTTCATAGATCGCACATCACTAGATTCTGATGAATTAAACCTCATCTTCTAACCTTTCCTCTTATCTGGCAATCCTCTCTTTCCTAGCTCTTAACTTCGCAATATCATTTACACTTCTCCTCTAAGGCTCCAACACTTGTAAAAATATCTATTTTCACACAAGGTTTTCACTAAGTTTTTACTAGTTAATATATTTTCTCTTTAATCCTCAAAATTCAGGTTCTAAGTGTTTCCCCCACACTACTCCACAACAATTTTCCCAACAACCTTCTTATTTTCTAAAACAATAGGGTCATAAGTATTCAACTCAATCTTTTACATCAATTCCTCTAACGGCTTCCTTGTTAGCAAACTTGTTGCAGAAAATTTAATGCCTTAAATCCAAATCTCCTTACCTCCCTAAGTCCTCAAGCCTAATTCACATCCACACCAATCCCCACATGATTATATTCTAACATTTCTACATTAGTATCTCCTATAGATATTTAAAATGACACGTACCTGTAATTACGGTAGGCTGCTCTTCATTGTCTGCACTGCTGAGGGAGAAGGTCCTTGGAGATACACTTGTGAGTCCCTTGTTCCGTGTCGGGCAGTCTCTGGCAAGATGGCCCGTCCTATTGCAAACAAAACACAGCCCTTTACCTTTCTTCGGACACTTTCTAGAGAGATGTCCTATCTCTTGACACTTGAAACACCTTCCTAGATTCTTCCTTGGACAGTCCGTAGAAATATGACCTTGCTCATTACAGATAAAACATCGGCCCGAACCTGCCTTGCACACCCCGTCATGAAACTTCTTACACGTTGGACATTGACGGAACTGTGAATAACCAGAGGCACGCTTTCCATTTCCTTGACTAATTTCTTCATCACTCGTTCTCTTTGTGCCCCACAGTGGTTGTTGTTCTTCGTCACTTTGTTGAGTCATAGATTCTCTGAAGAGCTTCCTCGACACTTCTCTTTGTCGTTGTAGTTTCATTTCGTTGTCATCAAGTCCGAGGGCCCTTTCCACTATCTTTTGGTTAGGCACGTCTTCGTCACCCACTGTAATCACCCTTTTTTGAATTTCTAGTTTCAAACCTTGCACGAATTGGTGAATTTTGTCCTCCTCCTCATAGATCATATATCCAGCATACCGAGATAGTGACTCAAACCTTCGCACATATTCGGCCACCGACCCTGTTTGGCGTAATTGAGTGAACTCTACCTTCTTACTGGCCCGAAGAGTGTGACTGAAATACTTGTTGTAGAATACTGTTTTGAACCTTTCCCATCTCATAACCTCCACGTCTGTAGTAGCCTTAATCGTGTCCCACCAGAACATAGCATCTTTCTCCAAATTAAACACTGCAAACATCACTTTATCGGCTTCCTCTACTTTGGCATAGGCAAACATGCTCTCTATCTTACGAATCCATTGTTCAGCACTCGTAGGATCCGAAGACTGACCATCGAATGTTGGAGGCCTAAGCCGTCTAAACCTTTTTCCACCTTGGTCCTTAGAATCGTTGCCCTGTCCACTTCGATTCAACAAAACCCTTATCTGTTCTGACTGTTGGCGTAATATGTCTATAAAATGGCTATTGGGATCCATTCAGGTTACTTAAGTACTCGTGGCCTTTTCTTGTACCTAGACATGTTAGAAAACACGAAACACTATAAAAATCTATAAATCATTACTTAAACTTAAACACTTACAGTTGGCGAAGCACTTCCATGGGGCGAGTGGCATTGTTAGGTAATCAATTGAACGATTGCGACCACGTGTCTTTGATACCATAACTGTGACGACCCCAACCCCGTAGGGCCGTCACAGGACCTGACTTTACATTGACATAACCTTTACCTAAGCCCTCGTGTTCTCACATAAAATTTTTCAACTTTATTTTTACTTATCACTTTAAAAGAAAACAGACTTAGACAATTGACCCACCTCTAACAACCTTTAGGGTCTAACTTTGACTTAAACATTTTGAGCGTAAAACATTTCGACTTTTAAAACATTTAAAACAAGACTAAAACCATTAAAGTAAAATCAGTTAAAACAAAACACTAATATAACCTATACTTTCAAGAAAACAAACTGCGTGGATCGCTCTAAAAATCGAGCGTATCCTTACCTGTTTTAAAAACGACCAAACAGTTAAAATACCCAAACAGTTCCAGTATGTTCTCCAAAATAAAGACTTCACATCTTAGACATTCTACTACCGCATCATACACATCAAAAACTCTACTTTCATACGTTTTCCTATCAAAACCAATCGATCTACATACGTAACATTTTCATACTTTCATCCATCACGTTTCTATACACATACATAGACGCTTCCGTTCACTTTCTTAATCAAAATACTTTCTTAATCAAAATGACACTTAAACATTCCCAAAACAGACACATCCACATACTAACCACGGACACCTACTAACCACGGTCGGAATCGCCCTAACAATATTGCCGGGTTGCCACCATGGTCGTACTCCTTCAACTGCGTTCATAATCCTAGCATGCTCATGAAAATCTCACCGTACCTGTTCTTCTGCACCTACATCACAGAACTCACACTATAAGCCTAATGCTTAGCAAGTAGTGACAATATGAATTTAAAACATTTAACCTAACATATGCAGTTTCTATCATTTCAATCATACATAAACGTCTCATTTTGTTTCATAGTACATAATCGTTTCGTTTCGTTTCATCGTTCATAATCGTTTTGTTTCGTTTCATCGTTCATAATCGTTTCGTTTCGTTTCATTTCATCGTACATAATCGTTTCGTTTCGTTTCATCGTACATACATACATACATGTAATCCTCTACCAATGGAGGGCGGATTAGTTTCTCCATCTCTAGACGTTCCACAATCTACATCTGAGGGGTGAACCACTTCCCTCAGACACTTTACATTTTCTGGACGTTCCACGATCTACATCTGAAGGGTGAACCACTTCCCTCAGACACTTTACATTTTCTAGACGTTCCACAATTTACATCTGAAGGGTGAACCACTTCCCTCAGACACTTTACATTTTCATTTTACATCGTTGTTGTTTCTACATTCAATCGTGAAAACATATGCTAAAACATTTTCGTACTTTACTTAAAACATGATGCGTGAGAAAGCTAAACATACATAAAAACATGCAACATAACCTAACGTTCTGTGATGTAGGCCCGAAGGCAACACGCATGCAACACTACTTACCTGGCGTCCTTAGCAATTTATCTCAATTCCGTCTCTTAACCGTGGAACCTGAAAAACCTAACATACCAAAACGTTGCATTAGAACTCGCTCGGCATAACTAAACTCTTATTTTCTTAAAAAAATCTTAAACTACTATTTATAGCTTAATCTAACTAAACGGGCCACTATTTTGGGTTTGGTAAAAACCGACCCGAAACTCAAACGTGCATAACTTTTACGTCGGTTATCGGAATCGAACGATTCCAGCGGCCACGTACTCCTCTAATAACCTATTTTAATCTGCCAAAAAGAATTTTAAAACAAATAACCGGAACTAGGTCAAAAATCACAAAACCCGAACTGCCCCTTTTTCTCAAAATTTCTCTTTTTCGATTTTTCATCAAAACTCATCAATTTCTTCACCAATCGACCACATATACACTCAATTAGAATAATCTAACCTAAAATCGAAGTTTCCAATTAAGAAAACCCTAAGCCCTAATTCGGGTTTCACTGAAATTCTGCCCAAATTGGGCACCACACAGCCAGGCGACCATAGCCGGTCCAAGCCCAGCAATTTGATGCCGAGATTAGCCAAATATGGCCGGAGATCGGAGCCCAAGCTGACTCACCATTCACGGCCAAAAGCAAAACGAAAACAGGGAAGAAATCTCTACCTGTTTTCGGTCGGGTCTGGCGCGGAGAAGGCCGAACCGAGCCCTGGTTCAGCTCGCCGGCGTTTGCTCGTCAGAACGGAGGTCGGAGCCGCGTGGTCGCCGGAGAAGAGTCGCGCTCTTCGTCTCTCTCGGCGTCGGGAGCTCGGGCAGGGGAATGGCTTCCTCGTGAAGCCATTCAGTTTGTGTATAAAATTATAAATGAAATTATAATTTTCTTTTTTTTTTTAATTACCAAATTACTTAAATGCCCCTCCATCAATTTTATACTTAATTCTTTAATTAGTCTATCAATTCGGTTTCTCTGCAATTTTCTTAATTCTCCAAATATTCCAATTTAATCTTAGAGTTCTAACAAAACTCACCGTTCTCAAAACGGACTTATTTTGCTATTTTTACGAATTAACATACTAAAAGGGTAAAACGGGAACTCTAGCATTACTCTTTTCGATTTGAGTTTCTAAAATTTCACTTATTCCTCTAAAAATTCCCGTAAATTTCTAGGGCTCTAAGAAAACATCCCGCTCGCAAAACGGACCTAATTTACTTATTTACGAAAATAGCCTTGGAGCGGAAACCCGAAAATTCGGGTGTTACACCATCATTGGAAAATGTTCATAATGTCTTTCATGTGTCAATGCTAAGAAAATGCATACGTGATCCGACGCAGGTTGTTAAGCCAACAGAAATCGAAATTGAGCCAACATTAATGTATGAAGAGAAACCTGTTCGAATTTTAGAAACTGCAGTTAAAACTCTACGGAATAAAGAGATCCCACTAGTGAAGGTTTTGTTCTTGTTCATGTTCATCGTTTTCATCATATGGATTAAGAGATGATTTGTGCCGAAAAGGGGGTTGACAGTGAAAGTGTACATAATCCCTTGCGGGCCGTACTCAAGCATATGAAAATGTTTTAAGTGCATGATTTCTCCCATGAACAAGCTATGAACATGAAACTTATGCAACAAGGATTAAGAGAGGGTTGGGGGCGGTTTGGCGTATGTCACTGTCCAAAAGGAGGACCATGAATACGACCCGCAAGGGACTATGTACACTTTCACTGTCAACCCCCTTTTCGACACAAATCCTCCCTTAATCTATATGATGAAAATGATGAACATGAACAAGAACAAGAATACGAAAAGATCATGAATATGTGTTTCCTTTAATTTGTGCATTCATGCATACATGTTAGCATTGCACTCCTTACTAAGCATTAGGCTTATAGTTTAAACCTTATGATGTAGGTGAAGAACTACCAGGTGAGGATTTCAAGTCTAATGAGGATGATTAAGGTTGGTTGCTGGAAGGTGCTCAGGGTGACAGATTGATGGCTGGGAAGGCGATTTCAACTCTTGGTTACTACTTTCATCATGTTAGTAAGGTTATGAATACTGAGGTCTATGTAGGATGTTTTCTTAAAACAATGGATACTGGAACCTGACTGACTAACTTCTGAGTTTGAGAATGATCTGTTTGTTAGAGTCTCTCGCTACACGTATTTTAGATGAGATTATGGTCCAACTGTGTGTTAGTTTATTCAGTCATGTTGAAGTTTGTGAAAGTCTGAAAGTTTCCTGTCTATCGGATGATGTCTTCCATCAGATGATGTCTTCCATCTGATGATGTCTTCTATCGGATGATGTCTTCCATCAGATGATGTCTTCTATCGGATGATGTCTTCCATCGGATGATGTTTTCTATCGGATGATGTCTTCCATCGGATGAAGTCTTCCATCGGATGAAGTCTTCCATCGAATGATGCCTTCTATCAGAATGAGGTTTAATCAGTCACGTGATGTGCATGTGTCAATCGGTAGAAGTCGATATTAAGTCTGGTCGTTTTGTAATCGGATGAAGTTTAATGAGTCACGTGATGAGCATGTGTCAATCGGTAGAAGTCGATATTAAGTCTTGTCGTTTTGTGTCGGATGAAGTTTAATGAATCACGTGGGATGCATGTGTCAATCGGTAGAAGTCGATATTAAGTCTTGTCATTTTGTGATCGGATGAAGTTTAATGAGTCACGTGCTGTGCATGTGTCAATCGGTAGAAGTCGATATTAAGTTTTGTCGTTTTATGATCGGATGAAGTTTAATGAATCACGTGGGATGCATGTGTCAATCGGTAGGAGCGTGCACCATGCTTTGTCGTTTTGGGATCGGTAGATGTCCTTGAGTTTCCAATTCCCTTCAGCCAAATATCTTAACGTTTTGTCTAATTATAAACGTTGTCTACTTAATGAGTTTTCTGCTGTAAAGTCGAGGATTAAAGATAGAATTATCATCATTGAGAGAAAATTTAAAATTTTCCGTAATTTCTCTTAGTTCTGTTCAATGTTTTGGGTAGCAAAACTGGGTCTGGAAGACTCGGGTCGTTACAGTTATGTTATGTTTTATGCACCTCGTATGTTCATGCATCACATTTTCAAAAAATCATGCAAAAAGTTTTATGCACAAATTTTATGTAAGAAAGATAAGTAAATATTAAATGTAATGTACCGGTTAAGTTGTGGGACGGAAACTGACATATGTTCTTGTCCTTCTCTGGAACTTATGTAAAGCCGTCATCGCCAAGGACAATATGTATTTTATCCCTCTTTGGGACCCGACAAAACACTAACCCATGTCATGTCTGTTGACTTAAATAGTGTTTAAGTCTAACTATGTTTTTTATGATTGTGATTAATATTACATATATAAACTAAATAATTGGATTACTGTGTTTAGTGCATTTATCTGGAAATGCACTTTAAAAAGGATATTATGTTTCTGACGTTTTTGGTTAAGTGTTATTAGTTCGAAGTCAATCGTCCAATGTAAAGATAGACGCAATTATCCAAAGTAAAGACAGACGCATTCGTCCAAAGTTATTATTCTGACGCAGTCGTCCAAAGTTATCATTCCGACGCAGTCGTTCAAAGTTATTAGTCCGATGCAATCATCCAAAGTACTCGTCCGACACGTAATCGTCCAAAGTACTCGTCTGACGCGTAATCGTCCAAAGTACTCGTCCAACGCATAATCGTCCAAAGTATTCATCCAACGAGCAAACGTCCAAAATGTATGACAGAACAACGAATTCATGCGAAGCATTAGTCCGATAAGCATTCGTCCAACATCAGACCAAACAAATTCGTCCAAACTCATTCGTTTAAAGGGGGAACGTCCGGAGTCTTAAATGTTGACCAAAGCAGACTCCAACGGCTATATTTCTTCATAACGGTCATATTTTTGTACAGAAACAAGGAGTTTCTGAATGACACGCGGATTACAGACAAGAGTATACAAAGAAGAATGAAGCTCGAGAGAAGAATTTTTTTGCCAATCTTTTGAACAGTCACTCTGAACTCCTACGAGCTTACGCGATAATCTCTGTTTACACCTCTCTAGATCATAACTTGAGATTTAGTTTTTGAAAGAGTGTAGCCTTGTGCTCAATATCTTCATCTTGTAAAAAAACTGTAAGGCAGTGGATTGATGCCCGTGAAGTTCAATCAAGAAGTGTAAAGGCAGTAGATCGACGCCCGTGAAGTTAGATCTAGATTTCTCGTAAGGAGAAGGAAAGAATCTTCAAGGGGGAGCCTTGGAGCGTGGAAGTAGGCAGAATTGACCAAACCACATTAAAAACTTCAGTGTCAATTTCTTTCTCTCTCTTACTTTAACTTGCTTGCTTGTCTGCTATAATTTTAGTAATTGCATACAAAGAGAGTAGATAAAATAAACCTAATTTACATTGTTAAAAATGATTAGGTTAAGAAATTTCTAATTCACCCCCCTCTTTGACAATCACGATCCTTCAATTGGTATCAGAGCGACGTTAATATTTATCTAATTGTGATTAAAAGTATAGTGATGTATCTAGAAATGACATTCAACATAAATACTGCACATGTAGAAGGACAATCTATCTCCAGGCCTCTATTTTTTGATGGAAATGATTATGTATATTGGAAGTCTAAGATGAGAATTTTTATTCAGGCTATGGATTATGACGTATAGAACATTATAGAAAATGGTCCATTTAAAGCTATGAAAACTGAAAATGAAGTTAGTATTGCAAAATTGGCTTGTGAACTAACTGACTCGGACGAGAGAATCTTAAGTTTAAATGCTAAAGCCATAAACACTCTATATTGTGCACTGAATAGAGATGAATTCAATAGGGTATAAGGCTGTGAGAGTGCACAAGAAATATGGCATTTACTTGAAATTACACACGAGAGAAAAAATCAAGTAAAAGAAAGTAAAATGAGTATGTTAGTAAATGAATATGAACTATTTACCATGATAAAGAATGAATCAATTAGTTCTATGTTTACTCGTTTTACTAACATCACTAATGGTTTAAAAGTGCTTGGTAGAGTGTATCCAAATGAAGAACTTGTCAGAAAAATTTTGAGATGCCTACCAAGAGTCTGGCAACCGAAAGTGACAGCTATATAAGAAGCTAGGGATCTCAAGGTTCTCAAGTTAGAAGAACTCATTGGCTCTCTAATGCCTCATGAGATAACCATGAGAGCCAATGACAAGGAAGATCTAAAAGAGAAAGAGATCAACAAAAAGAAAGATATTGCACTCAAAGCCTCTTCAAGCAAACAAGAGGAATCCGAGGAAGAAGATGATGATGAAGATATCGCACTCATCACGAGGAGATTTAGCAAATTCCTCTAACGGAAAAGAATGAATGGGAGGAAATTCTCAAAGGGAAAAAAGCCTAAAAAAGATAAGGAGATTACCTGTTTTGAACGTGGGAAACTAAGACACATCAAGGCCAAATGTCCTCAAACCAAGAAGGGTCCCAAGCATTTCAAGAAGAGGGCCATGAAAGCTACATGGGATGACAGTGAGAGTGAACCTTCTTCAGAAGATGAAGAAGTCACCAATCTATGCTTCATGGCACACGAAGATGAGGTTAGTTATTCCTCTAGTGATAATGAAAATGATGAGGGTGATTTAATTGAAGCCTTCAATGATTTAGTCAAACAATACAGCATGCTTAAGACTAAATACAACTTGTTAAAGAAGGAAAATGCAAACTTAATCGAAAAGCATGCTAATGAAAGTAATTTACATGAAAAGGAAAAAGGTGAACTCAAGACTAAAAATGATAGGTTGAATGAATTAGTCTTGAAATTTACAAATGGAAGCAAGAACCTGAACATGCTATTAGGGAGTCAAAGAGTGACATTTGACAAAGTAGGATTAGGTTATGAAATATCTAATAGAAAGAAAGTCTATAAAAATTTCTTTGTTAGATCGTCTACTTGTCATGCTTGTAATGAAGTAGGACATAAATCTTATGAATGTCCACTAAAATCAGGAAAGATTAAACCTGGCAGAGGATTACAATGGGTTCCTAAGGGAACCAAACCTAACACTAGGACCCAAAAGATTTGGGTACCTAAGAAGACAACTTGATTACTGTTTTATAGGTTGACAGCTCTCCCGGGAAAAATCAATGGTACCTTGATAGTGGATGCCCGAGGCATATGATGGGAGACTCAACAAAGTTTGCCTTTATCAACAAGAAGAAAGGGAATGTCACTTTTGGTAGAAATCAAAAAGGCAAAATTGTTGGCATCAGCAATATAGGTAACCCTTCAAATCCCATCATTGAAAATATTTTATTAGTAGAAGAGTTAAAGCACAATTTATTAAGCATCAGTCAACTATGTGATAGGGGTATAAAGTAATATTTAAATCTGATGCTTGTGTGATTAAAGATAGTCTGAATAACAAGATATTATTCACAGGTTATAGGAAAGAGAATATATATTCTATTAACTTAGATGATTTTGACTGTGTGAATGAGAAGTGTTTTGTTGTGAAATCCTTTGGTGATAGTTGGTCTTGGCATAGAAGGTTAGGTCATGTAGGTATTGATACCTTAGCTAAGATCTCCAAGAATAATCTAATTAGTGGACTTCCAAAACTATTCTTTGACAAGGATAGAGTTTGTGATGCTTGTCAAATGGGCAAGTAAACCAAAAGCTCTTTTGCCTCAAAGAACACTGTCACATCGTCCAAACCTCTACAACTACTTCACATGGACCTTTTCGGTCCTTCAAATATCGCTAGTCTAGGAGGCAAACATTATGCCTTTGTCATTGTAGATGATTTCTCTAGATTCATTTGGGTATTCTTTCTAAAGTCAAAGGATGAAACTTTTGATACCTTCTCTAGCTTTAGGAAGAGAGTTCAAAATGAAAAGGAGCTCACCATTGTTGTTATTTGTAGTGATCATAGTGGAGAATTTGAGAATGAAAAATTTGAACTCTTGTGTCTTAAACATGGAATTGAACACAATTTCTCATCCCTTAGAATCCCTCAATAGAATGGTGTTGTTGAGAGAAAGAATAGGTCCCTTCAAGAGCTTGCTCAGACCATGCTCAATGAAAACTCCATTCCAAAATATTTCTGGGCAGAAGCTGTTTCCACAGCTTGCTATGTACTAAATCGTGTCTCCATAAGACCGATTCTAGAGAAAACCCCCTATGAGCTATGGAACGGCAAGTCTTCTAGTGTTAAGTATTTTAGAGCCTTTGGCTGTAAATGTTTCATTCTTAACACCAAAGATTATTTGGAAAAATTTGATTCCAAGACGGATCTTGGAATATTCCTTGGATATTCATTAACCATAAAGCTTATAGGGTGTTCAATAAAAGAACACTAGTTGTAAAAGAATCCATGCATGTCAATTTTGATGAGACCCCCAACCCACAATCAATGTGGATGAGGATGATATTTTAGAAAAGCAATTGGATTCTTTCTCCTTAGACAAACCCAGTGAAACCATTCAAGGAGAAATTTCTAGATTCTTTTTCAAAATCCCTAGAAATAGTCTCTGCCAAGGATGAAAATGATGCTCTGCCTAGAGACTAGAAATTTGTCAAAAATCATCCTTTAGATGAAGTTCTAGGTGATCATTCCTTAGGAGTCAAAACTAGAACCTCCTTTAGAAATCTTTGTGATAATGTTGCTTTCATATCACAAATAGAGTCTAAGAAGTTTGAAGAAGCCGAATTGGATGAAAATTGGATAGTTGCTGTGCAAGATGAATTAAACCAATTCAAAAGGAACAACGTTTGGGAACTTGTTCCAAAACCCGATAATCATTCCATTATTGGTACCAAATGGATTTTTAAGAATAAGATAGATGAAAATGAGATTGTGGTCAGGAACAAAGCTATGTTAGTTGCCAAAGGGTATAATCAAGAAAAAGGAATTGACTTTGAGAAAACCTTTGCTCTTGTAGCTCGTTTAGAGTCAATTAGGATGCTCTTAGCATTTGCTTGTCCTAAAAACTTCACACTTTTTCAAATGGATGTAAAAAGTGCTTTTCTTAATGGATATATTCGAGAAGAAGTCTATATGGAACAACCTCAAGGTTTTGAAGCTTTTGATAGACCTGATCATGCGTACAAGCTTAGGAAAGTCTTATATGGACTTAAGCAAGCTCCTAGAGCTTGGTATGATAGGTTGAAGAATTTCTTTGAGGAAAGGAAGTTCAAAAATGATAATACCGATTCAACCCATTTTACCATGCAAAAGGATAAAGATATTCTAATAGTTCAAATCTATGTTGATGACATCATATTCGGTTTTACAAATTTATCACTTTGTGTTGAGTTTGCCACTCTTATGCAAAGTGAGTTTGAAATGAGTATGATGGAAAAACCAAAATTTTTCCTAGGATTTCAAATTTGCCAAAAACTAGATGAAATTTTCTTCTGTCAAGAAAAATACATCAAAGACCTCCTAAAATGATTTGGATTAGAGTCTTCTAAGTCCTCTAGAACTCCCATGAGCACAACTACTAAATTGGACAAAGATAAAAATAAGATAAGTGTGGATATTAAAAAGTATAGAGGTATCGTTGGTTCTCTATTATACCTAATGGCTAGCAGGCCAGATATCTTATTTAGTGTGTGCTTATGTGCTAGATTCCAAGCTTCTCCTAGAGAATCTCACTTAATTGCTGTTAAAAGAATTTTCAAATATCTAAGTGGGACATATGATTTAGATTTATAGTACCCGAAGGGTACATCCTTTGATCTCATATGATATTCTGACTCTGATTATGCTGAGAGTCTAGTAGATAGGAAAAGCACGAGTGGAACATGTCAATTCCTTGGTGAGTCTCTTGTTTCCTGGTACTCCAAGAAGCAAAATTCTGTTGCACTTTCAACGGCCGAAAGTGAATATATTGCTACTGGCAGTTGTTGTCCACAAATGCTTTGGATGAAGCAAACCTTGGAAAATTACAATCTATTCTATGATAGGATTCCAATTAGATGTGACAATACTAGTGCAATTAACATTTTTAAGGATCCTATCCAACATCTTAGGACTAAGCATATTGATATTAGATATCATTTCATTAGTGATCATGTTCAGAAAGGTGATATCACCTTAGAATTTGTCAACTCTGCTGATCAATTGGAAGATATCTTTACAAAACCATTAGATGAGAAGACCTTCAATAATATTAGAATAAGGTTAGGTCTCATTAGGAATGAGAAAAATTAAGATTCATTTTTCTGATGGAAAATATTGGCCAATAAGCAGTGTGGTTAATAAAGAAATGGACGATCTCCAAGATTTACTTTTCTCTTAAATGAATGGACGTTGTCACAATAGACGTTGTCACAATGGATGATAACAATGGACGCTGTCACAATGGATGTTTACAATGAACGTTAAAAAAATTGAAGATAAAATCTTTCGAAATGTTACAGAAACCCTAACTTTTGAAAACTCTTCTAAAACCTCTCGATTCCTTTCGTTCGTCCAGCGATTCCTATTCTTCTCTAATCTTTGGCGCCGATCAAAAACTTCTCTAAACTCCGTCTCTGTTCAAAAACCTATATCATTATCAATGGCATCTTCCTCTTGCACAGACCAAGTCTTCTCGCAAAAAAAGCAAAAAACTTCTCATCCAGCGGATGCACAGTCTGTCGCAGTTCCTCCGTCTCTTAAATTGCCAAATCACGAGTTCATTAATCAGGCCGCTTTTAATAGGTACTATGAAGGTTTTGAAATCAAACCTCTGATTCGTTCTAGAGGAGTAGTTTTTCGTGACTTGTCTGGTTTGGACTTAGAAGAACCATTACTTAAGATGAGATTAATGGGGCTGTTTGATTTAGAGTCTCATTATTGTGAAACTCCGATTAGGATGTTTTATGCCAATTTGGAACATTCTACGCGACCTCTCTTCCTTAGGATTTATGTCTATGGACGACATATTGAACTGACTCAGGAAGCTATCCATGAAATCCTCCACTATGAGTTTCTGAATGGTTCACGGAGATTCTTTGAGACAGCAAAGAATCCGTCATTTCTTGAGAAGCCTGCAGACAAGGACTTAGTGAAATTGATTGCCAAGGATACTTCTAACTCTCCCCTGAAGTTGAAGAGCAAGGATTTGAACTTTAGGGCAGGAGTCTTCCATCAGATGATCCATTACAACATCTTGCCAGTCGATGGTCATAGAGACCATGTTAGTGGATTGAATCTATTCTTACTTGGTCAGCTGTTCAAAGGTGAACCATTTCATATTGGCTACATTTTCTTAAATCAGATGCTTCAAGTTGTCTGCAATGTATCCAAGTCTCTGCCATACAATCTTCTACTCATGAAGATTTTTCAAAGGTTTGGTGTTAGATTACAGGATTCTGACATGCTCTTAGTCCTGAAAAAATCCGACTTCTTCTCGTCCTCCACCTTGTCAAGAATGGGAATCACTAGAAATGCTCAAGGTGTGCTAGTTGAAAAAGTTGGTCGAGGAGGTGTTTCAAGGCGCTTGATCATTGATGAAGAAGAAGAGGAAGAAAGTGCTCAAGATGACATTCTTCTTCTTGTCCTTGATCCTCTGCCACCTCTAGTTCTCCTTATTCAAGCTCCTGAAGAGGTCATTCATGTTCAAATTCACACTCAAGAGCCTGTGAGTGATCATGAACTTCCTCTAGTCCAAGCTGATATTCCCCTACAACCTCTTTCACGCCCAACCAGTCCAACTCCTGCTTCCTCTCCAACTCAGATCCCTTCATTGCCAGCTCGTGTTCCTCCTCGAACTAAAGGTCCTCCCACTTCTCCAGTGAGGAATTCTATCCCTCAAGAACAATTTCATGAGCTTCGGGCAAGCATCGAAAGCCTTGGCACTGGTCAGGAATCCTTTCAGTCCATGTATCTTTCCCGCCAAGGTCAGTTTGAGTCCTATCACAACTAGACAGTCTCGCAGCTGCCATTCAAGGACTACACAAATGTATTGATCTAATGGCATCAAATCAAAGTAAAGCTATTGATGATGTCGTCTCCTCCGTTAGATTCCATTCAAGTCATTTAACAGCACAATTGCAGCAAGATTGTGATAGGATTATCACTCATATTGGAGACCTTAGCACCTTTATAACTAGAAGTGCTGGTGAAAGTGGCACGGATTTGGATGAAAGTGACGAGAATCTTGAGGCAGCACGTCCAGCTACTTCAGTTGTTCCTTCAAGTGCTAAGCCAGTGCCTGCTCCAACTATTGTTGATCAGCCAGCTACTTGTAATCCAGATATTGCTGTTGTTGGTGCTGTTCCTGCTGATCTTGCAATAGCTGACCCTGTCGATATGCCTATGGAAGCTGTAGAGGATGCAATTAATGATGCCAGTGTTCATCCTTTCTCTCATGTTGAGGAAACTAATCCTCAGGTGGAATCCCCTCATGATAAGCATGATTTCCTTGATCAGTTATGAGATATCATGCACTGAGACCATCCCTCCTCCCCTGAGAACTAGAAATATTTTTTTATTTTTTTAACATTGTGACTACTTACCATATTTTTTTCCAAACTATGCATGTTTTATCATCTTGTCTACAAAGTGCTGTGCTGAATGACATTCCTTCTATAAGTGCTTATTTTTTTTTTGATAATGTCAAAGGGGGAGAAGGATATAGAATTTACTGAATGCATACTTAAGAATTTACTGAATGCATAATTAAGAATTTACTGAGTGCATAATTAAGAATTTACTGAATGCATACTTAAGACTTATTGATAAGGAATACTGCGTAGAGTATGGGGGAGTATGTAAGTTTTAAGTTGAAATGCAGATTAGTATGTTGAATCAGATCATATATTTGTCATCATAAAAAAGGGAGAGATTGTTGACTTAAATAGTGTTTAAGTCTAACTATATCTTTGATGATTGTAATTAATATAAAATATATAAACTGAATAATTGGATTAGTGTGTTTAGTGCATTTATCTGGAAAAGCCCTTTAAAAAGGGTATTATGTTTCTGACGTTTTTGGTTAAGTGCTATTAGTCCGAAGTCAATCATCCAAAGTAAAGACAGACGCAATCGTCCAAAGTAAAGACAGATGCATTCGTCCAAAGTTATTAGTCCGACGCAGTCGTCCAAAGTTATTAGTCTGACGCAATCGTCCAAAGTACTCGTCTGACGTGTAATCGTCCAAAGTACTCATCCGATACGTACTCGTCCGATGCGTAATCGTCCAAAGTACTTGTCCGACACGTAATCGTCCAAAGTATTTGTCCAACGAGAAAGCGTAAAAAATGTACGACAGAACAACGAATTCATGCGAAGTATTAGTCCGACGAGCATTCGTCTAACATCAGACCAAAAAAATTCGTCCAAACTCATTCGTCCAAAGGGGAAACGTCCAGAGTCTTAAATGTTTACCAAAGCAGACTCCAACGGCTATATTTCTTCACAACAGTCATATTTTTGTACAGAAACAAGGAGCCTTCTGAATGAGATGCGAATTATAGACAAGAGTATATAAAGAAGAATGAAGCTCGGGAGAAGAATTTTTTTGCCAATCTTTTGAACAGTCACTCTGAACTCCTACGAGCTTACGCAATAATCTCTGTTTACACCTTTCTAGATCATAACTTGATATTTAGTTTTTGAAAGAGTGTAGCCTTGTGCTCAATATCTTCATCTTGTAAAAAAACTGTAAGGTAGTGGATTGATGCCCATGAAGTTCAATCCAGAAGTGTAAAGGCTGTAGATCGATGCCCATAAAGTTTGATCTAGATTTCTCGTAAGGAGAAGGAAAGAATCTTCAAGGGGGAGCCTTGGAGCGTGGAAGTAGGCCGGATTGGCCGAACCACGTTCAAAACTTCGGTGTCAATTTCTTTCTCTCTCTTACTTTAACTTGCTTGCTTGTCTGCTATAATTTTAGTAATTGCATACAAAGAGAGTAGATAAAATAAACCTAATTTGCATTGTTAAAAACGATTAGGTTAAGAAATTTCTAATTCACCTCCCTCTTAGACAATCACGATCCTTCAATGTCATGTATGTTAGCCTACTCCCCTATATGCCCACTTAACAAATATGTCCACTTGAACTTAAATGTAAAGTATGTACATGTTTTGAAAAGTATCATGCATAGCACGAGTATTTTACATTTATGTATGATCTTGCTGAGCATTAGAATCATTAGTTAAACTTTATGATGTAGGTACGGATCGTACAGGTGAGGATTTCGAGCCTTAGGTGGATCATTAGGTGCAGTTGGAGGGGTACTTCCACGGTAGTGACCCGGTGGTTGTTAGGGCGATTTTGACCGTTGACGGGTATGCATGTCAAAGTTTTAAAAATGTAAAACCTACTATGTTTTGAAACTGTTTTTAAAATATTTGGTTTGTTTGAAAGGTTTGAAGTATTTTTCAAGGTTGGAAGTTGAAGTTGAAGTGTGGAAATGTGTAGAAATATGATGAAGTGTTAGTAGTTTTTTTAAAAAAAAATGAAGAATTTGTAAGTGTGAACAGTACTACAGTACTATTCATTCAGCAAAAAAAAAAAAATAGTAGAGTAGCCAATCGATGGGCTACTATAGCCAATTGATCGGCACAGTACTGTAGCAGAACTGTTCTTCTAAAAAAAAAAAATCATCCTTTGTAACGCCCCGAGTTATCTGAACCCGGTTCGCTACTCATTACTTGACCATGACTAAGAAATTTCAAATAAATTTAAACTTCATTCGACATACAAATTTGACGTTTACTAAACGTTCAAAATTGGAAAATACTGTATCTGTTGCATGCCCGCCCCCCCCCCACCCCCCCCCCCCCACCCCCCCCCCCCCCCCCCCCCCTTCGCCGCGGAAAAATTATTTAAACACGACAATTGGCCGGTTAACCCGCGGGGAAAAACCCTTTGTGGAAAGATCTTACTGGAAATATTTCAAGTGTACGATTCAAAAGAATTAAGGTTAAGTGATGGATACTCAAGGAATTACAAACGTCGCATCATCTGCCGCGCAAAGTAACAGAAGAAGCAGAAGTAAAAACCAAAGGTTCTGCCGATGACGTCTACACGACTTCCCCACAACTTATCTGCCGAGAAGTAGTGAGAGAACTTAATACCACCACTTCATCTGCGGTGAAGTCAACATAATTCCTATGCGATGAAGTCAGCCGCAATCATCTCTCAATTAGAAAACACACGACATCTTCGAAACAACAATATGACTCATCGATTAGACTTAAAACCTACACTACATCTTACGATTCACTTAACGACAAAACAGATCTTACTCTACCTCTTCCGATCGCTGAACGAAAAAACCCCCTTAACCTTCAGACTACACGCTGTAGAAATCGATGGCCCATAAGAGGTTTGATCTAGAGTTCCTCGTAGGGAGAAGGAAAAGATCTTCAAGGGGGAACCGTGGAGCGTGGAAGTATGGCCCGGATTTGGCCGAAACCCCACGTTCAACTTTCGGTTGTCAAAATTTCTGTTTTCTCCTTCTTACTTTGTAACTTGCTTTGCTTTGTTCCCCTGCTTATAATTTTAGTGAATTGCATACCAAATAGATAGATACAATAAACCCTAATTTGCATTGTTAAAAACGATTAGGTAGAAAATTTCTAATTCACCCCCTCCTATAGACAATCACCGAATCCTTCAATGTCCCATGTTAAAGGTTAACCCTACTCCCCTTATGCCGCACTTAACAAATAGTTTTTCCCACTTGAACTTAAATGTAAAGTTGTACCATGTTTTGAAAAAGGAGCATGCATATCAACGAGTAGATTTTTACATTTATTTACTCTTTGCTGAGCATAGAAGCATTGTTTAACTTTTACGATTTTAGGTACGATCGTGAACAGGTGGAGGATTTCGAGCCTTAGTGATCAATTAGTGCAGTTGAGTTAAAACTTCCACGGTATGACCCCGGTGGTTGTTAGGCTTTTTTTTGACCGTTTGACGGGAAGTGCATTTCAAGTTTTTTTAAAAATGTAAAACCCTACTAATGTTTTGAAAACTGTTTTTTTTAAAAATAATTTGGTTTTTTGAAAGGTTTGAAGTATTTTTTTCAAGGTTTTGGAAATTTGAAAGTTGAAGTGTGGAAAATGTGTATAATATGAATGACGTGTTTAGTAGTTTTGTTTTTTTTTTACAAAAAACATGACAAGAAATTGTTAAGTTGTGAACAGTCACTCTAAACATGTACTCTATTCATTCACAAAAAAAAAAAAATAGGAATAGGTATGCCAATCGTTGGGGCCCTCCTAAACCAAATTATCGCACAGTACTGTATCAGAACTGTCCCTTCTAAAAAAAAAAACTCCTTTTGTAACGCCCCGAGTTTATCTGAACCGCTGTCGCTACTCATTACGTGACCATGACTAAGAAATTTGTCAAATAAATTTTAAAAACTTCATTTCGACTACAAAAATTTGACGTTTTAACATAAACGTTTGGCAAACCTTTGAAAACTTTTGCCACGAAAAAAATTTATTTAAACTACAATGGGGTTAAAACCATCGTGGAAATCTTGTTGGAAAGAATTAATGAAAAATATTTTCAAGTGGTCCCCCTGTCAAAAAAGAATGTAAGGTTTTAAGGTGAGGGACCTACTCGGAATTACAAAAGTCGATTTTCACATCTGACCGACGACAAGTCCCCACAGAAAAAGCCAAGAAGTAAAAAAACCAAAGGCTTTCCTGCCCGATACGTCCTACAACGATTCCCACCCACAACTTCATCTGCCCGATTTGAAAGTCCGTGAGAATTTCCAAACACCACTTCCTCTCTGTCCTATGAAGTCAACATAACTTCAATATCCGATGAAGTCCGCGCAATTTTCATCTCTCATAGATAAACCACACGACATCCTTTCCGATAACAACATATACCTTTCCTTCCGATAGATTAAAACATACACTTCACATCTTCCGATTCCACTACCTACAAAACATAGTACTCCCTACCTTCCGAATTCGCTGAAAAACTACAAACCCCCTTAACCCTCTCCTCAACGAAAACTGCCGATCCCTACCTACTACTTAAAACTCTTACAAACCTTTCGATCGAAATACACTACATTTGCCGACCACGTCTTCTCACATTAACCCTCCCTAAGGCATTGTGCCGATACCTTTCCAATCTTCCGACAGACTGACACAACACAACCACCACTACCCGATAGACTTCCTTTTCCGATAGACATCACCGAATTTTCCTTCCACATAACCGCAATTAACCTTACACATATCCACTGTACAAAAATTATTTCACTCCTACCAATCGGACCTAAACAACCTGCTATAACCCTAGCCAAAGCCCTTCGACTATTCTCAGACTTAAAACATTTTTTACCAAAAAATCCAGTTCATAAACACTCCAAGTCTTGTATTAATTTCAAAATCCAGGTAAAAACAAAAATCAGAATTCCCCCTCGAAGACACAAGTCCCAAATAGCTTTCACTCCTCCCATTTACCTAAAAACTTTCATATAATCGATTAAAGCATTATCCCCCTAAACCTCCCACACTGTAGACAACATGCTAAACCGCCCCATCAGTTTGTTTACCCAATTGCCTAAGCCTGAATTCACTCCTCCACGTCACCCTATTCCTCCAAACCAATCAGGAGACACCCTGCACACTTCCTTCTTCACTAAACAATACAAAAACTCATTCTATTAGCCTAATTCTTAATAAGTAAAGCATATATGAATGAAGTAAAAATGCCCCCCTTAAACTTAAACTCCTAACATAAGCCATTTCTTTTTTCTCCATCTCATTGGCATTAACGCCATTGCCCGTTATTCATAACATGAATCTGATCCCTGGTTTTTCCCTTGGGAGTGGGATCAATTCCCAATGTTCCTACCTCCTCCCACTTAATTAAGGGGCAGAAATTTCCTTTAACACTTGATCTCTGAATCCCAAGTGGTTGTTTCCCTTCTGGATGGGAACAATTCTCCCAATGTTCTACATCCCTTTCATAAAATTAAGGGTGAATTAGTTGTCCCCTTATAGCTGTCTGTCCCGCCAATACAGTTCATACCTTACCATCCCTTACATGAAAAGTTCATTTTTCCGTAACTTTTTTTAACAACACATGATGCATGGACCAATAGAAAAACATTCCAAGCATAACATAAACCTAACTGTTTTTTGCTGTGGCCCGAAGGCAACAAGCAATACTTTTTTACTTAACCTGCTCCTGCTTACTGGCTCCCTGGAAATCTGTCCCTGGTTTGCTAGCTAACTTCGAGGTTCTGTTCACCTAAGTCATTACATAATATAAAAATCAAGGCGTCACTAAACCTTTTTCAAAAAATCCAAACAGCGGTTTTCGAAGAAGCTTAGTTTAAAAACTCTACCTACCCGACATTCCCCTACTTTATCGCTAAAACCCGAATCTACACTCCAATCCTCCAAGCATCCCTCCCAAATCCTCACATTTGGCAATCCTTCCCCCCAGGCGATTTTCCCCACTATACCACAAAGAAGAAATAGAAAAGACACTTACCCTTAATCAAGGAGAGTACCGATCAGGAGAATCGCCTAAGAGCCTCGGCCTGCTTTGAGCCTGACAAGTTTTTTTTCCGGAAGAAGAGTTTGAGAAAAAGGGAAGTGGCGCTCCAGTGCAATAAACCCAAACCCCTTGTATCCCTTAAAATACGTTGTTCCCCAACCTTTTGAACATTGTAAATTATCTAATACCCCTTTAACAATTTGTTCATAACCTTTATTTTATATTTCATTACCTAGTCCAGTGTAATTACTGTTTAATAATACAAAGTCTGTTTGTCGATAGAACCAGGTGCTACATCCTTTTGACTTTCAACTTGTTTTTTTTTTACATTTTTTCGTTTTAAACGAAGGTTTTTGTTTTTCCAATAAAGACCGCAAGTCGTTTCCACGCCTTGTGAAGATTTTTAATGTTTTGTAAAACCTCATAATGAGTTGTTTTTTGAAAGTAAAAGAAAAAATATTTTAAATTTTTTTAAGTCAAAAACGTAATTAATTAACTGAAAATAAGGTCAAGTCCCCCCTTGACGCCTACACTGTTGTTTCCCAAAAAAACCAATTCCCCACATTATGTTTTATCCTTGCGTTTTTTCTACGTTGTATTTTTCCGAGCATAAAAAATCTTATGACGATGTTCCCCCGTTGTTATAGTATGTTTCAGTGCTAGGTATATGTTACGAGACAGTGGTTTTTTTTTATCATGGTTATTTCAAGGCCCCCAATATCAATGGTAATCCATAACATTTATGTTTGGCTGCGCCTTTTTGTTTTCCCGCGTCAGGGGATTCAGAGTTGATGAAGCCTACTAAAAAGGGTTTTGTACATGTTTTAATTTATTACTACAGCGGTAGGTGTATGTTTTTTTTTTGCACTATAATAGGCCGTTTGATATGGCTTATTACTGCATACTAGAGCGTTGTAGACAAACCCGTTTTCCCATTGAACAAACTTAATCTTATCAACTAATAGTAATACATTTTATGGATAAAATGGGAAATTTTTTTTGATTTGTTAAGGAATGACTAATAAGAAATCCAACATGGTACATTTGATACCTATTTATTTTAAATAACCTATTTTAAGAAAAGATACTTTTTGTTGATTAATGCACTGTACCGCCACTATTTTTTTTCCCTATTTTTTTCCCCCGCCCCTTTCCCTATTTAATCTCAAACGCAGAGCCCTTCCTAGGCGATTTCCTGCCTACTTGAATTTCCTTCCTTCGAAACTAGGGTGAGTCCCCTATTTCCCGAATTCCTTGCTGTAGCTAAGTAACTAGCGATGAATTTTGGGACAGTAGATAATGGTTGAGTTTTTCGTTGAATGCCGTAATGGGTGAGCTAGTTTCCGAGTTTTTTTGGTAATTCGGAATCTTTAATGAATTAAGCTCCAAACTAAGTGTGCCCTCTAGATCTATCCGTTTAAAATGAGGTTTTAGAGAAACTCTAATGTATGTTCTATCTATGGCTTTTAGGTTGGTAAGCTCGCTCCCGATGTAGTCCCCCCCACCCAATACTTTCAAGGAGACCCAGGTAAGTTGAGTATGACTTGTTGCCTGCCGGGCCTTGCAGCACAAACATGTAAGGATTTTGTATGCTTTGAATTGTGTTTTTTAATGTCCCATCGCAATCACATTTTTGGAAGGTGCAAAATTGCCTTTTAAATTTTAACAATGGCAATGGTTAAGGAAGAACAATACTGTTAACAGTTTGTTTAATGTACTAATCCGCCCCATAATCGAGAGGAGGATGAAATAACTTTTGGGTAGAAGTGTTTTCCAACTCCCAATTTCCCAAGGGAGCCCCGTGTCAAACGAAATGCCATAGCAACTGAGATGATAAAGAAAACTGCCATGTTTAGAAATTTATGTTTTTTTTTCACATTCCAATTTCTACTGCTTTACCACTTTAGCATTAGGCTTAGTAATGAGTTTTTGTGATTTGTTGCGAGTGGACGCAGTTGTGTTTTCTGAGTTTTGCCTGAGAACTAGGAAAAGGTGTTTTTGGAGGGGTTGCATCATGCACCGATGCTGGCAACTGATGGGCGTTTTAATAAAAACCTGTTCCCCATTTTGAATATAGTTTTTAAAGTGCAACTTGATTTCAATTTAATTATTGAGAGTTTTTTTTGTGACAGTGGTTATTTTTGAATTTTTTTTTTGTTTTTTTTCTTTTTTAATTACTTTTAGACCTTCTGAATAATTGATACTCGTTAGTGGTTTTTATAGTAGTTTTTTTAACCAAATCGTTGGGGTAATGCAACAAATTTAAGTAGTTTTTTTTAGAATGATTTTTTTATTAAAATTTTACTCAGTTCTTTTTTGGTTAGTGTGTAGTTTGTTTTCTTTCCTTTCTCCTTTGTTTTAGAGGTAATGGTTTGCTATGGCCCTGTTTTTTCGTTGAGTAACTTTTTGTTTTATCGGTAGATGATATCTAACGGCAGATTAGGAGGGTATTGGTTTGGTCTAAAATCGGTGGATTTAGTCCCCCCATCTGTAGAATCCGAGAGTTTTTTTGTCTAACGCGATTAGGAGTAATTTTTGGTGCTAATAAATCGTTGGTTTCGTCCATCGTAGAAATTAGGAGTTGTTTTTTTTTTTGTCGTGATCGTTGCCAAGTAGTCCATCGGTGGATGGGAGTATTATAATTTTGTTTGTTTTGTGACTGGGGTGATGCCCTAGTAATTATACTATCTGAATGAAGGGAAGAAATTTTTGTGTCCGTTTGTGGTGGGATCTGGAAATGTTTTTACTTGAAGATTGTTGTCGTCTAGTGACCGAAAATGAACGCAAACCTGTTCTAATCGTTAGAAGGGTGCAGCCGACGTCCTCCCGTCGGCATATTTGGAGCCATATGGACTGTGGACCGTCCGACGTGTCGATTCTGTCTCTTGCTTTCAAACCGCTTGAACGGCGACGTGTTCGATTCTCCCTCTGCTTTCAGTTCACAACCGCTGAGTTCTTTTTTGGTCCCCCCTACTTTTACCGATTTACCACTGTTTGGCGGTAAGAAGCCCTTGTGATTTCTGTTTCCTTACCTCTAAAACCGTTTTGACCTTGGTTTTTCAGCAGAAAAACGCATTTGACTTTTTAACAACTTTAAGTCAATTTCACGCTTAAGCCCTTCAATTTCTTTTTTGCTTGAAATTATTTTTCCTATATTATAGCTGATTATTCAAACGTAGTTTTAATATTTTTTTTGTTTCAACGCTAGTTCCCCCCCCCCCCCCCCCCCCCCCCCCCCCCCCTCCCCCCCCCCCCCCCTCCCCCCCCCCCCCCCCCCCCCCATCCTGCCCAAAATGAATTTTTCGCTGCAAACTTTCATGTTTACCTTGTCAAAAAAAAAAATGTCAATTTTTGGTCCATTGAGTGAAGTTGTTTAGATTTTTTAAAAAAATCTTATGTTTTTGGTTCATTATATTGAGTACGAACCGGTTTCGAAATTCGGGGGCGTTACGTATATATCAGAGACATTTCAGTTTAAACCGGTTCAAAAGATTAACTCACTCAATGCCCGGATTCGCGCATGGGAGTATCCAACAACTGTAAGTGTTTTTTTAATACACACCCAAAACAAATTAGATTAGTTAGATGGTTGTTATGAGAGTAGTTAATCCCTGTGGCAGGAAATCTAGTAAGAATTCCTTAGACCGACAAGGCAACCCAAGGTACCAAGAAGATTACCGAATCCGCGGGGGGGGGGGACGGAAGAAGATCCCTAGAGCGTGAGTAGGCCCCACTGACCAGATTTTAGTGCCGCACCAAACAGCCCTTTGTCGTCCAGCAAGTCCCCCGATCAGTTTTAAAGGAAGTGCTGTTGAACCTAGAGGTAAACAGGAAAGTGGGCAACTCGAGTTCTAGCAATGAAACAAGTCTAAAATAGATTCGAGGCTACGACCACCCCGTGATGGACATTCCATCTGACTCGGTTTAATTGCTGAGGTGGTGGCTTTGAGCAAGATTGAAGTATGTTTTGGTTGTTAGGTTTTCGCCTAAATTGAGAGGAACAGGGTCCACGTTGGCCCAACATTTCATTTTGGCCCTGGTGAAATGCTTCAACTCTTGTGGGAAACAAATAGAGACCCACCACTGATGTTGTTGGTGATGTCCTTTGGTCGCATTCCAAGGAACATTTTTCTATGAGAAGTATTTTTTAACAGCACCTGCCTCAACTGCAAAGAAGTTAAGAATTTCCTGAACTTGAAGCCAGACCAGGGTTCTGTTGGCCGAGTGGGTTTTCCTGTCTAGGTTTTTGCTGACATTTGCTGCACAGAAACAGGGAGAAGTGTTTTTTCAAAGTTGTGCCATGGCATGAAGCCATAAATTTACCGAGAGTTTAAATTTTTTGTATAAAAGTTGGACATTCAGCGAAGTTGTGTCCCCACCTGTGCTCGTAAGTGGAAGAAGCTTGTAAGGAAGTGTGCTGGGACCCAAGAGTTCCCACAAAAGTTTGTCCAGCCTACCACAAAAGGAATGAAAGGCCAATGAAGCTAGAAAGCCAAGGGATGCAGAAGGAAAAAATACGATTACATGAAAATTTTTCACATGTCTAAGTTTTGTTGTTTGAGAACCACTGCCGAGCCCGACGTTGCAGCATTTGAGCTTTTGGAAAGTGTGTTTTCAACTATGAGCAGGTTTGGACACGATCAAGAATGCCCAAGCCCTAGAATCACCAGATTGGCTAACAATTATAAGTCCGGCATATACAGATGACTGCCGCAGTTTTTTCTAAGAGCGGCCACTGCCTATGATTAAACCGAGGAATATTCTTCCATGATGAGTCCCCCGGTGAGGAACAGCCCGCTGTTGTATCAGTACTATATTATCACTCTGTATACTTTTCTTTTTACTTTAAAGATATGGTGCAACACATTCATTTTACATCGCATTTGCTGTTTACCGCTAGATGTAATAACCTACGCATCGGAAATTTTTTTTAAGGGTCCAATTGTTACCCGCCTGGTGATGCTTGCACTCTAGCCGATGAATGCTTACTAGTGTGGTGTAGTGGAACAAAGAATTTACCTACGATCCATTATTTATAGATATAGTTGGGATTTGGATGTAATCCTAGGGAAGGGACTGGGTTGTTTTTTAGCAACCATACCCAAATATATTGTAGGAACTGGAATAGTTGTTAGCTTTTTCCAATCCGCCTTGTTTTAGTGTTTTGAAACATATCTGTTTTTCAAGCTTCAAGGAAGAATCCGGGACATGTTTTTGTGATGATTTCTAATTAACCTATACCTTCCCCAATGTGGTAGTGGTTTGGCTCTTAGCTAGAGTTTTTTAGACACCCAATTTTTTGTAAAAGGGCAATCCTCAAAATACTTAATTGTCTAAGACTTTTTCCAGAATATTTTTGGATGACCTTGCTTGTCGGCGCCAGATAGAGGAAATTGAATTTTTTTTTATATGTTTACCTGGGCCGAGCCCTTTGTTGTCCCCCCTAAGACATCAATATAGCCCAGCGGCCAACATAACTTTAAATAATTAAGAAGCAGTGAGGATCTGTTTAGAGAAGGTTCATAACGCCCCTAAGCTTTTTCTTCACTGTTGGGGTGCACCGTCCTTTTTGTCAAACAAGAAGGATGGATCGAGCGGAATGTGCAATGCTAGCTTGAAACTAAATAACAACTGTCAAGAAAACCAAAGTATCCATTCCAAGGGATTATGATTATTCGACCAACTTAATGGTGCAAGAGTCTCCGCTAATGATCCGAAGATCAAATTTTACTATCACTGTAAATTGGCAAATATGAAGATCATCTCAAAGACTGTCTTTCGCAAAGGTAACAGACATATTAGGTGTTTTTGGTTAGTCCCCTTTTGGATTGACAAAATGCCAACCCTGCAGCCTTCATGGACCTTATGAATAAGTGGTTCCACGACCTATTTTGATACATTCCCGTCCATAATGTTTCATAGAAATGAATCTCTTATCTACCTCACGTACAAAGGATGAGCATGCATGCCAAACGTGAAAGTTGGTTGTTAGGATTACGTTAGACATCACCAACTTTTAAAAATGTAACACCTACTATGTTTTGAAAACTGTTTTTTAAAATATTTGGTTTGTTTGAAAGGTTTGAAGTATTTTTCAAGGTTGGAAGTTGAAGTTGAAGTGTGGAAATGTGTAGAAATATGATGAAGTGTTAGTAGTTTTTTTAAAAAAAAATGAAGAATTTGTAAGTGTGAACAGTACTACAGTACTATTCATTCAGCAAAAAAAAAAAAATAGTAGAGTAGCCAATCGATGGGCTACTATAGCCAATTGATCGGCACAGTACTGTAGCAGAACTGTTCTTCTAAAAAAAAAAAATCATCCTTTGTAACGCCCCGAGTTATCTGAACCCGGTTCGCTACTCATTACTTGACCATGACTAAGAAATTTCAAATAATTTAAACTTCATTCGACATACAAATTGACGTTTACTAAACGTTCAAAACATTTGAAAACTTTGCAGCGGAAAAATTATTTAAAACTACAATGGGTTAAACCAGCGGGGAAAATTATTGTGGAAAGGATTAATGGAAATATTTCAAGTGTCCGGTCAAAAGAATTAAGGTTTTAAGTGATGGACTACTCAAGGAATTACAAAAGTCGAATTCATCTGCCGACGACAAAGTCAACAGAAGAAGCAGAAGTAGAAAACCAAAGGCTTCTGCCGATGACGTCTACACGACTTCACCCACAACTTCATCTGCCGATGAAGTCGTGAGAACTTCATACACCACTTCATCTGCCGATGAAGTCAACATAACTTCATCTGCCGATGAAGTCAGCGCAATTTCATCTCTCAATAGATAAACACACGACATCTTCCGATAACAACAATATGACTCCTTCCGATAGAATTAAAACATACACTACATCTTCCGATTCACTAAACGACAAACAGATTACTCTACATCTTCCGATTCGCTAAACGACAAAACCCCCTTAACTCTCTCAGACTACACCTGCCGATCACTACTCGACGACTTAATACTCTACACCTTTCGATCGAATAGACTACATTTGCCGACACGTGCTTCTCACATGACTCCTTAAGGCATTTGCCGATAGACTTTCATCTTCCGACAGACTGACACACCACATCTACCGATAGACTTCCTTCTTCCGATAGACATCAACACGATTTCCTTCCACAGAACGCAATAAACCTCTACACATATCCACTGATACAAAAATTATTCAATTCCTACCAATGGACTAAACAACCTGTCTATAACCCGAGAAAGCTTCGACTATCTAACAGACTTAAAACATTTTACCAAAAATCCATTCATAACACTCCAAGTCATTGTATTGATCAAAATCAGTAAAAACATGAAAATCAGAAATTCTCGAAAACAAAGTCAAATAGCTGTAATCTCATTTACTAAAAACTTCATATACTCGATTAAATCATTATCCACTAAACCTCCACATCTGTAGACAACATGCTAAACCGCCCCATCAGTTACCATGCCGAAGCCTGAATGCACTCCTCCAACGTCCACTATTCCTCAACACAATCAGGAGACACACCTGCTAACACTTCTTCACCTACATCACAAAACTCATCTATTAGCCTAATGCTAAGTAAGTAAAGCAGTATATGAATGAAGTAAAATGCTGAACTTAAACTCCTAAATATGCAGTTTCTATTTTTCTCATCTCAGTGGCATACGCATTCGTTCATAACATGATCTGATCCCATGGTTCCCTTGGGAGTGGGATCAATTCTCCCAATGTCTACATCCTCCTACTTAATTAAGGGGCAGATGAATTCCTTTAACACTTGATCTGATCCCATGGTTCCCTTGGGAGTGGGATCAATTCTCCCAATGTCTAAATCCCTTCATAAGTTAAGGGGTGGATTAGTTCCCTTAATAGCTTGTCTGTCGCATACAGTTCATACCTTACCATTCCTTACATGAAATTCATTTTCGTAACTTTTAACAAAACATGATGCATGGACAATAGAAACATTCAAGCATACATAAACCTACTGTTTTGTGATGTAGGCCCGAAGGCACAAGCAATACTTTACTTACCTGGCTCCTGGAAATCTGTCTGGTTGCTAGCTACTTCGGAGGTCTGTTCACCTAAGGTCATACAGAATATAAATCAAGGCTTCACTAAACCTTTCAAAATATCAAACAGCGGTTCGAGAAATCTAGTTAGAAACTCTACTACCCGAGCATTCCTACTTATCGCTAAAACCCGAATCTACACTCAATCTCAGCATCCTCAAAATCCTCACATTGCAATCCTTCAGGCATTTCACCACTATACCACAAGAGAAATAAGGAAAAGAAACTTACCTAAGTCGAAGGAGAACCGAGCGAGGAGAATCGCCTAGAGAGCTCGGCTGCTTGAGCTGAAAGTTTCCGAAGAGAAGAGTATGAGAGGGGAGTGGCGGCTACAGTGCAATAAACCCAACCCTTATCCTTAAATACGTTACCCAACTTTTGAACATTGTAAATTACTCTAATACCCTTAACAAGTTGTTCAATAACCTTATTTAATTCATTACCTAGTCAAGTGTATTACTTTAATAATAAAAGGCTAGTTCGATAGAACCAGGTGCTACATCCTTTTACTTCAATGTTTTAATTTTCGTTTTAAACGAAGGGTTTTCATAAAAGACCAAGTCTTCCGCTGTGAGATTTTAATGTTTTAAACAGAATAGTTTTGAAGTAAAAGAAAAAATTTAAATTTTAAGTCAAAAACGTATAAGTAACTGAAAAATAAGGTCAAGTCCCGTGACGGCCTACGGGTTGTCACAATTCAATTATTTTATTCTTGTTTTTAAAGTTGTATTTTCGAGCATAAAAACTTAGGACATGTCTTGTTTAGTAGTATGTCAGTGCTTAGTATATGTATAGACGAGTTTTTTTTATCATGGTTTATTCAAGCATGCATGGTAGTCATAAACATTTATGTTCTGCATTTCTAGTCAGTGGATCAGAGTTGATGAGCCTAGCTAAAAGGGTTGTACATGTTAAATATCTACTAGCAGCGAGTAGGTGTATGTTTTTTTTGCACTATATATAGGCGTTGAGATGGCTGATTACTGCATACTAGAGTGTGTAGCACCCGGTTTCATTGAACAAACTTATCTTATCAACTAATAGTATACATTTTATGGATAAAATATGGGGAAATTTTGATTAGGTTAATGAGTGACTAAGTAAGGGCAAAATGGTAAATTGAGACCTATAGTAATAACCTATTTAAAGAAAGAGACTTTGTGATTAATGCACTGTAGCCGCCACTATTCCCTATTTTTCCTCTTTCGATTTTAAGCTCAAGCAGCAGAGCTTCCTAGGCGATTCTTCTACTTGATTCTCCTTCGAACTAGGTGAGTCCTATTTCGATTCCTTGCTGTACTAGTAGCTAGCGATGATTGGGGACAGTATAAATGTGAGTTTCGTGAATGCCGTATGGGTGAGCTAGTTCGAGTTTTGTGGTAAATCGGGAATGCTTAATGAATTAAGCTCCCAAACTAGTGTCTCTAGAATTCTAGCGGTTTAGAATGAGGTTTAGAGAAAGTCTAATGTATGTTCTATCTATGGCTTTAGGTTTGAGTAAGCTCCCGATGTAGTCATCCACCCAATACTTTCAAGGAGACCAGGTAAGTGAAGTATGCTTGTGCCTTCGGGCTTGCATCACAAAACAGTAGGATTGTGTATGCTTGAATGTGTTTGTATGTCATGCATCATATTTTGAAAGGTTGCAAAAATGACTTTAAATGAAATGGCATGGTAAGGAATGAACAGACTGTAACAGTTGTTAAGGGAACTAATCCGCCCCATAATCGAGAGAGAGGATGTATAACTTTGGTAGAAGTGATCCAACTCCCAATTTCACAAGGGGATCCGATCAGAAACGAATGCATATGCAACTGAGATGAGAAAGTAGAAACTGCATGTTTAGGAATTTATGTTTCAGCATTCCATTTCATACTGCTTTACTTACTTAGCATTAGGCTAATAGATGAGTTTTGTGATGTAGGTGAAGAAGTGACAGCAGGTGTGTTTTCTGAGTTTGCTGAGAACTAGGAAGGTTGGAGGGGTGCATTCATGCACCGATCTGGCAACTGATGGGCGGTTTAACTGGTGTCAGTTGATGAGTAGGTTTAGTGAACTATGATTCAATTTAAGTATGTTGAGAGTTTTTGTGACAGTGGTAGTTTGAATGTTTTTCTTTTAATACATTTTAGACCTTTCTGATAATGATACTCTGTTAGTTTTAATAGTAGTTTAACCAAATCTTGGGGTAATGCACAAATTTAAGTAGTTTTGAATGATTTTTAGTAAATTACTCAAGTTCTTTTGGTAGTGGGAGTTTTCTTTGTTTAGAGTGAAATGGTTGCTATGCTGTTTTATTGAGTATTTTTGATTTATCGGTAGATGATATCTAACGGCAGATGAGGAGTATTTTTGGTCTATCGGTGGATTTAGTCCATCGGTAGAAGTCGAGAGTTTTGTCTATCGGCAGATGAGGAGTATTTTTGGTCTATCGGTGGATTTAGTCCATCGGTAGAAGTCAGGAGTTTTGTCTATCGGTGCATGTAGTCCATCGGTGGATGTGAGTATTATAATTTGTTGTTTTGTGACTGGGTGATGTCGAGTATTATATCTATCGGTAGATGAAGGAAGAATTTTGTCGTTTTGTGATCGGAAGATGTTACTTGAGGATTTTTGTCGTCTAGTGACCGGATGACGCAACCTGTTCTATCGGTAGATGGGTGCAGCCGACGCGTCGTCGGCAGATGTGAGCAGATGACGTGTGACGTCGACGTGTCGATTCTGTCTCTGCTTTCACCGCTGAGACGTCGACGTGTCGATTCTGTCTCTGCTTTCACCGCTGAGTCTTTTGTCCCTACTTTTACCGATGACACTGTTTGGCGGTAGAAGCCTTTTATTTCTGTTTCTACCTCTACCGTTGACTTTGTTCAGCAGAAGACGCATTTGACTTTTTACGAACTTTAAGTATTTCACGCTTAAGCCTTCATTTCTTTTGGCTGAATTATTTTCCTAATATTATAGCTGATTATTCAAACGTAGTTTTATAGTTTTGTTCAACTCTATTCTGCCCAAATGATTTTTCCGCTGCAAACTTTCAATGTTTACCTTGTCAAATGTCAAATTTTGTCCATTGAGTGAAGTTTTAGAATTTTTTAAAAAATCTTATAGTTTGGTTCAGTATCTTGAGTAGCGAACCGGGTTCAGAAAACTCGGGGCGTTACAGTATGATATCAGAGACATTCAGTTAAACCGTTCAAAAGATTACTCATCAATGCCGATCGTCGCATGGGAGTAGTCCAACAACTGTAAGTGTTTTTAATAGCCTTAGTTATTAGATGTTTATGAGAGTAGTTAATCCTGTGCAGGAAATCTAGTAAGATGTCTAGACGACAAGGCAAACCAAGAGTACCAAGAGAGATACCGAATCCGGGACGTGAAGAAGATCCTAGCGTGATTAGGCAGCTGACAGATTTAGTGCGCCAACAAACAGACCTATTGCGTCAGCAGTCCGATCAGTTAGGAGTGCTGTTGAACCGAGAGGTACAGGAAAGTGCCAACTCGAGTTCTAGCAATGAACATTCTAAAGATAGATTCAGGAGGCTACGACCACCCACGTTTGATGGACAGTCATCTGACTCGGTTATTGCTGAGGGGTGGCTTAGAAAGATTGAGAGTATGTTTAGGTTCGCTAAAATTGGAGAAGGAGACAAGGTCACGTTGGCAACATTTCATTTGGCTGGTGATGCTCAACTCTGGTGGGAAACAATAGAGACCACCACTGATGTTTTGGTGATGTCTTGGTCGCAATTCAAGGACATTTTCTATGAGAAGTATTTTAACAGCACTGCCTAAACTGCAAAGAAGTTAGAATTTCTGAACTTGAAGCAGACAGGGTCTGTGGCCGAGTGGGTTCCTGTCTAGGTTTGCTGGACATTTTGCTCACAGGGACGAGGATAAGGTGTTCAAATTTGTGCATGGGCTGAAGCCATAAATTTACCGAGGAGTTAAATTTTGTGGTATAAAAGGTTTGACATTCAGCGAAGTTGTGTCCACTGCTCTGGAAGTGGAAGAAGCTGTAAGGAAGTGTGCTGGACCAAAGAAGTTCCCACAAAAGTTTGTCCAGCCATACCAACAAAGAGGAATGAAGAGGCCAAGTGAAGGCTAGAATAGCCAAGGAGCAGGAAGGAAAATACAGAATGCCAGGAAATTTTCACAGTGTCCTAAGTGTTTGAAGAACCACCCGGGCGAGTGCAGATTGAGCTTTGGGAAGTGTTTCAACTATGAGGAGGTTGGACACACGATCAAAGAATGCCCGAAGCCTAGAATCACCAGATGCTACAATTGTAATAAAGTCGGCCATATTAGCAGAGACTGCCCAGCTTCTAAGAGCGGCCCTGCTATGATTAAACCGAGGATATTCTCCATGATGGAGTCGGGTGAGGAACAGCCCGCTGTTGTATCAGGTACTATATTGATCAACTCTATACTTGCTTTTACTTTAATAGATTATGGTGCAACACATTCATTTATAGCATCTGCATTTGCTGTTAAGCTAGATGTATAACCTACGTCATCTGGACATATGTTTAATGTCATGTTACCCTCTGGTGAATGCATGCACTCTAGCCGAGTGATGCTTAATAGTGTGGTGATAGTGGGAACAAGAATTTACCTACTGATCTCATTATTATAGATATAGTGGATTTGATGTAATCCTAGGGATGGACTGGTTGTTTAAGCACCACGCCACAATAGATTGTAGGACTGGAATAGTTAGCTTCCAATCCCCTGGTAGTTTGAAACATATCTTTCAAGCTTCAAGGAAGAATAAGGAAATGTTTGTGATGACTTCTATTAACACTAGACCTTCCCCATGTGGGGAGTGTTTGTGCTTCTTAGCTAGAGTTTTAGACACCCAATTTGTAGGAAAAGCAAATCCTCAAAATATCTTAATTGTCTAAGACTTTCCAGAAGTATTTTTGGATGACCTTGCTGGCTTGCCGCCAGATAGAGAAATTGAATTTTTTGTAGATGTTTACCCTGGCGCCGAGCCTGTGTCTAAGAATCAATATAGGCTAGCGCCAACAGAACTTAAATAATTAAAGAAGCAGTTGGAGGATCTGTTAGAGAAAGGGTTCATACGCCCTAGCTTTTCACTGTGGGGTGCACCTGTCCTTTTTGTCAAAAAGAAGGATGGATCGATGCGGATGTGCATTGATTATCGGGAACTAAATAAGCTAACTGTCAAGAACAAGTATCCATTGCCAAGGATTGATGATTTATTCGACCAACTTAATGGTGCAAGAGTCTTCTCTAAATTGATCTAAGATCAGGTTACTATCAATTTAAAGTCAAATATGAAGATATCTCAAAGACTGTCTTTCGCACAAGGTACAGACATTATGAGTTTTTGGTTATGTCCTTTGGATTGACAAATGCACCGGCAGCCTTCATGGACCTTATGAATAGAGTGTTCCACGACTATTTAGATAAATTCGTCATAATGTTCATAGATGATATCTTAATCTACTCACGTACAAAGGATGAGCATGCAAGGCACTTGAACTTGGTGTTAGGATTACTTAGACAGCACCAACTTTATGCTAAGTTTTCTAAATGTGAGTTTTGGTTGGACAGAGTTCACTTTCTTGGTCACGTGATCTCTGGAGATGGAATATCTGTCGATCCAGCCAAGGTTCAAGCAGTTAAGGAGTGGCCCCAATCGAAGAGTGCTGCAGATATTCAAAGTTTCCTTGGATTAGCAGGATATTACAGAAAATTTATTGAAGGATTTTCAAATATTGCAACACCCCTCACTCGGTTAACAAGGAAAGATATCAAGTATTCTTGGACAGAGGAGTGTGAATCCAGTTTCCAGACCTTGAAAAAGAAATTGACCAATGCCCCAATATTAATACTTCTCGTTGAGAATGGTTAATTTAGCATTTACTGTGATGCATCCAAGATTGGACTTGGCTGTGTCTTGATGCAAGAGGGAAAGGTAATAGTCTATGCTTCTAGACAGTTGAAAACTCATGAGAAAAATTACCCTACACATGACTTGGAATTAGCTGCAGTAGTATTTGCGCTTAAGATTTGGAGGCATTACCTGTATGGACAAACTTGTAAAATATTCTCGGACCATAAAAGTCTGGAATATATCTTCACACAGAAGGAATTAAATATGAGGCAACGTCGATGGTTGGAATTTGTAAAGGATTATGATTTTGAGATTAAATACCATCCCGACAAAGCAAATGTTGTGGCAGATGCTTTGAGTAGAGTGACAACTTCAACCTCAGCTTTGATTCATGACGTACCATTAGCCTTAGAGTCTGAATTCCAAAGGTTTAATCTAGAAGCAGTGCACAGTGTGTCAGCCATGCTTACTGCCATATTCTTGAGACCTACCATTCTAGAAAGAATAAAGGAAGCTCAGAAAAATGATGTAGAGTGCAACAAGTACAGATTAAGCATAAAACCTACTGTTAATTCAGATTTCAATTATTCCAATGATGAGATCCTTAAGTTTAGAAATAGATGGTTTGTTCCTGTCATTAAAGAACTTCGAGATGAGATTCTTTCTGAAGCACATTCTTCTAGATTTTCTGTCCACCCTGGAAGTACGAAAATGTACAAGGACCTCATACAGCATTATTGGTGGCCAAGTATGAAAAGGTGTGTGGCGGAGTATGTAGGATCGTGCTTGATTTGCCAGCGGATTAAAGCTGAACATCAGAGGCTTGCAGGAACATTACAACCCTTACCAGGTCCCGAATGGAAATGGGAACAGATAACAATGGACTTTGTTGTGGGATTGCCTAGAACAGCAAAGGGACATGATGCAATCTGGGTAATAGTTGATCGATTAACCAAATCGAGAATGACTTACTCGATGGATCACCTTGCTGAATTATATATGCATGAGATTGTACGTTTACATGGAGTTCCTATCACAATAGTGTCAGATCGGGATTCTCGATTCACATATAAGTTTTGGAAGAGTTTGCACAAGGCTATGGGAACACAACTTAGTTTTAGCACAGCTTTTTACCCTCAAATAGACGGACAATCCGAGAGAACTATTCAGACCTTAGAAGATATGCTCCGTGCATGCATATTAAATTTTCAAGGATCTTGGAGTAAATATTTATCATTGGTGGAGTTTTCTTATAATAACAATTTTCAGGTAACAATAGGAATGGCACCGTATGAAGCATTGTATGGACGTAAATGCAAATCTCCCTCGTGTTGGGATGAAATTGGAGAAGCACGTTTGATTGGTCCTGACTTTGTGTAACAGACAGTGGAGAAGATTGCCCTCATCCGACAGAGGATCTTAACAGCTCAAAGCCGACAGAAAAGCTATGCTGACAGAAGACGCAGAGAATTAGAGTTTGAAGTAGGAGATAAAGTTTTTCTTAAGGTATCACCATTCAAAGGAGTTGTGAGATTTGGTAAGAGAGGCAAGTTGAACCCCAGATTTATTTGACCCTTTTCAATCTTGAAAAGGATTGGGAAGGCAGCTTACGAATTACAGCTACCAACCTCTATGGAAGGAATCTATAATGTGTTCCATGTTTCCATGTTGAGAAAGTGTGTACGAGATCTATCTCAGATTATGGTACAGCAGAGTATTGAAGTTCATCCTACTCTTGCATATGAGGAGAAACCAGTAAGGATCTTAGACTATGCTGTGAAAGTGTTGCGCAACAAAGAAGTTCCACTGGTGAAAGTCTTATGGCATAACCAGAACATAGAGGATACAACTTGGGAAAGACATGATGGACCACCATCCAGAATTATTCAGGTATTAAATTTTGAGGACAAAATTCTTTTAAAGAGGGTAGATTATAGCACCCGGTTTCATTGAACCAACTTATCTTATCAACTAATAGTATACATTTTATGGATAAAATTAGGGGAAATATTGATTAGGTTAATGAGTGACTAAGTAAGGGCATAATGATAAATTGAGACCTATAGTAATAACCTATTTAAAGAAAGAGACTTTGTGATTAATGCACTGTAGCCGCCACTATTCCCTATTTTTCCTCTTTCGGTTTTAAGCTCAAGCAGTAGAGCTCCCTAGGTGATTCTTCTACTTGATTCTCCTTCGAACTAGGTGAGTCCTATTTCGATTCCTTGCTGTACTAGTAGCTAGCGATGATTGGGGAGAGTATAAATGTGAGTTTCGTGAATGCCGTATGGGTGAGCTAGTTTGGGTTTTGTGGTAAATCGGGAATGCTCAATGAACTAAGCTTCCAAACTAGTGTCTCTAGAATTCTAGCGGTTTAGAATGGGGTTTAGAGAAAGTCTAATGTATGTTCTATCTATGGATTTAGATTTGAGTAAGCTCCCGAGGTAGTAATCCACCCAATACTTTCCAGGAGACCAGGTAAGTGAAATATGCTTGTGCCTTCGGGCCTGCATCATAAAACAGTAGGATTGTGTATGCTTGAATGTTTTTGTATGTCATGCATCATATTTTGAAACTATGCGAAAATGAATTTACATGAAATGGCATGGTAAGGAATGAACAGACTGTAACAGTTGTTAAGGGAACTAATCCGCCCCTTAATCGAGAGAGAGGATGTATGACTTTGGGAGAAGTGATCCAACTCCCAATTTCACAAGTGGATCAGATCAGAAACGAATGCATATGCAACTGAGATGAGAAAGTAGAAACTGCATGTTTAGGAATTTATGTTTTAGCATTCCATTTCATACTGCTTTACTTACTTAGCATTAGGCTAATAGATGAGTTTTGTGATGTAGGTAAAGAAGTGACAGCAGGTGTGTTCTCTAAGTTTGCTGAGAACTAGGCAGGTTGGAGGGATGCATTCATGCACCGATCTGGCAACTGATGAGGCGGTTTAACTGGTGTCAGTTGATGAGTAGGTTTAGTGAACCATGATTCAATTTAAGTATGTTGAGAGTTTTTGTGACAGTGGTAGTTTTAATATTTTTTTTAATACATTTTAGACCTTTCTAATAATGATACTCTGTTGGTTTTAATAGTAGTTTTACCAAATCTTGGGGTAATGCAAAGATTTAAGTAGTTTTGAATGATTTTTAGTAAAATTCTCAAGTTTTTTTGGTAGTCGGAGTTTTCTTTCTTTAGAGTGAAATGGTTGCTATGCTATTTTATTGAGTATTTTTGAGCTATCAGTAGATGATGTCTATCGGCGGATGAGGAATATTTTTGGTCTATCGGTGGATTTAGTCCATCAGTAGAAGTCGAGAGTTTTGTCTATCGGTGGATGTAGTCCATCGGTGGATGTGAGTATTAGAATTTGTCGTTTTGTGACCGGGTGATGTCGAGTATTATATCTATCGGTAGATGAATGATGAATTTTGTCGTTTTGTGATCGGCAGATGTTACTTGAGGATTTTTGTCGTCTAGTGACCGGATGACGCAACTTGTTCTATCGGTAGATGGGTGCAGCCGACACGTCATCGGCAGAAGTGAGCAGATGACGTGTGAAGTCGACGTGTCGATTCTGTCTCTGCTTTCACCGCTGAGTCTTTTGTCCTTATTTCTACCGATGGCACTGTTTGGCGGTAGAAGCCTTCTGTTTTTGTTTCTGCCTCTACCGTTGACTTTGTTCAGCAGAAGACGTATTTGACTTTTTACGAACTTTAAGTATTTCACGCTTAAGCCTTCATTTCTTTTGGCTGAATTATTTTCTTAATATTATAGCTGATTATTCAAACGTAGTTTTATAGTTTTGCTCAACTCTGTTTTGCCCAAATGATTTTTCCGCTGCAAACTTTCAATGTTTACCTTGTAAAATGTCAATTTTTGTCCATTGAGTGAAGTTTTAGAATTTTCTCAAAAATCCTATAGTTCGGTTCAGTATCTTGAGTAGCGAACCGGGTTCAGAAAACTCGGGGCGTTACAGAGTGAGAGTCCCCAACCTTGATCTGAGGTCATGTTGTCCGACTTGTAACGGCCCCAAACCTACCATAGCTCGGGTCGCTACTTTGCTCGTCTTTACAACATTTAAAATCGAATTTAAATTAATTTTTAATAAAAAGTTGACTCGATTTTTGAGTTTTTCAAACATTCGAAAACGTGTGGAAAACGTTCGTAAAATACGTACAAAAGGCGTTGGAAAAGGTTAGGTTAAAACATATTCGAAAATTGAAAATTTTGAAAAAAAAATCCTGCTAGCCACATGGGGTGCACGCGCGCGCCTTGTACGCTATCGTTGCGCGTATCGCGCCCGCAATAGCGCGCCCCCGAGGCGATCGATCGACGCTCGGCGGGCGCGCGCGCACCCCACGTGGTCAACAGATTTTTTTTTTTTTTCAAAATTTTCACTTTTCGAATATGTTTTAACGCGACTTTTTCCAACACCTTTTGTACATGTTTTACGAACGTTTTCCACACGTTTTTGAATGTTTGAAAAACTCAAAAATCCAGTCAACTTTTTATCAAAAATTAATTTAAATTCGATTTTAAATGTTGTAAAGATGAGCAAAGTAGCGACCCAAGCTAGGGTGGGTTCTGGGGCGTTACAAGTTGGTATCAGAGCTATAAGGTTGCAATCGTTCAAAGGATTACCTAACAATGCCACCCGCCACATGGAAGTGCTTCACCAACTGTAAGTGTTTAGAATTCCGTACGTTATTAGATACTAACCCCTGTTTGTTTTGTGATTGTAGTGGACTAGTAAATCCCGAGAGTATCGAGACAACCTTGGTGGATCCCTTGAGCCAATTTATAGACGTAGTGAACCGATAGTTCGAATAGCTACGAATTTTATTGGAAAAGCGAAACGGACAAGGTAACATCTATAGAATAGATAGAAGTAGGATTGCGAATAGAGCGATTAGAGAACATTAGAATGGGAATGTAAGTCTAATAACCTAAGGATGTGGGAAAGAGGGGTATGGTCGGTCCGAGGTGAGTGGACGATTATGTGTTTAAACATTAGCTTGGGTGGCAATGATTGTCGTTAGGAAAAGTGTGAGTTATGTTCTGGTGTGAAAAGGGTGCAGATATGGTGGGCTAAATGCAAGGCGAGGTAGACCTTAGAATGAGTGAGTTAGGCATCAAAATAGATAACCTAATATGTTTGTAAGAATGGCACACCTAGGATTTGTTACCCTTAGGAAGATACATCTTATGAGAGATAAGATTGGAATAGTTAGAAATGGGGCCCTAGTGAGCAAACCATTGGAATTCTAGGATACGATGAATTAGAGAGTAGTTTGAAGTTAGAAACAAATTTATCGGGAGATACCCTAGACCGTCAAGATGCCATTAGTACATTTACGTGGATAAGGTGAAATAGCAAAAAGTAGTATGTTTAGATTCACGTAGAGTTTGGAGTATCTAGATAAATACAGCATTCAAGGGTTTAGTTTAAGTAACTTGTTAAGAGGGTATGGTCTGAGTGATCACATGGGAGTGTTCATATTAATCAATATCGAGGATGGAAATAAGGAAATCTAGTTAGAGTTGAGAAAGCCGAGGCATTAAAAAATTAAAGTTATATGTGAGATGATACTCAGGTTAGAAAACCGGTTGATCCTTAGGGATTGGGTACCGTCTTAGGAGATTACTCAGTCAAAGATGATTATGGTTGCGTAAAAATATTATGACCGGCACAGTATAGGAAACAACGTAGTGAAGTTAAGATTGGTCAATAAGTAGTAGACATGCCGGGCTTTGGTGTTACTTGACCTAGAAAATACGGAGCCAAAAACCTAAAGGTTTGGAATAACTTAGAAACCTTGATGCCTTGATTAATTAGAGAAGCATTTAGCCTCTTGAATGATTGAGTATCCATCGTAGAAAAGTAATAGGTAGGAGACTGGGAGTAAGAGTGTTAAGTGAGCTACAACAAGTTTGCAGACAAGAAGGTTGTTGGCTGACTTGTTGTAAAGAAATTTAGGAGAATATATTTAGAACCCGAGTTGGAAGAACAAAAGAGAGTATATTTGTTAGTAAAGTTTGGAGAGAATCCCGAGTGAAATTAGATATTTGTATAAGTGTTGAGAAACGTGGAAAAGAGATTAGAAGTAGTATTATATAGAAAGGGGAAGGTTAGAATTTGAGGTCTAGACCTTAAGTATTTAGTAGTGTACGATTTGAGGAGATATAGGAATTGTTGAATGAGAGGAATGAGAACTCGCACGAAAAACGTTCGAGTTCATTAGGGATAAGATTAAGTTAGAAAGTTTTGAAGGTTCGACTCGTATGTAACGAAATCAAATCTGATGATTTTGTAAATAGCTTAGGCTAAAGATCGATGAGCTTAAGCGTGTGAGGTAAATTAGAACTCGAGTGCTATTAGATCATGGGTAAGGAAATAGAGATTGTGTAATGTAAGATAGAAGGGTGGTTAGATTATACTCTGGATTTTTGGACGAGCTTGGAGAGTTAAGATAAGAATGTTAGTCATTAAGAATTGAGTATTTCGTGTGAAGCTGAAGAACTTAGAGGATATCAAGGAATTAGAGGATATCAGATAAGAAGGGAAGAAAGTTCACGCGGAGATCATACGACTAAACTTAGAAGTAAAGTTAAATTCAGGAGGGTTATGAAAGTTTCAATTCGTAAGTAATGACATTGAAGTCGAAGTGGTTATACACCATTTAGGGTATTGGGTGAATAGTTGGGAATGAATTAGTTTAGACTTAAGAATTAAATAGTGTTTGGTAATGACTGAGGTAGAAGTTGGATAAATTGAGTGTAGTAGACGTAATTATGAAAACTCTTGAGTATACTTTGAGAGAATAGTTGATAGATTTATTTAGTGAGAGCTTGGAGTATGAGGATGATGTTAGAATGACCAATAAAATATCTTGATTGGCCGAGGTAAATAAGTGTAAGAAGTGGAAGTGATAAAATAGAAATGAGATGATAGAGTAAAGGGGAATTTGAAATTGAGGATTTAGGCTATAAAGTTTCTTATTAAGTCCTTAGTGTTCACGATTGATGAGGCATTGAGGGCTTGAATTGGTTATGTATATGTTGGATAGACACGAAATTAGAAATGGAGGAACTAGATGAACTTAGCTCGAGGAAATGCTAGAGTTAGAAATTAAGTTAGAGGGATTTGAGAGTATAATTGACGAGTGCTTAAGTTAAAGTCAATGGACGTGTAACACCCGAGTCAACGGCCATGTGATTTTCTTAACTGTATTAACGGTCATAAATATTTAATCTTTACAGTTTAGGACTTATGCCAAGAATAATAAATTACATGTGGATCTAAATTAGGTTGAGTGGCAAAGTTGTAATAATAGAGGATTGAGGCCAGTATTTAAAGAAAAAGGAAAAGATTTAAACCTCATTTAAACCACTGTAGCCGACACCACCCTTTCCGGCGATTTCTTCTCTCGCAACTCCTTACTCTCTACTATCAGCAAACTCTCCTCGACGGCCGGTTGACTTCGCCACCACTCAACTACTCTGCGCCTGAGGTATGCATTAGACAATGTGGCTATTTGTTAGTTTATTAGCTCTGTTTTCAGCTCTGTATTGAAGTTTTGGATTCTTCAATGGCCGAGTATTGATAGGAACATTTTGAAACCTAAGATTGGTAATGTCATTCCGAATAGATTCTGGACATTTAAAACAAACCAACCCTGAGTTATTATTATCGAATCCGTCTGCTTTGGTTTTGAGATTTCAGGTTACATCGAGTATTAGACTAAGGATTTGGGAATGACTCTTAGTTATTAGACCCTAGGATGACTTGTGAGTAGAACTGTTAGGATTTTTGTTTTAACTACTGCAATGTAAATGTTTTAGGTGAAGAAGTTTGAAGAGAAAGAAGCTCAAAATGCTAAGGAGACCAGGTAAGTGAATGTATTAAGATTTTCGGCTAATAGAGCCCTACATCGTGGGAGTACTAGGTTGAGATGTCTAATGTTTACCTTATGATAATGAGCTTGTCTGCACTTGAAAGATTTATGTATGTTGCGAGTTATACTATTTGATGACCTGCTAGTGAATGTGAAGTTGTCTGCTCTGGAATGATCCTTGTCATAGTTTGATGAGTTAAAAGTTCTCATGTTCATGCATCATGAATGTTTCTCAAGCATAAGAAAATGTTTTAACGCATGTTTTCCATGAACAAGATATGTATGTATATATGTATATATATAAGATTTATGCAACGTGGATTAAGTGAGGGTTGGGGGCGGTTCGGCGTATGTCACAGTCTAAAGAAGGACATATGAATACGACTCGCAGTAGGGAACAAGATCAAACTCACTGTCGAACCCCCTTTACCGGCACAAATCCTCTCTTGATCCACACAACCTAAACAAAGAATATGATCAATGACTATGAATGATGAATATGATCAATGACTATGAATGATGAATATGATCAATGACTATGAATGATGAATATGATCAATGACTATGAATGATGAATATGATCAATGACTATGAATGATGAATATGATCCATGGCTATGGATGATGATTACGAGCAAAGACATGAACAAGAAAAGACTTATGAGCATGTGATTTTCCCAAATTATGCATTCATGCATCCATGTAGTGTTGCATTCCTTACTAAGCATTAGGCTTATAGTTTAAACCTTATGATGTAGGTGACGAGTTTTCAGGTGAGGAACTCAAGGTCAATAAAGATGTCTGAGCTTGGTTGCTGGAGGATGCTCAGTGTGACAGTGAAGGCTGGATAGGCGATCAAGTTCCCTGGTTATACCCTTAGTAAGTCAGAGAAGTTTATGATAAACAGATGACTAAGTAGAATAGAGTTTTCTTATAACAACAAGATTCGAATTTTTAATGGTTTGACTTCAGAGTCTGTTAACGATTTTAAGGATCATTGAATGGTCTGTTTTGCTTAAGCCTTCCGCTATGTGTATCTTGTATGGGATATGGTTTTCACTCATTAGGGTTTATAATTCCCAGGTTAAGATTTGGATGAGGTTGTTTGATGATTATAGTGTTTTACTGCCATAAGATAGAAGCTGGATGAGGCATTCATCCGGCTGACGTCATCAACAGATGTCAAATAATAGGAATCGAACGATTGAGTCTTCCGGATGACGTCACCGGAAGATGTAGTATGTTTCTTCATCGGCAGATGTAAAGTGTTAGCCATCAGATGATGAAAGTGTTGTTTTGTCGTCTAGCGATCGGCAGATGTAGAGTGTTAGCCATCGGATGATGAAAGTGCTACTTTGTCATCTAGCGATCGGCAGATGTAGAGTGTTAGCCATCGGATGATGAAAGTGCTATTTTGTCGTCTAGCGATCGGCAGATATAGAGTGTTTAGCCATCGGAAGATGTGAGGGTTTCCTTGTCATTTAGTGACCGGGTTGTGTTTTAATTATGCACGTGGGGAGCACATGTCCATCGGATGATGTTTCCTTATTTCATCCGGAAGATGCAATGTCTATCTGTTGATGCATGCAGACCCATGCAACTTCTACGTCGATTGGAAGCATGTACGAGGGACTAACTTTCCAACCATTAAGTTGAAGTCTTTAAGCCTGATAGGTATACTGTTATAAAGAAAAAAAAAGAGAAGGAGAAAAGAGTTAAAATATGAGTTAAAGTTTTAAGTAAAGTCAAGAATTTCGTGGCGATCCTTCCCGGGTCGTTACAGGACGTATAAGCAATGGAGCTATGAAATACATAGTTAGGAAATTTAAAACTTTGGGAGATGTAGGGAATTGTCATTGCCTGATAGGTGATTAAGGCAGTAGTGTAATCGAGATTTTACTGTGCAACCCAAAAAGTTAGAAGGGTAGCTTGGAGTTAGTAATTTGAGGAATAACTAAGCCACAAATTTTAAGGACAATTTTTCTAAGGAGGGTGGATTGCAACACCCGGGAAATTTTCTCAACGTGAATTACCTTAGATTGGAGTATGTTATGAGAGAGCCTAACAATAATCCTAGAATTATCCTAAGTATGTGACTTAGAAAGAGAAAATTTGAGTGAAAGCAAATGATAGGGTAGTAGTTTGGTGGAATGGTTGTTTTAAAATAAATGAAAAGAAAAATGAGGTAGAAATTAAATGAAAGTGTGGAGCCTTTCACGTGGAGGAAAGAGTGAACGTAAGGAGTGGGTTTGATTAATAAATTCCAATTTTTAGGTGGTAAATTTTTAAATAGAAAAAGTGGGTTTTAAAAGTGGAAGGTGAATGAGTAAAAGACAATTTCCATTGTCTTCTCCTTCCTCCCCCTTCGTGGCAGCCATGGAAGAGCATTCCCTTCCTCCTTTCTTCAATTTTCTCCAAGATTTAAGGTAAGATTTTAGTGGGTTTTGTAAATTAGGCTTACCTTTAGTGATTTTAGGTGTTTTTAGTGAGTTTTAGGTAAGTTTTGGTTGAGTTTAGGAAACCCTCATGGGGGATTCCGAATTTGGTGATTTCTTGATGAGTTTTTCTTGATGTTTGGTGGTTTAGACCTTAGATAGAGTGTTATAAGTTGTTTATATAGAAAGGTTAGTGGTTTGGTTGAGTTTTATCAAAAATCAAAAAAGTGAACTCAAGTCGCCGGTTATGTTCTGTGATTTATGTTTGAGTATGTTGCTTGGGTTGGTAAAATAGATTGAAGCATTGGATAGTAGACATGTAGAGGTTTACGGAATGTTTTGGATCTTCCAAATCCGATGAAAAATGAGTGAGTTATGGCCGAGTGAAGTTTGGGAAACGAAAAAGAGGGAACTTTAGGATTTTGGGATTTAGGTTATAATGTTGGTTTGGGTTGTTGTTAGGATTAGAATAGGCAACCCTTAGAATTTCTTGGATGATTTCTAAATTAATTTTCGTGAATGTGCTAGGTTGACGAGCGAGCAGTTGACATAACCGAAACAAGTAAGTGCGTTACGGAGATCCAGGTAAGTAGTGGAGTGTGTGCGTTTTGCCTTCAGGCCTACACCATTGAACGGTAGGGTTGTGTGCTTCATTGTCTATTTGATTGTGTTGTGTGGTGTGTGTAACACCCGAAATTTTCTCAAAACGTATGTAACCCTAGTCTAGGTCATGTATGAGAGATTGAAAGGGTGATGATATGCATAGAAGAGTGATGGATGTGAATTGTCAAAACAAAAGGGGTGTGACAAGTCAAAACCAAATATGTTGAAAAGTCAAAAGACTTAACAACCAATAGGAAAGAAGAAGATTTAAATTAAAAGAGTGTAAAAAGAAGCAACCACGTTGGAGAAATTGGGAGAAGAAAAGAGAGGGTTGGTTTTTCAATTTTAAGAATTTTGGTGGAGGAATTTAAAAAGAAGGAAAAAGAGAGGTTTTAATGGTTTGAAAATTTCTTTTGTTTTCACTTCTTCTCTTCCACGATTTTTCTCCCAACTTTGAGACCTCCATAGCCGATTCTTGCTCTCTCCTTTCTTCAGCCTTTCAAGGTGTTTTCAAGGTAAACTTGAATGGGGTTTTGTTTTTATGCATTGAAGTGTTGAAAGGTTGAGTTTTATGTGAGAGTTTGAGGGATTTGGTTAGGGTTTGGAAAACCCTAACCCTGAATTTTAAAAATGGAGTTTAAGAGTTGGATTTCTTTCCAAATTTGATGATTTGGTTGTTGAATGATATGGAATTAGATTAAGAATTTGAAAGGAGTTTGGAAAAAATTGGTTTTTCACAATATATGGCCGATTCTGTTTTCTAGACTTTTGGATTGGCCATTGAATTTATTTGGTTAAATTGAGTGTTTCAATGGATAGTAGACGTGTAGAGGTTTTCGAGTTGGGGTGGCACGTCAAAATCCGTTGAAAAACGAGAAAGTTATGGCCGTTTAAAGTTGGACGATAAAACTTGTATAAAAATCGGGTTTGGTGGATTTAGGTTGAAAAGTTAGTGTTTGTTGAGTTAATTGATGGTTTTAAATCCCTTAGGTTGTTACTAAGTAAATTTTCCTACATTGTTAGGTAATCGAGCGTGTAGTTCGGTGGGACGAAGAGACGAAACGATTTTGGATCAACCAGGTAAGTAGTGGATGCGTGTTTTGTTGCCTTCGGGCCTACACCATAGAATGGTAGGGATTGTTTGTTTGTTTGATATGTTTTAAATTCATGTCATGCATCGTGTGTAATACATCATTGTTTTCTAAACGACGAAACCACGTATTTTGCATGTTTGAGGGGTGAGGATGAAATGCAAGATAAAAATTGATATGTAACTTGGTCTCGGGTAGAATAGCCACGTCGGGCAAGTGGTTCGTTGAGCACCCCGCGAGGGATTTTACTCGAGATGCTATGCTAATGTACGTAATGTGTCGTGAGTATGAATGCCTCGACTTGTTCGTGCTTGAAGGCACAATGAGGATTCTACGATTGATTGGGGGAGATTCGGTTGGCCGTCCCGGACTGTGTTAGGACGTGTGCCTCTGGTCTTGCTCTGTGGATCAAGGTGTAGCCGTCCTGGACTGTGTGGGGGCGTGTGTCTACTTAATTCACCTGGAAGTGAAAGATAAATGCAACATAATTTAAAAGAAAACAACGGAGTGTGTAGAAACTCCATGTTAGGGTTGAGTCGAGCATTTAGTGTGTTATTGTGCATTATTTCCCTACTTGCTAAGTGTTAGACTTACTTTTGTGTTCTGTGGTGTAGGTGACGAGTTCTTTACAGGTGAGATAGATGAGACAGCCGAAGACTAGGTAGCAGTCGGAGGAGTGCGGGGTGCGCTGGTGCAGGCTGTTGTCGGGGCGTCTTGGCCACTGTCTTCCTCGGGTAGTGTGGGAGGTGAACGTTTTGGTGTCAATAGTTTTGTTTTGTAAATGTTGGGTTGGAAGGTTTTGATACGTTGTATTTGTAACTGTTTTCGTAAATATTTTAAGGGTTGCGAGTCTGTTGTGTTGTGGTTTGAACTATATGTTTTATGGGTTAATTGCAGGTTTTGGTTTAAAGAAATTTTAGGCGTTATGCCGCCCGTTTTGATTTTAAAGTAAATAACTTCGGGTTTACGTTCGCTATTTTCTCCGTTATTTGTTTTAAGTTGGTTTTCCAAAATTTTTACGGGATTTGAAGATTTGGGCGCCGGGAGTGTGTGGTTAAAATTTTAGAATTTTTGGAGGTGTTTTTCTCGGAGAAAAATGAATAAAAGTCAAAAAGTCGGGGAAAAGTCAATTTCGGACGTTTTTGGGGTGAAAAACAGCACGTGTGGCGATCGATCGCCACTGGGCGCCGACTGATCGCCCACGAGACGTGTTTTGGGAAGAAAAACAGAGCGGGTGGCGATCGATCGCCGTCGAGAGGCGATCGATCCCCCATGGCACGGGCAGGGCGCGCGTGGCGCCCAGCAGCGCCCCAACCTAAATTTTTTTTAAGTTTTTTTTTAAATTTCCTAATTCCAAATTATTTTAACCCGACATTTTCCAACGTATTTTAAACGTATTTTAGACACGTTTTCCAACAAAAATTGAGAGTTTGAAAAACCCAAAAACTGAGTCAAAAAATTTACGAAAATTATTTTAAACGTCGTTTTAAACACTGGTTGGGTTTGCAAAGTGACGCACCGAGCCTGGGCAGGTTCGGGGGCGTTACAGTGTGGTTTGAGCATTTGTATTGACATGCATCATGTTTTCGAACTACGAAAAATGAGTTTTGAGCATGTTTACGAATTGTGAGCATGAAACGTAAAAAGATAAGAAGAAACGCAATGTGGTCTCGAGTGGAGTCGCCTAGTCGCGTTAGGGTGCTAGGTTAGCACTTGTGAGGGGCTCTATTGTAGTTGCCTAGTCGCGTTAGGGTGCTAGAGTAGCACTTGCGAAGGGCTCTAGTGGAGTCGCCTAGTCGCGTTAGGGTGCTAGGTTAGCATTTACGAGGGACTCTACGAGAGATGCATCGCTGAAAATACGTAAGTTGTCATGAGTATGAACGCCTCGTCGTTAACGTGCGAGAGAAAGCACTAGAGGGTTCTATGATCGATGTGGGAGGAGATCGTGTATGGCCGTCCAATGGGTGGGGCCCGGATGTGTGCCTCCGATCTTACTCTGCTGGATCAAGGTGTGGCTATCCTATGGGCGGGGCTCGGATGTGTACCTACTTGATCCGCACAGCTAAGTGAAAGATTAATGAAACAAAAACGAAACGAGCACAACAGAGCGAGTAGAAACTGCATGTGTTAGGGGTTGAGTATGCATTATATTTTTACATTCATTATTCCCTACTTGCTAAGTATTAGGCTTATGTTTTATGTTCGATGGTGTAGGTGACGATAAGCTTTCAGGTGAGCCAGAAGAGCGTGGAGTGGATGAGAATGGCAGTTGGGGACGCACTTGTGTGTGCCGGTGCTGGTAATTTGTTAAGGCGATTCCGACCGAGCTCCGTATGTGTTTTTAGTAGCATAGATGTTTTGATAAAGAATTGATAGAAAAGTGCTTAGATAATTGAGTTTTGAGGATTTTGAAGTGTATGGTAACTCTTTTGGGTGTGTGGTTGTATTTGGATTGTATAAAATGTTGGTTTTCAAGATTTGGTTTTAGAAAAATCAAACGTTATGCTGCTTGGATTTTTATGAAAAAAAAGGTGTTTGTTTTCACAAATTTTTACGTTTCTGCTTGTGTTTTCGGATCGTATTTTCGGAGTTTTATTGTGTCGAGGGGTGGAAAATAATGTAAGATGGTTTGGTGTAGGTTTTAAGTGAAATGGAGGGGTGAGAAGTGATGAAAATTTGGAAAAATGGTCGAGGTTGGCGCGGCAAGCACGAGCTGGAGACACGCAGGCACGAAGTGGGGGCGCGCACAGCGCCTTGCTCCGATCGATCGGTACCCAGCGCCGATCTATCGGCTCCCAGCGCCAATTAATCTGCGATTGCTCAGCAAAACCTGAGAGGGTGCCGATTGATCGGCGCCGAGCGCTGATCGATTGCCTCGGGGGTGCAATGCTGCACGTGGGGCGAGCAATGTCTGGGCGACGCGAGTGCTCGAGCACCCCACGTGGCCAGCAGAAATTTTTTTTTCAAAATTTTCAATTTTCGAATATATTTTAACCCGACCTTTTCCAACGCCTTTTGTACATATTTTACGAACATTTTCCACACGTTTTCAAATGTTTGAAAAACTCAAATGTTGTAAAGCAATGTTGTAAAGACAAGCAAAGTAGCGACCCGAGCTAGGGTGGGTTCAGGGCCGTTACACGACCAGTGTATAGGTCGAGGTTTATTTTGTTAATTCTGTCTAGTGACTAGAAGAATTGAGATTAGGCTAGTAAGGTCATTTTTGTTATTTGATTTGTATGTGGGATCATGGTTTTTTGACAAGAGATGGTTTTCACTTGAAATGAAGTGGTAGCGATATTTGCTTTATATGGTATGTTTCGACGAACCTATTTTTGAAATGTTTTGAAAGAATAATAAAGAAATTCATGACATGAGATAAAAAAAAATTCCAAAACTTTGAATATAATACTAGAAAATTCATATTGAGTTTAATCAACTCACTCGAATCGACCACCTATTTTTCAGGTGATAATTTTGGTGACATGTGTTCGAATAAGAAGAGTTGAGTACCTGTGAACTTACTGAGAGAGCTGTTGTTCAAAGTTCCGAGGTCGACCGAGACATGTTTTGAGGTCAAGTTTTGACTAAAGTTTTGTGGAATTGACTTCGTAAGATCCCAGAGTTGGTTTCCATCCAAGTTATGGGTTCCAACAACTATTTTGGAAATTTGATAAGACTTGTGATGATAGTAAAATGTGAGGTATCATGAGAGTTAGATTGATCGGATTATTTGAGGTGTTGGATTTGGATTACACCCATTTGAGATGGTACACTAGTTCGAGGTAGGAATTATTTTTATATACAGCATTGCGTATTTCTTTAAAACAATATTATAAAAATTGTTCTCATATAGAATGATGATGTTCATTTTTATGGCTAGTCGAGTTTTATTGTAACACCTGGGATTTTTTCCTAACGTACGTAGTCCTTAGATTAGATGGTTAAGGGAGTTTAACATATATCCTAGAATTTTGTTTAGTGATTAGTTTAGAAAGTGAATTCTAGAGTGGAAAACAAAGGATTTGGTGGTGTAATTGAGTTTGGTGTTTTGACTTTGACTTGATGAAATATTGAAGGGAGAAAGTGAGAAAGTTCTCAACGTAGAAAGAGTGGTGTGAGGGTGAGGTTACTTTAAAAAAAACAAATATAAAATAAAATATTGATGGCTTTTGGTTTTCCTCCTCTACACGTTGCCACACCTTTAGGGTAGGTGTTTTGATCTTATCTTTTAAAGTCAAACTAAGTAAAAAGAAAGGGATAAAGCTTCATTATGAAACTTAGCGACAGGATTTTCTAAAACTTTTCTTTCCAGAGTTCTTCTCCTCCTCCCTGTTTTCATATTTCTTCAAGATTAACGAGTGAACAGTTGGACCAAATGAGTGAGCTATTACGAACACGTACGGAGTATCCAGGTAAATAGAGGATGTTGTGTTTTGCCTTCGGGCCTACACCATTGAACGGTAGGGATTTGTTAGTTTGTTGGTTGTTTTGTTTTTTTTGTGGTTCAGCATTTATGTGACTGCATCATCGTTTTCAAAACATGGACAAAGGAGTTTTGAGCATGGTTTTAATGTGTGAGGTTGAAATGTAAAAAGATAAGGTAAGAGATTGTAACTAAGTCTCGAGTAGAGTCGCCTTGTCGAGGGGAAGGGTGTAGTGCAAGAGCAGCATCTCGAAAGGGTCTCTATGCGAGATGCGTTGTTGAAAATACGTAATATATCGTGATTATGAACACCTCGATGGGTGGAGATCGTGTATGGTCATCTTGAGAGCAAAGCTCGGATGTGTGCCTACTTGATCAATACGTAAAAGTGAAAGATTAAGGAAACAAAAATGAGACAAAGACAACCGAGAGTTTAGAAACCGCATGCGTTAGGGCTTGAGTATGCATTTTGTCTGTGCATTCATTATTCCCTACTTGCTAAGCATTAGGCTTACGTTTTGTGCTCTATGGTGTAGGTGACGACGAGATTTCTGGTGAGCTAGTCGAGGGAGGCCAGAGTTAGGATGCAGTCGGTGACGTATGTGGCATGCCAGTGCGGGTATTTGTCGGGGCGTCTTGACCATGGTATTGCTGGGAGGTAGGGTGATTCGTATGTTGATGAAAATGTTAGTTTGTAAATAGGTTAGGGAACTTGAACTCTTTTTGAAGTATTTTGAACATAGTGCATAAACATTTGGGTTTCAGGGTTCTGGTTTTTTAAAAATTTAACTATTATGCTGCCCGACTTTTTTTATATATAAAAGAAACGATGTTAGTTTTTACAAACTTTTACATTTCTGTTGTGTGTACGAGTTAGGTTTTAGGAGTTTTAATGTGTTTAGAAATTTAAAATATTGGAAAATGAGTTGTGAGGGTTTTTAGGTGAAATGTTGATGAAGGAAGTGAAGAAAATTTGAAAATGGAAAAGCGGTTGAAGTCGGTTTGGAGAAATCCACCAATTAGTGCTGAAATCGGTCGAAGTTGGTTTGGAGATATCCATTGATTAGTGCAGAAATCGGTCAAAGTTGGTGTGGTGATGTCATCCTCTGGCGTATCGACCCCTGGCGATGTCGACCCCTGGCGATATCGACCCCTGGTAATGTCGTCCTCTGGCGATATCGACCCCTGGCAATATCGACCCTTGGTGATATCAACTGAGTAGTGCAAAATTGGTCGAAATTGGTGTGGAGATGTCGACCGAAACTCTTAGCTAACTTTTCTGATTTTCAGATTTTTAACCAATCGATTTAAGAAGTTAACCGAGTTTTCTTTTAACGTATTTTATTAGTTTTCTGCTGGAAGGGAGTCTAGTTATTTTCAAACGATGAAGTTTTGAGTAGAATAAGGAATAAAGTTTTAAATTTTAACGTATTTCTAGTACTGTCTAAGGATATGGGTATACCATAGAGTGTTTTAACGACCCGAGTTAGAGCCAAGTAGTGCACCGAGCCGGGGTGGGTTCGGGGGAGTTACAAGTTAGTAACAGAGAAAAATGGTCAAGTCGTTCAAAGGATTACACAAGAATGCCGGCCGCCATGTAACGTGCTTCATCGACTGTAAGTATTTCTTTTAATTTTAGTTAGTTTAATAACTAAGATTAGATTTCTTTAACCTTGTAGAGGAACATAATAGAAACCCAAGACAGCTGAGAGAGGACCCCGAGGAGGAAAATAGACAACTTAGGGAGTTAATTAATATACAGTCTCAACTGTTGGGAGCTCTATTGAACCAAGGTGGACAGGGAAATCTTGGGGCGGGTTCCAGTGCGAGGGCAGGTTCCAGTGCTGAGAGGTTTAGAAGGTTGAAGCCTCTGCTCTTTGAAGGTCAGTTAATAGATCCAACAGCTGCCGAAAGATGGATTCATACGATCGAGAATATGTTTAAGTACGCCAATGTGGAGGAAGGCAATAAAGTTACATGTGTAACTTTCCATTTAGTTAATGATGCTCAAAGCTGGTGGGAGACTGTGGAAGCTACCGCACTTGCAAAAGGAATTAAGTGGAAGGAGTTCAAAGAATTATTGTACGACAAGTACTACAACCGAACAGTCCAAGCTGCGAAGAGAATGGAATTTTTGGGGCTAAAGCAGACTAGATCTGTGGGAGAATATATTAGGCAGTTTGAGTCTCTATCTCGGTTTGCTAGCCATTTGGTAAGTAGGGAAGAAAATAAAGTTCTTCAGTTTGTGCACGGCCTGAAGCCAGAAATATACAAGGGTGTCAAGATATCCGGGATTGTTGGTGTATCTTACGTAAATGTTGTGGCAAAGGCTCTAGAGGTAGAGGAGGCTGATGAGAAGTGTGTCAAGCCAGCAGAAGCTCCCATGCAAATGTTTAAGGAGATTACAACCCAGATAAGCCGAGGTGGATCTTCTTCTCAATCTCAAGGAACGAAAAGGCCAGGAGGCAATTTAAATGATCAGAGAGGAGGAAAGAAGCCTCAACAGCAACAAATAAGGAGGTATCCGCAATGCCTGAAATGTTTGAAAGCTCATCCTGGAGAGTGCGGCCAATATGCTGGCAAGTGTTTCAACTGCTTTGAATATGGCTATCTTTTCCGAGATTGTCCAAAGCCAAGGATCACACAGTGATTCAATTGCAATGAGCCTGGTCATGTAGCCAAGGATTGCCCTGCAGCAAAGAAGGGACCAGCTAAGGCAACACCCAGAATCATTGCCATGATCAAGCCAGATGGTAAGGATAGGCCAGCCGTGATATCAGGTACTGTATTTGTCAACTCAGTGCCTGCATTTAAATTGATAGATTCGGGTGCATCCCATTCATTCGTAGCAACAACTTTTTTGGTAAAATTGAATATGGAAGTGAAGCCCGCGAGGTGTATGTTCGATATAAAGTTACCGTCTGGTGAGTGTCTACATTCTGAGCAAGTGGTGCAAGATGGCATGATATCGGTCGGAATGAAGAAACTGCCAGCTACTTTAATTGTGATGGAGATAATTGGGTATGACGTGATACTCAGTATGGATTAGTTGTTTCGACACCATGCAACAATTGACTGCAGAGCGGGGACTGTTAATTTCCATCCTCCGAATGGTGAGAAGCTTTCACTGCAGTCTTTGAGGAACGTAAGGAAACTCTCAGTAATGGCACCCATGGAGGCTCTAAAGTCATTAATGGGTGAGTTTGTTTGTTTTCTTGCAACTACAGTTGATTCTCAATTTCAAGTAGATGCTAAACCTCAGAATATATTAGTTTTTCGTGATTTTTCTGAGGTATTTCTGGATGATTTGCCTGGTCTATCTCCGGACTGAGAAATCGAGTTCGTAATTGACACTTACCCTAGAGCAGAACCTGTGTCGAAGAATCCTTACAGGTTGGATCTGCCTGAATTGAAGGAACTGAAGAAGCAATTGGAAGAACTGGTGGATAAAGGCCCTAGCTTTTCGCCGTGGGGAGCACAGTTCTATTTGTGAAGAAGAAGGACGGATCGCTCCGGATGTGTATTGACTACCGAGAGTTAAACAAGCTAACTATTAAGAACAAGTATTCTTTGTCGAGGATTGATGATTTGTTCAATCAACTTCAAGGAGCCTTGATTTCCTCGAAGATAGATATGAGATCGGTGCATTATCAGTTGAAGGTTAGATCACAAGATATCCCGAAAACAGCTTTCCGGACAAGATACGGACACTATGAATTTTTAGTTATGTCGTTCGGATTAACAAATGCTCCAGCTGCGTTCATGGACCTGATGAATTGGGTATTCCGAGAGTATCTCGATAAGTTTGTGATTGTGTTTATCGATGATATTCTGGTATATTCCCGTGATGAAGACGAGCATAAAGAGCATTTAAAGATAGTTTTGGAAAATTTGAAGCAGCATCAGCTGTATGAAAAATTCTCTAAGTGCGAGTTTTGGCTGGATAAGGTGCATTTCCTTGGACATGTAATTTCTAGTAGAGGAATATCGGTGGATCCAGCCAAGATACAATCGATTAGAGAATGGCCTCAGCCGACCAATGTTAGCGAAATTCGAATCTTTCTGGGGTTAGCTTGCTATTACAGGAAGTTCATTGAAGGTTTTTCTAAGATACCAGCACCCCTGACTCGGCTGACTAGGAAAGATGTCAAGTATGATTGGTCTGAGGACTGTGAGCTTAGTTTCCAAATGTTGAAGCAGAAATTGACTACAGCTCCAATGTTGACATTGCTAGTAGCAGAGGAGAAATTCAGCATTTACTCCGATGCTTCTCGGATTGGTTTGAGTTGTGTATTGATGCAGAAAGATAAAGTGATTGCCTATGCTTCCAGGCAATTGAAGCCTTATGAGAAGAATTATCTAACCCATGACTTGGAGTTAGCAGCGGTTGTGTTTGCTTTGAAGATCTGGAGGCATTACCTATATGGTCAGCACTATCAGATATATTCAGATCACAAAAGTCTGAAGTATATCTTAACTCAAAAGGAGTTGAATATGAGGCAGCAGCAGTGGTTAGAGTTTGTGAAGGACTACGATCTAGAGATCAAGTACCACCCTGGTAAGACCAATGTAGTGGCGGATGTGTTGAGCCGAGTATCGACTTCAGTTTCAGCTTTAGAGGCCGAGATGCCAAGGATGTTGAGTACGGAGTTTCAGAGATTTGATTTGGAGTTGGTTTTAGACGTAACAACAGTATTATCAGCTCTATCACTGAAACCTACTATTCTTGAAAAGATTAGAGAAGCTCAGTAGGAGGACCCCGAGTGCAACAAGTTCAAGCTGAGTATGTTGTCTGATGACAGGACCGAGTTCAGCTATTCAGAAGATGAAATTCAGAAGTATCGAAATTGGTGGTATGTTCCAAACAGTGAGCAATTGCGGAAGGAGATTTTAGCTGAAGTGCATTCTTCAAAGTTTTCTGTTCATCCTGGCAGCACTAAAATGTACAGAGATCTCAAGCAACACTACTGGTGGCCTAGCATGAAGAAATATGTAGCGGCGTATGTAGAAACATGCTTGGTCTATCAGCAGGTTAAGGCAGAACATCAGAGACCTGCGGGGAAGTTACAACCATTGCCGGTTTCAGAGCGGAAGTGGACCAAATTTCAATAGATTTCGTTGTAGGGTTACTTCGAACGACGAAGGGATTTTATGGTATATAGGTGATTATAGATCGTTTAACCAAATCAGCCATTTCTATCGGTGAAGATGACATTCAACATGGATCAGTTCGCTGAGTTGTACATTCAGGAGATTTTGAGGTTGCACGGCGTACCGACTTCTATTGTATCAGATAGAGACCCGAGGTTTACATCCAAGTTTTGGAAGAGTCTGCATAAGGTAATAGGGACTCGGCTGAACTTCAGTACCGCATTTCATCCTCAGACAGACAGACAATCTGAGCGGACTATTCAGATTTTAGAGGATATGCTTCGAGCTTGTGTACTAGAGTTTCAGGGTTCATGGAGTTGATATTTGTCTTTGGTAGAGTTCTCGTATAATAACAGTTATTAGGATACGATTGGTATGGCTTCATACGGGGCTTTATACGGGAGAAAATGCAGATCACCTCTTTATTGGGACGAAGTTGGGGAAGTCAGTTTGATTGGACCTGAGATTGTGTAGCAGACAACTGACAAAATCAAATTTATTCGGCAACGTATTTTGACAGCTCAGAGTTGACAGAAGAGCTATGCCGATGGAAGAAGGCTAGAGTTGGAATTTGATGTGGGAGATGAAGTTTCGGGAAAAGGGGTAAATTGAACTCGAGGTACGTTGGACCATTCCCGATCACGAAGAGAGTAGGAAAAACGGCATACCAGTTGGAGATGCCAACTTCGATAGGTGGAGTGCACAATGTTTTCCATGTCTCTATGCTTAGGAAGTGCTTAAGAGATCCATCGCAAGTTGTGGTGCAGCAGGATATTGAGTTACAGCCAACATTGACATACGAGGAGAAATTAGTGGAGATATTGGATTATGCAGTGAAGACGTTACGCAACAAGGATATTCCACTGGTGAAGGTGTTATGGCGTAACCACAATGTTGAAGAAGCGACATGGAAAAGGCATCGTGATATGATAGAGCGCTATCCTGAGCTCTTCAGGTACACAAATTTTGAGGACAAAATTTTTTTAAGGAGGCTGGATTGTAATACCCGGGATTTTCCCCTAACGTACGTAGCCCTTAGATTAGACGATGAAGGGAGTTTAACATATATCCTAGAGTTTTGTTTAGTGATTAGTTTAGAAAGTGAATTCTAGAGTGGAAACCAAAGGATTTGGTGGTGTAATTGAGTTTGGTGTTTTGACTTTGACTTAAGGAAATATGACTTTGATTTGATGAAATATTGAAGGGAGAAAGTGGGAAAGTTCTCAACGTAGAAAGAGTGGTGTGAGGGTGAGGCTACTTTAAAAATATATATATATATATAAAATAAAATATTGATGGCTTTTGGTTTTCCTCCTCTACACGTTGCCACACCTTTAGGGTAGGTGTTTTGATCTTCTCTTTTAAAGTCAAACTAAGTAAAAAAAGGATAAAGCTTCATTATGAAACTTAGCCACGGGATTTTCTAAAACTTTTCTTTCCAGAGTTCTTCTCCTCCTCCCTGTTTCCATATTTCTTCAAGGTTAACGAGTGAATAGTTGAACCAAACGAGTGAGCTATTACGAACACGTACAGGGTATCCAGGTAAGTAGAGGATGTTGTGTTTTATCTTCGGGCCTACATTGAACGGTAGGGATTTGTTGGTTTGTTGGTTGTTTTGTTTTTTTTTTTTGTGGTTAAGCATTTATGTGACATACATCATCGTTTTCAAAACATGGACAAAGGAGTTTTGAGCATGGTTTTGATGTGTGAGGTTGAAACGTAAAAATATAAGGTAAGAGATTGTAACTCGGTCTTGAGTAGAGTCACCTTGTCGAGGGGAGGGGTGTAGTGCGAGAGCAGCACCTTGAAAGGGTCTCTGTGCGAGATGTGTTGTTGAAAATACGTAATGTATCGTGAGTATGAATGCTTCGAGTTAACGTGCTAGAGAAAGAACTAGAGGGTTCTATGATCGGCGGGAGGAGATCGTGTATGGCCGTCCTAGGAGCAAAGCTCGGATGTGTGCCTACTTGATCCATACGTAAAAGTGAAAGATTAAGGAAACGAAAACGAGAAAAAGACAACCGAGAGTTTAGAAACCGCATGTGTTAGGGGTTGAGTATGCATTTTGTCTGTGCATTTATTATTCCCTACTTGCTAAGTATTAGGCTTACGTTTTGTGTTCTATGGTGTAGGTGACGACGAGATTTCTGGTGAGCTAGTCGAGGGAGGCCAGAGTTAGGACGCAGTCAGCGATGTACGTGGCATGCCGGTGTGGGTATTTGTCAAGGCAACTTGACCATGGTATTGCTGGGAGGTGGGGTGATTCGTATGTTGATGAAAATATTGGTTTGTAAATAGGTTAGGGAACTTGAACTCTTTTTGAGGTGTTTTGAACATAGTGCATATAAACATTTGGGTTCAGGGTTCTGGTTTTTAGAAAATTTAACCATTATGCATCCTGATTTTTTTTATATATAAAAGAAACTATGTTAGTTTTTACAAACTTTTACTTTTCTGTTATGTGTACGAGTCAGGTTTTAGGACTTTTAATGTGTCTAGAAATTTAAAATATTGGAAGATGAGTTGTGAGGGTTTTTAGGTGAAATGTCAATGAAGGAAGTGAAGAAAATTTGAAAATGGGTTGGTTTGGAGATATCCACCAATTAGTGCTGAAATCGGTCGAAGTTGGTTTGGAGATATCCACTGATTAGTGCAGAAATCGGTTGAAGCTGGTGTGGTGATGTCGTCCTCTGGCGATATCGACCTCTGGTGATGTTATCCCCTGGTGATATCGACCCCTAACGATATTGACCCCTGGCGATATATACCACTGGTGATGTCGTCCTCTGGCGATATCGACCCCTGGTGATGTTATCCCCTGGCGATATTGACCCCTAGCGATATCGACCCCTGGCGATATCGACCACTGACGATGTCATCCTCTGGCGATATCGGCCCCTGGCGATATCGGCCCCTGGCGATATCGTCCCCAGCGATATTGACCCCTGGTGATATCAACTGAGTAGTGCAAAATCGGTCGAAATTGATGTTGAGATGTCGACCGAAACTCTCAGCTAACTTTGCTGATTTTCAGATTTTTAAGCAATCGATTTAAGAACTTAACCGAGTTTTCTTTTAACGTATTTTATTAGTTTTCCGCCGGAAGGGAGTCTAGTTATTTTCAAACGATGAAGTTTTGAGTAAAGTAAGGAATAAAGTTTTAAATTTTCACGTATTTCTAGTACTGTCTAAGGGTACGGGTATACCATAGAGTATTTTAACGACCCGAGTTAGAGGCAAGTAGCGCACCGAGTCGGGGTGGGTTTAGGGGCGTTACATTTATAATATATATGTTTTTTTCACCAAACATTTTTTTTCATCATGCACATTAATTCATGGATCATCTCGGTGGTGTGAACCGAGTTGGATCGACCTATGTAAGAGTCTTTTTTGTGTTACGCACATTCGGCAGTTGGAGGATGTGTTTGTTTGTCGTTAACTAATGTAGTGGGACAACTGCATGTGCTACGTCTCTGGACGCAAAACCTTAAACTTGATCAGAGTCGTTTGTGGCTTTTGCGATCGCTGTGTGTCGCCATTGTTATTATATATGCCGATGACGTAGTATGCCCAGAGAGTGTGAGTGACTCCATTTTAACTACGAGCTTCCTATTATACAATAAAAGACTATTATAAGTATGTACCATACTATGGTAAAATGTTTTAATACTTGTCATACTATATGTTTTATTACCAGTTTTATAAAATGTTTTGTATTTAGAATGTTTACTTATGGTTATTAACTTCAACATTGAATATAAAACTTTAGCTTTTCTGATTTTAGTTGATTCACTCCAAACAACTCCCTCCTTTTAGCTGTTATTTAGGCAAACTAGCAGTTGCCGATCTAAAAATAGGTGGCAGTTACCTCTTTAGTTATTTTTTCCAATTAAGAGTTTTTTTTTTTTTGCTGGTGAGAAGAGAATCTCATAGTTTACTTACATTTCTGTTAGATTTCTTTATTATTTAATAACTTCACTGAATTTATTGGACTTTTTTCATCATGCTATCTTGATGTCAATGTTAGACCTGTAAATGAGCACAGCTTCTCTGGACCTTGACTTTTACTTTCAATAAAAACTTTTGTTGCTATCCAATAAATTAACGTTAAAGGTCGGACGACTCACTCTGATTTTAGGCCTAGTAGTTCTCCGTTAGCATGATAGTTCTTATGATACTCATTCTCTTAAATTTATATATTGTTAACTTTACAAGTGTGCGGATTAACTTTGGTTCATTAGCCTCAGCCGCTTCCTACATCTCTAGGTAATAAAGAAGGTGACCCTAGGGTTTTTTCCTTTTATTTTCTGTCCAAACCTTAATGAACAGAGTTGTAAAAAAAAAATAGGGCTCTAAATTCATGGCTTTTAAGGTCATTAACATTTACATCAATTCATGGGAGGAGGTTAAAAAAAGGAGTGGAGGGGACCAAGTCCATCTCTCAGTTTCCCTCTTCCAAGAAAATTAGGTCTGCCGTTTTCTCAGCAACCAAGCATTTTTATGGGGGGTCCATATTTCCCATGGCAGGAGTAAAGGCTAGGGTTTCTGGGATGAGATCTATAAAGATTGCTTCAATCAGATGAAGAAAAGTGAAGTGAGACATAGACTTATCCACACAAAATTTATGAAAAAAACAACACAAAAATTACGAAACTTTAACACGTTGGGCAGTATACTGTCGGTATCTTCTCAGAATGTGCTAATTACTTGACACTCCACCCATTTTCTTGCCTTTCCTTGATACTGTGGATAAGATATCGTTTTGCAGAAAAAGTAAAAAAAACACAAATCACATTATTAAAAAGAGAATTAGCATCACAACTGTTACAAGGAAATGCAATTCTAAAAAGGAAATGGGAAGAAATGGTACCGAAATTAACGTGGAAAAAGATTGCACGATTCATCTGATTTCGTGACAGATCCTTGAAAGAAGGAAACGGGAAAGAAAAAACAATGTGATAAAAGCTACATTTAGAGTCTATAAATATTGTAAGAAAAAAAAAATCATAGTAAAGAAAGAATGAACGATTTTGAGCTGAAGTTCTCTCGTATAGAAGGAAAAAAAAAGGACAAAAAATAAGCATATTTGGTATTCATGTGATCAATTAATGAGAATAAGATACAGAATACTAACTACTCTTAAAACAAAGGGAAAGATCAATCTCAGTCAGCCTGCACAAAAAGAAGTGCACCAGCATGTGGTGCTGGAGGATAAAAGAACCAACAGAAACGACACTAGAAAGTTATTCTTTTAATTATTAAGAACTGAAAAAATAGAAGGCTTTTATGGTTTTAGCCATCTAACATTGTTCCAAACTCACAAACTTTTTTAAAAAACTAATAGGTGTCATAAAATGGACATAACCTTAAGAAATAAATTTTTATAAAAAAATCGAACATCAAGATTTATCTGAAAAAATTTAATGGGTAATAAATTACTGATGTAAGAAAGAAATTTACCAAGTCAAAATCAAAAGTATAGTATGACTTTTGAAACTCAAACGTAAGATATATATAGAACACCTAAACCCCAAAACGAACTAGCTTAAACTCTCCATTACCGCTACAGACCCGTGTGGAAGATTTATAATTTTAACGAAATATTTTTTAATTTTATTTCATTATTTTTGTTACAGTATAAGTTTTTTTTTTGAATTGAGCCGAAATAAAACTTGGATCATCTAACTAACATTATTCTTTTTTAAAGGTGGCGCATTTAACTCATTTGCTTTAATAAATTAGAGAAGAGGAGCTTACAGTAAGTTATAATTTAGAAGTATAAATAAATGCACTAAATAATATGTTCTTGCCGTTCATGCTTTTCCTTGCATTATCGAGCTCCTCCTCAATTTATTTATTTATTTTTATTTCATAGAAAATAGATAATATGGAAGTTGCATCTCAAACATCCGCAGGGATAAAAATGTATGGTAGATTAATTTACATCTAACACTCACCTATATCCAGAGATGACAAACGAGCCGGCTAAGCCAGTCAAGCCAGTTTGTTCGTTTAAAACCTCTACCTATATTGCTATATTAATTTATGTTTTACTCTTTTAATTTACTATTTGAATCTGCTTAGTTTACTATGTTAAATAATATCCTTTTTAATAATAATATTAACTAAATCTGGGAATCATATATGTTCCTTCTAAATATTCTCTTCAATAATTATATTAAGTAAATCTATCACATCATATATGTTCCATTTCGATGTTCTTAGTTCGATATGTCATATAACATCATTTTTATGATCACATCAAGTCAATATATCAAATAATGTCCTATTTTGCTTTCCTTAGTTTATTGAAATATTGTTTTTAATTCATACGTAAATTTGTTAAATCACATTTGTTTTCTGAGAAAAAAAAACTTGGTAAAAAGATTAATTGGTCTCTAAATAGTTTCTTTGTTTGTTCATTTGTTTTTTTTTTTTTTTTTCACTTTGAGCTAATTCATGATATTGCTTGTGGTTTAAATATTGTTTCTTGTAATAACAGAACATGGATTCGAAAGAAAAACGAAAAATGAATGTTGAGATTTTCGTGAAAAGTAGAAAAATTTGCATGAAGAAATAAAAACAAAAGAGTGTTTATGTGCAACAAATTATAAAACTTAGATGATCTAAGGTAAAGATGAAATGCCCTATCAGTTTGATTCTTCATTACTATCACATATTCTTACAAAAATTTATAATTTTATTTTATCACTTTTTTCGTAACATAAAATTTTGTAGTCAAGACATTGAATTTTGTGTGCAAAGCTCGAAAATCGATTGAACATATCTTCATTCACTTTCATTATTTTAGATTTTTATTGAATTCACTATCTTAGTTTGATTTTCAATTTTTCAAAGCATTTGATGTGATTTGTTCGCAAGTTTTTTGAATATCAAACTAGTTCTCAACTCTACAATCTATATATATGTACAGATTTTTATACAATAAAGTTATTCATTACATTTTGCGTTACCATGTTTTTATTTTAAATGAAAAGGAGAGAACAATTACCAAAAAACTTCTAGATCATTCCAATAACTAGGAAGACAGACTAAAAAAAGGATCATTTGCTCATCTCAATTCCAATTTCAAATAAGATCTGAACTCAATTTTGAACAAAATTAAGTCAATTCTTTGCAACTCTAAACTTTTTAATTGTCTTCTATTATTGATTTGTCATAATATATTTTTCTTATGTTATTTTTCACGAGCTAATATTTTAATTTTAGTCTCTCTTTCACCACCCGAGATCGAGCTGTTCGACTTTTGGGAGAATAGGTTGTCATACCTGAAACTTGTTGCATTGTTCGTAGTAGAAGACTTCTCCGGATTTACCTGCTTTTTCTTTACATTATTAAAATGTTTGTTTCCTGGTAATTGATGTAGTATTTGCTCATAATCTCTATGGAACTGGAATTGATGACCAGACTGTCTTTTTACGCAGAAAAGTGAAGAAAATGACGTGGCTCTGCAAAGCTTTAGATGATAATCATTCGAGAACCTGATCTTGTATTTAGTTTTCTTTCTTGCTCAATAAAATCTTCATTTTCTGTTTGAAATTCAAGACACTATAACTTTATAATTATTTTACGAAATTGTTTTCAATCTCAAATAATCAGTAATTATTTAAACAAATAGAAACGAAAATCAAAGCAAAAGATAAAAGATTTATGGAAAATGAATATATATTACACATAAGTAATCGATCACAGGAAGAATCTGTAATTTGCTCTTTGTTTTTTTTTTTTTGGGCTATGGTTGTCTTCCATGCCCGAGCCGAAGCTCTAAATCAAGCTCCTCGTGTTCATCATTTGCAACGTTTTGTGGGTGTTCATCGACTTTGGTAGGGTGAAAATTACTTGATGAACTAATTTCTGAATTGGCTGTCTGAGCCTGCTGAAAAAAAACAGATGCTGGAATAGATGGACTGGGCTTATAATGCGGTAGATATGGCGAAGAAGAAAGACTTGAACTTAATTGAATAGACCCATTTTCGTGAGTAAAGCCAGGATTAGGGACTTGTAATCCGTAAAGAAGACATAATCCTCCATTTGTCACTAGTTCTTGAGGAGGGAAAATTAGTTGGCTAGAAGGTGAAGATGAATAGCCGGACCGAACCATCGACTTAGGCGGAGACTGCTGTAGCCGAGCACGGTCTCGGCGGTGGACGTTCATATGGCCACCTAGGGCTTGAGCTGACCTAAACTCTCTTCCACAGAAGGTGCAAGTGTAAGACCTTGGTGGCCAAGTAGTACCCATAATGCTTCCTGCATCTTCTGCGAAAGCCCTAACCTCCCACGAGTCGTCCTCGTCTTGGGTTCGCATCGGGTTCCAGACCCACGAGCTGACGGTAAAGCCCGGTGCCGATTGATGGTGATCCTCTCTCTGCTGGGACTGAAAGCCAAGCTCAGCAGCCATGGCTGTAACGTTTAGAGAGTAAAGATAAAGATGAAGAATGAAGAAAGGATAGATACTGATGGATTGGCTAAATAGAGAAGTTGGGTAAGGTTGAAAGAGGAAGACAAAATAAAACCCTAACGCAGGTGATATAACCAAGATTATTGAAGCTGCAATGACTTAGCCCACTTTACAAGTTATCTTCTTCATACAGGACAACTTGTTTCTTTGGCTTCCACGCCTGTCTATTTTTCTATCTAAAATAGGGTACATTATTCAATTTCAATGAGCTAGAGCTAATTAGGTTAGAAAAACAAACAAAATCAAAGGTTTAATGTAAGAGTAATGCTACATTTTATTTTTTATTTTGCTTTGGTACTTGCTGACGTGTCAAACACTGATTAGTGCAATTAAAGTACAATTAATGTAATAAATTATAAATAAATAATTTATTATATTAATTGCACCAATCATTGTTTTACAAGTCAGCGAATTTTTTAAGAGAGTATAATAATATAGTAAACGTAACATTATTCTTAATGTAATGCTACATGAGTTTCTCTTCATTTTGGTTCCCAAATTGTGTGTTATCATTTGATTTTCTTCCTTGTTTTGTCTATTTTTCGTTGTTTCAGTTGTTTTTATTCTTAAATTTTTATGAGCTATATTTATTTTTTCATATATTGTTTTAGTGTTTTGGAGTAGCGGTATCAATTAGTTTATCTTCTTTTTCATATTCTTTTTTGAAAAATGTTACGTTTGCTCTTTTATTCTCCTATCGTAAAACACTTGCTAACATGTCAAATAATTATTGGTACAATTAATATAATAAATTAATTATTTATAATTTATTACATTAATTGCACTAATCATTGTTGACAAGTCAGCAAGTATTTTAAGATAGTAGAATAATAGAGTAAATGCATTACTCCTTTTTTTTCTTTGCTTGTCCATTAAAATTAGTGAAAATAACTAACCCGCTGTAGGAGGAAGATGTTTATTTAATTTGAAATTTTATAAATAAAATGTCATCACCTCCTGTTAAGAATAAAATTTTCATAAATTAATTAACTATTAAGAAGTGAGAAACAAGAGCAAGGTGGTAATATGATATTAGTTATGAAGATAATTAGGTAACCAATTGTCACAACCCTCAACGAAGCTGAGACAAAATGTAAGAATACCTAGCTCCCAATGAGAATCCGACCACCATACCAATGTATGATTTATTATATGGAATAGAAGATTCAAAATGGCAATAGACAACATAACATGGACCTAGTCAAACTAGGCCATCGCCAAATTAAATATAGCATATAATAAATCTTATTGTGCAAGTATAAATAAAATAAAATAAAATCTATCGTACTCACCCACTTAAAAATAATTACTCAAAATAAAATGCTCACCGTAATTGGGTCTCCAAGTCCTCAACAGTGGAAGACTTAAATATCAAAATTTAAATCAATTCATAGTACACATGAAATGGGTCGAGGTTGACGTAGTGATCACAATAATTGCTATAAATTAAGTCCAAATGAGATACTGTGTAAGAAAATGAAATGGGTCGCTGTAGTATAAATTGTACTAACGTAAAAAGAAATAAAATAAACCTCACCACTCAGAAAACATTTCGAAAGAAATATAGGAAGGAAACTCCATGAACTCGGTCACTTTTGATCCTAACCACCTCTATTCTTCACTGGTAAAGATAGTCATTCTGTAGGACCTAACTAAACCAAAGAGGGTTTCCTATTACCATACCCAATGTTTTAAAAACCTATTATATTTATCAAATAAAGCACGAGTCTGAAAATATGTGCAAGCATGAATTTATATTCATAACAATGTCATTTTAAAATCTTGTACCAAGAATCATTGATTGGGCATTGATACATAAATATATTGTAGCGTACACAGAAAATAGTGTCGTCATCATTTTTTATGGAAATAGTCTAATTGAAAATGAGGTTGACTTATAGACCTTGTACGTCGTTCCTAAATGCATACAAGAGAGAAGGAAACAAATTGGAGACTAGTCAAGAAGTTACAAATAACGTCCGGATCAAGTTTGAGAATTTTTATCTAGGGACACAACATTGTGAGCTACTCCACTATATATCGTGTAATGTGAAAACACTTTCTTCTCAATCGAAGGTGCATAACAACAAATGACACAAATCGCGAGTCTAATATAGTTGGAGTCTACGTCTGGTGAATCAAATAAAATAGCATGCATGCTTAAAATAGACGTGGAAAACTAGCCTACATATAACATAAAAATTGTTACGTTGTGAGAAATGACATGTCAAGATTCTCTACATGATATATCACAAAGTAAGGTTTAAAAAACAATGATGCACAACAAGTATAATTAAAGAAATTTCTAGTTTGATGATGGCCAACCTTCTTATGGTCGAGAATAGTATGCTCAGGTATGGATTTGAAATCAACAAATTCCTATGAACCTACAACATAATTGACATCAATACTGTTACAAGGCTCTTGGAATAATGGTTAGATTCTATACCAAGTATAGGAACCAAACCAAAAAAGATTTAATAAGTCAACGCGCATATTACCGCGACACCAAATTATGGGCTTGAACAAGAAGTTTTTATTGAAATCAATCGTTTTCATCAATCCTTGCCTTCCATAGGTTTTAGAGCCTACCTAATGTACATGCCTAGATTGGCTAGCATAACTTAAAAACAACATAAAATTCCAATTTTTCATCCTCAAAATTGGATTTGCAATGGAATATACAAAACTAATATTAATTGTAACGACCCACCATGGGCCGCCACAATACATGACATACTTGACATATACTTAGACACATTTTTGGATGTAAATGTTATTTTTTTTTTTTGAAACTTGAAATTGGTTTCGAGGCCTTTAAAATGCTTTAGTAACCCTTAGAAAACGTGTTTAAAAGACTCATTAGATGGAGGGTTGAATTACATTTGAAATTAGAATTTTTAAAGAAAATCACCAAGATAGGAGTGTCTGCCAGTTGACACTTCAATCGACTCGGTATTCTTATGTCGACATTGCGGTCGACACATTATAAACTTTTGTACAGACCGGTCGACACCTGCACAGACAAGTCGACACTTTGGTTTGCTCTGCTCTCACCAGTCGATCCTGTTAGTCGACACATTGTATACTTTTGTACAAACCGGTCGACACTTATATACACCGGTCGACACTTTAATCGGCTCAGTTTTCATAGGTCGACTTTTGCGGTCGACACATCGTACACTTTTGTACAGATTGGTCAACACCTGCACAGATAGGTTGACACTTTGGTCCGCTCTACTCTCACCGGTCGATCCTTGTGGTCGACACATTGTACACTTTTCTACAGACCGGTCGACACTTGAAGGCAGAATTCCGTCCTTGTTGCGCCTATCACTCCTTTTTCATCTCTAAACATCCTCTAACTCCCCTAACCTAATACATCCACTTAAAACTTTTCCTAAAACATAACTCCAACTCAAAATTTCTAAAACTGACTAGAAAACACGTAGAGGAACATAAAACACGTGGAAAAAAACAAAATATTTGTTTCAAAACATGGCATCTTCCAAGAAAATCCCTAAATCATCAAAACCTACTATCCATTTTCTAAATTCATAAACGTGTATCGCAAGTTTGCTTGGAGCATAACCCACGGGTCGGAATCGCCTTGCCAAGCACAAAAATGCCCGCCATGAGTATCATTCATCAACCGGCCTATACATCAACTTCAGGGAGAACTTCCTCACCTTCAACTTCTTCACCTACATTACAAGGTTCAAACTATAAGCCTAATACTTAGTAAGAGTTGTACATATATGAATAAAAGGCTCATGTAATGCATGCTCAAAAAATCATGTCTGTTTACTCGTTTCTTGTTCTTTTCACTTGACATGGATTAAGAGGGCTTCTGTGGGGGAGTAGGCAGTGGTTCTTGTACATGGTCCTTACAGATGGGTTTGATGGTCCATTACATGGACAAGTGACATGGACCACGAGAGGGACAAATGATGGCCATACTGCCCCAACCCACGCTCAATCATTACGTACATTACATATTCTTGCTTTTCTTTACAATTTCTTTTCATAAATCATGCATGAAAAACACTTTCGTATGCTTCCTTGAGAAAACATGATGCGTGTAACGTGAATGCACATATAAACATAATCCTCCAAACATTAACACATAATCTACTTAAAGAAAACTCATCATCAAACATACAGGTGTCGACACCCACATGCAGGGGTCAACATTTTTATCAAAATAGGTCGACACCTGTGTGCACAAGTAAAAATTTTGACCCAATCTGCACTAAAGGGTCAACACTTTTATCATTAATTTTAACTAACACTTCTAAACCTTTCAGGAAAATGGACAGCATAACGTTTAAAATCGTTAAAACCTGAAACCTGCGTTTTCAAACCAAGTTCATCCCAAATGGTTCCAAAATATTTTTCTTCATCAAAACAATTATTATTTTCATAAAACGTAGCATAAGTCTTTAAACAAGGTAAAACCCATTTCAAATCATGACAAGCATTTATTTGTTTTTCCATTTTCTTTATAGTAAAATGTTTTGACTTTTCAATGTTTCCTCTGCACTTCTAGTTGTTTAGTTTCTATTTCTTTCTTTAGTTTCTACTAAGTAGCATAATTTGGTAAATGCGAAAAAAGTTAAAGTGTACAGAAATTTTTGAGTGTTACATTCCACCCTCCTTAGTAAAATTTTGACCTCAAAATTTACTTACCGAATAATTTTGGGTATCGGCTTAGCATATCCTGTCGCCGCTATCAGGTTTCCTTCTCGACATTGTGGTTGTGCCATAGAACTTTCACCAGTGAAATTTCCTTATTGCGTAGTACTTTCACCGTTGATTCAAGAATTCATACTGGCCTTTCTTCATAAGTCAGTGTTGGTTGAATTTCGATATCTCTTTGTTCCACAATCTGAGAAGGATCTCGTATGCATTTTCTCAACATCGACAAGTGGAAAACGTCGTGGATCCTATCCATGGAGGTTGGTAGCTGTAATTTATAGGTTGTCTTCCTGATTCTCTCTAAAAGTGCAAATGGCCCAACATATTTCGGACTCAGCTTACCTTTCCTTCCAAATCTCATTACCCCTTGGAATGGCGAAATCTTCAAAAACACTTCGTCATTCACATTAAACTCCAACTCTCGCCTCCTTTGTCTGCATCGCTTTTCTGACGGCTTTGAGCTGTTAAGATCCGTTGTCTAATGATTGAAATCTTCTCCGAAGTTTGTTGTAAAATATTTATACCAACTAATCTAGCTTCGCCGACCTCGTCTCAGTACAAAGGAGTCTGCACTTCCTACCATAAAGTGCTTCGTAAGGGGCCATGTCAATAGTGGATTGAAAACTCTTGTAGGAAAATTCCACTAACGGCAAATATTTACTCCACGATCCTTGGAACTCCAGAACGCATGCTCTCAGCATATCCTCCAAAATTTAAATTATTCTTTCCATCTGTCCATCTGTTTGCGGATGAAATGCTGTACTAAAAGTCAATTGAGTTCCCACGACTTTATGGAGACTTTTCCAGAAATTTGAAGTGTAACACCCTAGAAATTTCTATAACGCATATAGGTCATAGACGATTAGAGGGTTAATGGTTAAGAATGAAAGGTTAGAAACAATGCAAAGTGAGAATGGAAAGGAAGAATGTAAGTTTGACAAGTCAAAAAGAAAAGGGGTTTGAAAAGTCAAAATGCATGAACCAATAAAATTTCAAGAAATGTGTGAATAAAAGGAGTCTTTTCTTGGGTGATGCACATTGACATTCAAAGAGAGAAAGAGGGGGGGGGGGGGGGGTTGATTGCAAATTTAAACAAAATGGTGGAAATAAATAAAAAGTAAAAAGATTTTTTTATAAATAAGAGAAAAGTGAAGGAAAGAAATGTTAAAAAAGCCTTCTTCTTCCCTTGCCTCCGCGATTTTTCCTTGGCAGCCATTGAAGCCCCATTTTCTTCATTTCATCAAGAGAATTCAAGGGATTTAAGGTTAGTTTTGTTGGGGTTTTAGTTATATACCTTTTAGGGTTAGTTTTTAGTAGTTTTAGTGTGTTTTAAGTGAATTTGGTGAGGGTTTGAAAACCCTAGATGACAGAGTCCGAAAATTTTGTTCTCCTTGAGGGTTTTCTTCCTCTTTTGATCAATGAATCCTTAAATATGTTAGTTTAGGTTAATTGAGTGGTTATATTGAAGATTGGAGGAGTGTTACACAAAAACCGGTTTAGGAACATTTGGTGGCCGATTCTGTCTTTGGCATTTTAGGTTTGGCTAAGTGAATTGTTTGGTTAATGTCAGTGTTTCAATGGATAGTAGACGTGTAGAGGTTTTCGAGTTGGGGTGGCACGTCAAAATCTGTTGAAAAACGAGAAAGTTATGACAGTTTGAAGTTGGACGGTCAAATTTGGGTAAAAATTGGGTTTAAGTGTTTTAAGTGTGAGATTGTTTTAAGTGTTGCTTAGTTTTAGTTTTTAGAATTTCTTAGATTGTATTGGTGACTTACCAAGTTGAGTTTTGTTATTTTAGGTCGTCGAACGAGTGAATTGACTAATAGAAGTGGACAATTAAAATTCAAGCAACCAGGTAAGTAGTGGATGCATATTTGTTGCCTTCGGGCCTACACCATAGAACGGTAGGGATTGTTTGTTTGTTTGCTATGTTTTAAATTCGTGTCATGCATCGTGTGTCATGCATCATTGTTTTCTAAACTACGAAACCACGTGTTTTGTATGGGTGAGTGGTGAGGATGAAAGATAAGAATTGATATGCAACTTGGTCTCAAGTAGAATAGCTTCGTCGGGCAAAGGGCTCATTGAGCACCCCGTGAGGGATTTTACTCGAGATGCTATGCTAAATTACGTAATATGTCGTGAGTATGAATGTCTCGACCTGCTCGTGCTAAAAAGCACACTAGGGATTCTGAATGCCTCGACCTGTTCGTGCTGAAAGGCACACTGGGTATTCTAATTGTCTCGACCTGCTCGTGCCGGAAGGCACACTGAGATTCTACGATCGACGAAGGAGGAGATTCGGTTGGCTGTCTCGGACTGTGTTAGGACATGTGCCTCCGATCTTGCTTCGTCGATCAAGGCAAGGCTGATCAAGGCGTGGCTGTCCTGGACTGTGTGGGGGCGTGTGCCTACTTGATTCACCTGAAAGTGAAAGATAAATGCAACTGAAATGAAAAGAAACAACAGAGTGTATAGAAACTGTGTGTTAGGGTTGAGTTGAGCATGTAGTGTGTTATTGTGCATTATTTCCCTACTTGCTAAGCGTTAGGCTTACTTTTGTGTTCTATGGTGTAGGTGACAAGTTCTATACAGGTGAGGTAGATGAGATAGCCGAGGATTAGGTCGCAGTCAGAGGAGTACGGAGTCCGCCGGTGCAGGCTATTGTCGGGGCGTCTGGACCACTGTCTTCCTCGGGTAGTGTAGGAGGTGAATGTTTTGGTGTCAATAGTTTTATTGGTAAATGTTTTGTAAATGTTTGTTTTGAGAAAAGTTAGGAAAATGAAAGGTATTGGTATTGGTTGCATGTATTTGGGATTTTAAACTAGTTTGAATTCTGGTTTTGATTTCAGGTTTCGGTTTATAGAATTTTAGGCGTTATGCGACTCGTTTTGGTTTTAAAACAAACGACGTCGGGTTTACTTTCTCTATTTTTTTTATTAACCGTTTTAAGTCGGTTTTTCAAGATTTTTATGGGACATGAAGGTTAGGGTGTCGGGATTGTGTGGTAAAAATTTTAGACTTTTTGGAGGTGTTTGGCTCGACAAAAATTGAAGAAAAGTGAGAAAATGTCGAAAAATATCAAATTTGGGCATTTTGGAGCGTTGGCACCCGAGAGGGTGCCGAGCATTCGGTGCTGCGCGCAATAGGCTCGCGCTGGGCGCGCCGCGGGCACGCCGCGCGCCCGCCGCGCCCAGCATAAAAAAAAAATAAATTTTTTTTTATTTTTTTATTTCCAAAATGTTTTGACCCGACATTTTCCGACGTATTTTAAACGTATTTTTTACACATTTTCCAACATTTTCTGAGGGTTCAAAAAACCCAAAAATTGAGTCAAAAATTTATCAAAAATTATTTTAAACGTCGTTTTAAACACGGTTTGGGTTAGCAAAGTAGCGCACCGAGCCGGGGCGGGTTCGGGGGCATTACATGAAGTAAACTTGGGATCCCAATCTTATACAATCGAGATGGCTACCCCATGCAGTCTAACGATCTCCTGAATAAATAATTCAGCTAACTGAGTAATAGAAACGTCATTTTTACCGGTAGAAAATGGGCTGACTTGGTTAATCGGTCTACAATCACCCATATACTGTCATATCCTTTCGTTGTTCTAGGCAGTCCAACAACGAAATCCATAGAAATCTGCTCCCATTTCCACTCTGATATTGAGAGGCTGTAAAGTTCCAGCGGGTCTCTGGTGTTCTGATTTAATTTGTTGACAAGTAATGCATGCCTCGACGTGCTTTGCCACAGCTCTCTTCATATTTGGCCACCAGAAGTGTTGCTTCAAATCTCTATAAATTTTTGTACTTCTAGGATGTATAGAGAAAATAGACGAATGTGCCTCGGATAAAATTTCCTTCTGTAATTCAAGGTTATTAGGCACATACTACCAGTTCCTAAATTTCAATAGTCCTTCATCAGAAAAATTGAACTCCGAAGAATCATTGGATGTCATGCTTGATATGTAATATTCACACTCTGAATCATTTTGTTGTGCTCCATAAATTTTCTCCAACAGAGTTGGCTTTAGGGATATAGTCGAAAGCATAGCTGTCAAGTCTGTAACAATCTCCATATGAAATCCTTGAATCTCTGACTTCAGGTCAATTGGCATAGTTGACATTTCAAGCTGCTTTATTGTGGACTTTCGACTCAAAGTAGCGGTTACCCTGTTGGCCTTTCCTAGGTGGTACTTGATTTCAATATCATAGTCTTTCACAAATTCTAACCACCGCCTCTGCCTCAGGTTCAAGTCTTTTGTGTGAATATGTATTTCAAACTTTTATGGTCAGAAAAGACTTCACATTGCTGGCCATATAGATAGTGTCTCCATATTTTTAATGCAAAGACCACAGCTGCCAGTTCCAGATCTTTTTGTCGGGTAGTTCTGTTCATAGGTTTTGAGCTGTCTTGATGCATAAGCCAAAACTTTTCCATCTTGCATAAAAACAACACCTAACCCGATCTTGGAAGCATCGCAATAAATACTGAAATTTCCATCTTCAATTGGCACTGTTAATACAAGAGTTGTCGTCAGTTTCCTCTTAAGCGTTTGGAAACTTTCTTCGCAATCTTCAGACCACCAAAATTTTACACTTTTTCTGGTCAGGCAAGATAAAGGAAAGGTTATTCTGGAAAAACCCTCTATAAATCTTCTATAATAGTCTGCCAAACAAAGAAAACTCTGTATGTCACCAACATTTTTAGGCTGCAGCCAATCAATAATAGACTGAATCTTTGAAGGATCAACAGAAACTCCTTCTTTCGATATAACACGACCGAGAAAATTGACTCGATCTAGCCAAAACTCACACTTAGAAAATTTTGCATATAGTGATGAAGTGATAGGATTCTGGCCTGCAAATGGGGTTAGTATGCGCATGAGGAAGACTTAAGACAAGACATGATCGGTGCTCGGTGAACACCCCAAAAATAGACACGAAAACAACGAAAACAGAGGAGATAAAACAAAAAAGAAATATGCTTTAAACAAAATGGGTGTGCGGCATTCTTGGCCAGAAAATACCAAGAATTACCGGCAAGAACGCCGGAGATTGGAAGGGGCCCTTGCCGGTTCTTTGGGCGAAGGTTGTTGCCAAAGACAGAAGCTCTGTTTCTTGAAGAAGAGCTCCAGCCGAAGGGAAATGGCCTTGCCATTCGTTGCTTCTCCCTTAGAAGTAGTCGACAGTGAATGGAGAGGGAACCCGTGGCTGGCCCAGAAGCTACAGAGCTTCGGGTGAGAAACTCGTCCTCGCCAGAGACGGCTTCACAGCACCGGGAACAGGATTTCGATTGTCTTCTCTGTGTCATCCACTCTTCGATAGAGGGAGAGAAGAACGAAGCTATAAGAGCTCCTCCAAGCATCCATTACTTGGGGAAACAATTTCGGTGAAGCCCTCAGGCGACAAACGCCGGCTACGCACCAGAGAACCTCTCGGGTTTCTCTCAATAGAAAGAACTCTCTCTTTGGTTTCCAAATATTCGAATCAATGACTAACCGATTACAATGCTTCAGTGGAGCTTAAATAAGCTGAGGATTGATCGGAGAAGAAGGAAAAACCAGAAGTAATGCTTCTAGAAAATAGCTGTTACGCTGAAATCCGAACGTTGGAGCTTCTGTAGGTGCTGGTGGCTCGGTTCACTGGGCAATGCTCTCTAGGCCGGTTCATTTCGTTGCATTTGGTTCAGCTTTGATTCTCCTTTGGTTCAGTCCGGTTCAGCTTGGTTCCTCTTCGTTCGGCCTTGGTTCAGCATTCTTTTGGCCTCGGTTCACTTGGTTCAGCATTCCCTTTGAAGACTGTTACAAACATACATTCTAAAAGGCTAAAGTTTCCTAAAAATAAACAAATTAAATACAAGGCTTGTTTACATAATTTGAATTTAAGGAAAATAAATTCCTTTTTCATTAATTTCTTTCCAAGTCTTGAGAAGCCAATTTCCTACAAAATTACACAAGTCCATTAGATAGATAAAATAAATACCTTGACTTGTGCTCGATGGATCGGGACCTTGGGCATATCATCCCCTCCCGGTTCTTGAGGATTTGACCTCAAATCCAATGGTGAATATCATGGAAGATGCTACAACACTTTGGATAAAAAATTCATCGAAAAAGTGGCTCAAGCACAATTCATAGTAGGCACAAAACATAGTTATCCTAAAGTGAAAAAATCATTTTTACCATCCACAATGGTCTCAAATAAATTTCAAGATTAAATTGTTCATTTCAACAATTTAGAAAACAAGCATTCAAGATAAAAGCAAGTTTGATGCAAGCATAATCGAACAATTTCATTTCTATTGCTAAACCAACAAGAAAATATTGAACCAAATGATAATCATCATTTTCAAAGAAAACAACACTTGGCTTCAAGCAATTAAAATTCACCTAAAAGAATAAGAGTTTAAAATCAAGCTTAGCATAAGTTCATTCTAAATTCAAAACTCATTAAAAACAATTTTCACTAAAAATTTGAGTTAGGATCCATCAATTAAAAAAAATAGGCAACATATTGCAACAAAAACTCTTTCTTCCTAGTTCTATCCATCAAGATAAGCATAGGCAAGAATTTAAACATAACATTCAAAATAATAAGAACTATGTAATATCCGGCTTGTACGGATTTCAGATATAATATATTATATTGTTATTTCATTTTATAATGGCATTTTTGGTAAATATATCAAATCAGGTCCGTTTCACAAAAAGAAAGCGTCATTACGATTCTAACGAATAATAAGAATTTTAAAGGAATTTACGGAAATTTTTGGAGATCAAACACTATATTCCGAGTAAATACGCTTTTCGTAATGTAAGAGACGTTCTCGTAAAAATAGCAAACGAGGTCCAAATTGCGAACGGACGGTTTTAATAAATCTCAAATAATAAGTTGGACTTATTGGCAAAATATGGAAATTTGGAAAAGTCGAATAGCTGGACGATTATCAAACCGAAAGAAGAAATCTATATAAAAACTAAAGAAGGGCACAATTGTCATTTAGGCATTTGATTGTTATTATTTAAATAAGGCAAAAGCCTTAATCGATTTCATTAACTGAAATCGACTTCCAGAGACAGAACATCTCCCTCCCTCGCGATCCCTCTCTGCCAGCCGAGGGTTTCCGACGAATCCGACCTCCGATCTCCTCCGTTTCTCTTCTGTTCCTCGTCATTTCTCCTCCTCTCGCAACCCTCGGTATGTAGTTTTTGTCTTCGGTCGTTTATTTCGAGTTTTGGTTCAATTTAGGGTTAGGGTTACAATTAGGGTCTCGACGAAAAACGCGATTTAGGCTTCGTAATTAATAGGTTAGCCGTGATTAAGTATAAATTGAACGTATTGGACGTTATTGGACGAAGAGAAATCAATTTGCGAAAAAGTTATAAATTGTTAAATTTTCGAGTTTTCGGAAATAACTTGTAATATGAATTTCGAGATTTCCGAGCGTTAAATCGTTATGTAAAAACATCGATTAGCTAAGATAAGGATTTTATTAGTTTCGGACATTTAAGAGTTTAAGCTCGTATTAACGTCAATTGGTGAAATTTCCTTAGGTAACGACTCCCGTGGACGAAGCTTGATATTCTGCGCGCTCAAGGTAAGTTCTCGTGACTTGCTTGACCGAAAGGTCTACACCATACTTCGTCGTCGTATCAAGGATCCTTGAGGGTTCCTTGTTTTACGTTGTTTAGGTTGGGTAGTTAGGTTAATTGTTTATAGGTTATGTTATATTGTCTGCTGATATGAACTGCTTGTTTACTTTCCGCTGATATGAACTGTTCATGCATCACGGTTTTCGAAAGTCATGAAAAGGAATTTCTGCACGTGTTTTTAAGAAAAGGAACGTATATCTGAAATGAAATCTGTAACGAAATCTGAATGAATAAACGTAATCTGTCTGTATCTGGTCACGCGGGATGGGGCTCAGGCACGGCTGTGCGTGTTGCAAGCGTGTACCCCCCCTCTCTAGGTGGAAAGGGTAGTCCGACCGCTGGATGGGCCCTCTCCGCTTAGTGGGTAGAGGTTTCAGTGACAATTCTGTCTGTCTGTGACGTAATGAATCTGTAATCTGTAATTCTGTATCTGTAATCTGAATGGGACATATATCTGAAATGAAATCTGTAACGTAATCTGAATGAATAACGTAATCTGTCTGTATCTGGTCACGCGGGATGGGGCTCAGGCACGGCTGGGCGTGTGGCAAGTGTTTTCCCTCTCTCTCTGGGGTTCAAATTCAAATGTCCATTGCTCGAGGGCGTGATTGTAGAGGAGGTAAAAAAATTATGTCCCGACTATATAGGCTTAAACCCGTCATTCCTTTCATACAATTTCTAGAATGAAGAGAGCTGGAGTCTTTGAAAATTAAGGATGTCCCGGTTGATGTTGTCCGGGGATTCATGTTTCCTGCAAAGCCTCGAGACATAAAAAAGACATTCACTATGATATTTCCATCAGTCTATAAACAATGATAGAATACATTACAAGCATAGGAAATTTCAAAAGAATGACAGATAAGTAATAAGATTATAGAAGAATATTGAGCAAGATATCATACGGTCACGATTTTCATAATCGATTAAAGCTGTTATTTTTCCAATATGACCATATGTGAAGAGAATAGACACATCATCGGTAATGTTAGAGAGGAAGTGAAAACAAAGAAATACCAGACTTCAAACACACCAGCAAGATGTGGATCATCATCACCGAAGAAACAAGGCAAAACACATCAGCCTGAGAAAATGTTCTGTATAAACGCCCAATAATAAATTTCAAAAATGGTTCTTGTTGCAAAAGTATTTAACCTATTAAAACAAGTTGGTTTCCATAATATTTTTGTTAAAAAAAAAAGAAGATAAAATGTAATTTAAACTTTAAAGTTATAGTCATTTTACAATTTAAATCTTAAACTAGTTTTTTGACAACATTGCTACCAATTATCCGTAAATCAGTACGACGCATTCCATTTAATCAAGTGTTTTAACCCACCCTTTACATTTCTAACGTGGTTTTTTAAACTAGATATATCTCCTATCGTTGATTTCGAACGCTACCAATCGTGATTTAGAGTGAAATGACAGGAGTTGTTATCAAATCGGGTTAAACCTTATAAATGAAAAACATAGTATATAAGTGCGGATTTAAATGATAAATTGATGACATATTAAA
>CM039508.1:35307167-35683663 GCA_022432975.1 Begonia masoniana | reverse complement strand
AAGGAAAAGGAAGGATATAGGAAAGGAATCTGTAACGAAATCTGAATGAATAAACGTAATCTGTCTGTATCTGGTCACAGCGGGATGGGGCTCAGGCACGGCTGTGCGTGTTGCAAGCGTGTACCCCCCCCTCTCTAGGTGGAAAGGGTAGTCCGACCGCTGGATGGGCCCTCTCCGCTTAGTGGGTAGAGGTTTCAGTGACAATTCTGTCTGTCTGTGACGTAATGAATCTGTAATCTGTAATTCTGTATCTGTAATCTGAATGGGACATATATCTGAAATGAAATCTGTAACGTAATCTGAATGAATAAACGTAATCTGTCTGTATCTGGTCACGCGGGATGGGGCTCAGGCCGGCTGTGCGTGTTGCAAGCGTGTACCCCCCCTCTCTAGGTGGAAAGGGTAGTCCGACCGCTGGATGGGCCCTCTCCGCTTAGTGGGTAGAGGTTTCGGTGACAATTCTGTCTGTCTGTGACGTAAATCGGTAATCTGTAATTCTGTATCTGTAATCTGAATCTGAGCATGATTTCTGAATGGCATACGCACGCATGCATCTGCATTTACGTAGCTTACTGAGATTTCAATATCTCATATGTGTCTGTATGGTGTAGGTGATCTGCTAGGTGACGTAGATCCAGGTGAGGATGACGTTCCTCCTCCTGATGTCGGAGGCAGTTGATGGATGATGCTCGTGGGAGTGCGCTGAGTAGTCGAGGCGCGATATGACCCGTGGGGATGTATGTATGGACTCTGGGGTTATTTTGGGGTGTTTTGATCTGATAATTGTATAGAATATTTAGGTTGTTTGGATCTGGATAGGGGTTAGATAACGTTTTGGTAATTGTATGTAAAATGTTTTGGTTTAAACTGTTTAATGAACGTTATAAAATGTTTTGGTTTAGAACCGTTATTTAAACGTTATAGAAATTCTGGAACTGTTTGGTTGTTTAAATTAAGTGTTATGAATTGTTTTTAGGTTGATACGGATAGCTCGGTTTTTAGAGCTATCCACGCAGTTGGACTTCGCCAAGTCCGCCGTAATGCGATTGAGTTTAGAATACGTTCGAGTGGGATTGAAGCTATGAGTTGGTTGATAATGTTGATGATTGTAATGAAGAAAATGTGAAAATGTTGATGGAAAAGTGAAGTGTATTGCTCTCTGGAATCGGATTCCAGAGAGCTAAGTATTGAACGAAAATCGAACGAAAACAGAAGGAAGAAACAAGGGAGAAGTCTGATCGCTTGGGCGATCGCTGCATAATGTGTGCAGCGATCGATCTTTGCAGCAAGCAGAGATCGATCGCTGCTCTGCTTGCTGCGTTGGCAGCCATATGCGGCGATCGGTCTCTGCCTTCAGTAGAGACCGATCGCTGCCTGATCAATGCATGGCAGCGATCAGGCGCTGCTACGCACAGCGCCCGGTCGCTGCTGCCTTATCGAGGGCAGAATTCCGATTCTGCCCTCCCTTCTTTTTATTTGTTTTTAAAAGTTTTAATAAATGTTTTTAAGTTTTAATTATTTATTAAAGGTATGTTTTAAATGTTTTTAAAGTTCAGTTTTAAGTTTAGATTCCGCATTAAGTTTTTATTTAAAGAATAGAAAAGTAAAAAGAATAAAATAAAAAATTTGTACGGGTAAATAGGTACAGTATTAGGGGTGTTACATTTATGGTATCAGAGCCCCCAGGTTTTAAAATCGATTCTGTAGACTGCTCGACTGCACAGCCACTACGCGGACATCCTTCATCGACTGTAAGTCTGTTTATAGCTTTATTTGATTTTGTTTCTTAGGATTATCTGTTTAATTTGTTTTAGGCTTTATACATTATGACTCGAGGAAGGGATCCGAGAGATGACGCGCTAGATCGATTTACGAAATTTCTGGACCGTCAGGCCCAGCATATAGACCTACAAGCTCAACTTATAGCTAGGCAATCTCATCAGATCGAGATATTGACAAACCGGGAAAGCCTAAGGACCCAAGGTGTGGTCACTCCCAATAATCGTGGTACGAAGAGGATGAGCAGGGAGGAAACTAAACAAAGCCGACACAAGCGCGTACAAGGAACTTATCAGAAGCCTCTGTGTCCCGAATGCCAGAAGAAGCACTACGGTGATTGTCTGACGCGTACCAATAGGTGTTATCGATGTGGGGAAGCTGGCCACTATATCATGAATTGTCCATTATTGAACCGAAATCAACCAGGCAACGATCGAGGGAAAGGCAAGCTGGTACAAGGGGCTTCTCAGTTGCCTCTTTGTCCTAAATGCCAGAGAGAGCACAGGGGACAGTGCAGAGTAGGTACGAACGTGTGCTATTGGTGTGGAGAATCAGGCCATTTTGTTAAAGACTGTCCGAATCAGGGTCGAGATCAACATAGCAGAGATCAAAGAAAAGTTGTACCGAGAGTCTTTGCATTCATCGAGCTTGACAGCACCGACGATGGGGCCCAGCCTTCTACAATTACAGGTATTATTTTAATTACCTGTACAGTGATATGCATGTGATAGGTAAAGTAGTTAGATCCGAAATTGGTAAGGAAGAGAATAATAGGTGAGTAAGAAGAATTACTAGGCGAGCCTCGAAGAGAAGATAGTAGGATACACATATAACAATGAACACCATACAGAAATATAATTATACATTAGTAAGATTAGTTCAATTTAATCAATGGAGTTGATGACTCAGCTCGACGAATTGTTAGAGAAGGGTTTCATCCGACCTAGCGTATCACCCTGGGGTGCGCCCGTTCTGTTTGTTAAAAAGAAAGACGGGACCCTCAGGATGTGTATCGACTACAGGGAGCTGAATAAGCTCACAGTGAAGAATAAGTATCCACTGCCCCGGATTGACGACTTATTTGATCAGCTACAGGGTACCCGAGTATTTTCCAGGATTGATCTACGCTCGGGTTACAATCAGCTGAAGGTCCGGATGGGTGATATACCGAAGACGGCGTTCCGAACGAGGTATGGGCATTATGAGTTCCTTGTCATGTCTTTTGGACTCACTAATGCTCCTGCAGCGTTTATGGATCTGATGAACCGTGTCTTCAGAGAGTACCTGGATAAGTTCGTTGTGGTGTTTATCGACGACATCTTGATTTACTCTAAGACGAAGGAAGAGCACGAGGACCATCTGAGGATAGTTCTGAGCACGTTATGTCAGCATCATCTATATCCGAAGTTTTCTAAGTGCGAATTCTGGCTTGACAGAGTGAGTTTTCTGGGCCATATTATATCACAGGACGGACTTTCTGTGGATCCGAGCAAGATTCAGGTGGTCAGAGATTGGCCACAGCCGAAGAACGTACGTGAGGTGCGTAGATTTCTCGGATTGGCCGGTTATTATCGGAAGTTTATAGAGGGATTCTCGAAGATCGCACTTCCTCTTACACGATTGACTCGGAAGAACGAGAAGTTTGTATGGTCGTCTGCTTGTGATGACAGCTTTATGGAGTTAAAGCAGAGATTGACCACTGCCCCAGTACTGGCGCTACCTGATGAAGGTGTCAGATACAGTGTTTATTGTGATGCATCGGGAGTGGGACTCGGTTGTGTATTGATGCAGGAGGGGAAGGTTATTTCTTATGCATCTCGGCAGCTGAAGCCGTATGAGCAGAACTACCCCACACACGACCTTGAGCTAGCAGCTGTGGTTTTCGCACTGAAGATATGGAGACATTACTTATATGGGCAGCAGTGCGAGATATTCTCCGACCACAAGAGTTTGAAGTACTTATTTACGCAGAAGGAGCTGAACATGCGACAGAGGCGATGGCTTGAGTTCGTCAATGATTACGATTTTGATATCAAGTACCACCCAGGAAAGGCGAACAAGGTGGCCGATGCATTGAGTAGAGTGCCTCCTGCGAGTCAGCCATCATTAGCAGCGATGTCAGTTACGCTGCGGTCTGAGATTGAGAGATTCGACGTGGAGATAGTGGCAGAGTTGTCCAGCATGCTCACTAGTATCTCTCTCAGGCCGACCATTCTAGATCGTATACGCGAGGCTCGGCAGAATGATTCGGAGTGTATGGAGCTTCGATCGAGCATGACATTGGGAGACTCGTCAGATTTCCATTTATCAGAGGATGGTATTCTGAAGTTCAGGCATAGGTGGTACGTGCCTAGTGACGAGGATCTAAAGAAGGAGATACTGGCCGAGGCACATTCTTCGGCATATTCTGTGCACCCGGGGAGTACCAAGATGTACCGGGATTTGAGACAACACTTCTGGTGGCCGAACATGAAGAGGGAGGTTGCCAAGTATGTTGAGACCTGCCTAGTATGTCAGCAGGTAAAGGCTGAGCACCAGAGACCCGCTGGAACACTGTTACCACTGCCGATTCCGGAGTGGAAGTGGGAGCAGATCTCCATGGATTTCATTGTGGGGCTCCCGAGGACTACGAGAGGCCTTGACGGCATTTGGGTTATTGTGGACCGATTGACAAAGTCGGCTCACTTTTTGCCTGTGAAGAAGACATCGTCTATGGATCAGCTCGCCGAGCTCTATGTACAGGAGATTGTCAGATTGCACGGCGTGCCAGTTTCTATTGTCTCCGACAGAGATCCGAGATTCACGTCAAAGTTCTGGAGGAGCTTACACAGAGCGATGGGGACTCAGCTTAATTTCAGCACAGCGTTCCATCCTCAGACTGATGGTCAGACAGAGAGGACGAACCAGATTCTTGAGGATATGCTCAGAGCGTGTGTGCTGGAGTTTCAGGGCTCGTGGAGCCGATACTTGCCTCTGATTGAGTTCTCGTACAACAACAGCTTCCAGGCTACCATCGGCATGGCACCGTACGAGGCTCTGTATGGTCGGAAGTGTAGGTCTCCGCTATACTGGGACGAGGTTGGCGAGGCCAGCATCATAGGTCCTGAGATTCTACAGCAAACGGCAGAGAAGATTGCCGTTATCCGACAGCGTATTCAGGTAGCTCAGAGCCGGCAGAAGAGTTATGCCGACACGAGACGGCGAGAGCTAGAGTTCGAGGAAGGCGACGAAGTTTATTTGAAGGTTTCTCCATTCAAAGGCGTCGCGAGATTTGGAAGGAGGGGTAAGCTGAACCCTCGATACGTGGGGCCCTTTCCTATTCTGAAGAGGATTGGGAAGTTGGCGTATAGGCTGCAGCTTCCAGCTTCTATGGAGGGTATCCACGATGTATTTCATGTATCTATGCTTCGGAAGTGCTTGCGCGACCCGTCGCATATTGTGGAGACTACGGAGATCGAGGTACAGCCTACCTTGACTTATGAGGTGAGGCCGGTACGCATTTTGGAGTATTCCACCAAAGTCTTACGCAACAAGGAGATTCCGCTGGTCAAAGTCCTATGGCGGAACCACGAGGTGGAAGAGGCTACGTGGGAACGACAGCAGGATATGATGACTATGTATCCTGATTTGTTTGCATGATTTAATTTTGTGGACAAAATTCTGAATAAGGAGGGTAGAATGTAATATCCGGCTTGTACGGATTTCAGATATAATATATTATATTGTTATTTCATTTTATAATGGCATTTTTGGTAAATATATCAAATCAGGTCCGTTTCACAAAAAGAAAGCGTCATTACGATTCTAACGAATAATAAGAATTTTAAAGGAATTTACGGAAATTTTCGGAGATCAAACACTATATTCCGAGTAAATACGCTTTTCGTAATGTAAGAGACGTTCTCGTAAAAATAGCAAACGAGGTCCAAATTGCGAACGGACGGTTTTAATAAATCTCAAATAATAAGTTGGACTTATTGGCAAAATATGGAAATTTGGAAAAGTCGAATAGCTGGACGATTATCAAACCGAAAGAAGAAATCTATATAAAAACTAAAGAAGGGCACAATTGTCATTTAGGCATTTGATTGTTATTATTTAAATAAGGCAAAAGCCTTAATCGATTTCATTAACTGAAATCGACTTCCAGAGACAGAACATCTCCCTCCCTCGCGATCCCTCTCTGCCAGCCGAGGGTTTTCGACGAATCCGACCTCCGATCTCCTCCGTTTCTCTTCCGTTCCTCGTCATTTCTCCTCCTCTCGCAACCCTCGGTATGTAGCTTTTGTCTTCGGTCGTTTATTTCGAGTTTTGGTTCGATTTAGGGTTAGGGTTACAATTAGGGTCTCGACGAAAAACGCGATTTAGGCTTCGTAATTAATAGGTTAGCCGTGATTAAGTATAAATTGAACGTATTGGACGTTATTGGACGAAGAGAAATCAATTTGCGAAAAAGTTATAAATTGTTAAATTTTCGAGTTTTCGGAAATAACTTGTAATATGAATTTCAAGATTTCCGAGCGTTAAATCGTTATGTAAAAACATCGATTAGCTAAGATAAGGATTTTATTAGTTTCGGACATTTAAGAGTTTAAGCTCGTATTAACGTCAATTGGTGAAATTTCCTTAGGTAACGACTCCCGTGGACGAAGCTTGATATTCTGCGCGCTCAAGGTAAGTTCTCGTGACTTGCTTGACCGAAAGGTCTACACCATACTTCGTCGTCGTATCAAGGATCCTTGAGGGTTCCTTGTTTTACGTTGTTTAGGTTGGGTAGTTAGGTTAATTGTTTATAGGTTATGTTATATTGTCTGCTGATATGAACTGCTTGTTTACTTTCCGCTGATATGAACTGTTCATGCATCACGGTTTTCGAAAGTCATGAAAAGGAATTTCTGCACGTGTTTTTAAGAAAAGGAACGTATATCTGAAATGAAATCTGTAATGAAATCTGAATGAATAAACGTAATCTGTCTGTATCTGGTCACGCGGGATGGGGCTCAGGCACGGCTGTGCGTGTTGCAAGCGTGTACCCCCCCTCTCTAGGTGGAAAGGGTAGTCCGACCGCTGGATGGGCCCTTTCCGCTTAGTGGGTAGAGGTTTCGGTGACAATTCTGTCTGTCTGTGACGTAATGAATCTGTAATCTGTAATTCTGTATCTGTAATCTGAATGGGACATATATTTGAAATGAAATCTGTAACGTAATCTAAATGAATAAACGTAATCTGAATGAATAAACGTAATCTGTCTGTATCTGGTCACGCGGGATGGGGCTCAGGCACGGCTGTGCGTGTTGCAAGCGTGTACCCCCCCTCTCTAGGTGGAAAGGGTAGTCCGACCGCTGGATGGGCCCTCTCCGCTTAGTGGGTAGAGGTTTCGGTGACAATTCTGTCTGTCTGTGACGTAATGAATCGGTAATCTGTAATTCTGTATCTGTAATCTGAATCTGAGCATGATTTCTGAATGGCATACGCACGCATGCATCTGCATTTACGTAGCTTTCTGAGATTTCAATATCTCATATGTGTCTGTATGGTGTAGGTGATCTGCTAGGTGACGTAGATCTAGGTGAGGACGACGTTCCTCCTCCTGATGTCGGAGGCAGTTGATGGATGATGCTCGTGGGAGTGCGCTGAGTAGTCGAGGCGCAATATGACCCGTGGGGATGTATGTATGGACTCTGGGGTTATTTTGGGGTGTTTTGATCTGATAATTGTATAGAATATTTAGGTTGTTTGGATCTGGATAGGGGTTAGATAACGTTTTGGTAATTGTATGTAAAATGTTTTGGTTTAAACTGTTTAATGAACGTTATAAAATGTTTTGGTTTAGAACCATTATTTAAACGTTATAGAAATTCTGGAACTGTTTGGTTGTTTAAATTAAGTGTTATGAATTGTTTTTAGGTTGATACGGATAGCTCGGTTTTTAGAGCTATCCACGCAGTTGGACTTCGCCAAGTCCGCCGTAATGCGATTGAGTTTAGAATACGTTCGAGTGGGATTGAAGCTATGAGTTGGTTGATAATGTTGATGATTGTAATGAAGAAAATGTGAAAATGTTGATGGAAAAGTGAAGTGTATTGCTCTCTGGAATCGGATTCCAGAGAGCTGAGATTTTGTTCTGCTCTCTGGAATTCCAGAGAGCTAAGTATTGAACAAAAATCGAACGAAAACAGAAGGAAGAAACAAGGGAGAAGTCTGATCGCTTGGGCGATCGCTGCATAATGTGTGCAGCGATCGATCTCTGCAGCAAGCAGAGATCGATCGCTGCTCTGCTTGCTGCGTTGGCAGCCATATGCGGCGATCGGTCTCTGCCTTCAGCAGAGACCGATCGCTGCCTGATCAATGCATGGCAGCGATCAGGCGCTGCTTCGCACAGCGCCCGGTCGCTGCTGCCTTATCGAGGGCAGAATTCCGATTCTGCCCTCCCTTCTTTTTATTTGTTTTTAAAAGTTTTAATAAATGTTTTTAAGTTTTAATTATTTATTAAAGGTATGTTTTAAATGTTTTTAAAGTTCAGTTTTAAGTTTAGATTCCGCATTAAGTTTTTATTTAAAGAATAGAAAAGTAAAAAGAATAAAATAAAAAATTTGTACGGGTAAATAGGTACAGTATTAGGGGTGTTACAAACTATCAAAGAGTTTTCACAAGCATTCCAAAATCATCCAACTAAGCTCTATATCAATACAAAAATTATTCAAGAGATCATTGGAACATACCTTGTTGTCGCAAATTCATCCAACTCCTCATGTATCCGTTGCCAAAACTCATTAAGGAGTAGGAAGCTAAACAATCATCAAAAGACCAAACAATATGCATATATATTTTGATTTAACCTTGGTCAACAACAATTAAACTAATTGACCAAGCATTAGACTCTAAAGTGTGACTCTAAATTTAGGTCACAAACAAAGACAAACAAACAAACAACACAAACAAAGTGGTTTGGTTGGGTACCAATCACTAATTAGATCAAATATTAGTCATGCATACCTCATGCTACTAATCTAAGACTTAATTCACAATTAGCACAACAACTAAGTCACAAGACTCAATCTAAAAGTCCTAAACATTTAATCAAACAGCACAACAAATCAAGCAAGTTAATTAAAGAAAATAAACTTGCAACTAATATCAATGATAAGCTATTGGGTCTAGGCAACCCTCTAGAACTTTTGTGGAAACTGTCATATTATCCCACACCCTTTATAAGCGACTGCCTCACACGGCAATCTCCCAGGCCCAATGGCTAGCAGTAAATCTCGGACAATACCAACGACCTACAAAGGAAAGCTCTTGGCCACAAACACAGATCACTCGACGGTACAAGTGAATCTTAAGTGACTAACAAGATAGTATATGACATGCTCTTATTAAAAGGTTGGACCTCAAGTTAACATAGTCCTAAACAAAACAAAAGACACTCAACTTGATGCAATAAAAAAAGAGTTAAAAACAGAATTACAAAACATGGTGAAATAGAATTTGCCAAGCTCTATTTAACATGCAATTTAGTTCATACTTTTCATTCTAAATTTAACTGAACACAAGGACACTAAACAAAACATAGACACAAGAGATGCATCAATCATCAAACAACAACTTAAACATGGATGGAAACAGAATTTTACAATCCAATTTAAAGATGTTATATTTTTATGCTTTCACTTCAATTTCAACTCAAAGCATCAAATAAAATCCTAAACAAGTTTAAAACACAAATAAGCATGGTAAAACATTTACATAATATTTTAGATGCTTTAAAGACATAAAACAGAAATTGAAAACTCAAAACAGTGCACAAAACACATAAAAACAACAGAATTTCCTCAACAGAAAAACTAGCACAAATCTACTCCAAGTTTTCTGAAAATTTAACAGAGATTAGAAAACAATATGATTAACATGCTATCAAAATTTCAAAACCAGATTCAACATGAGCAGAAAGTTATGCAAGCTCAAAGTTCAGGAAATTTAAACTAAAAAACCAGAAAAATTTCTAAACACCCTAAAGTATCATAAATAGAAACTAGCACAATGCAACTCCAAATAACCTGAAATTTTAACAGGGGTTAGTCCATAATATGATAAACATGCTGTAAAAATTTTAAATCCAAATTCACTACAAGCAGAAAATTTTACAAGTCCAAAGTAGGAACAAAAACTAGAAAAACCAGAAAATTCTAAACCAGAATTTTAATCTAAACATCCTGGAAAAGTCTAAACAAAACAATGCTAATTTGGACAACAAATTAGCACATCAAACTCTCCTAAACACGGGACATCTAAAAAGATTAAACAAAACAAAACACATACTAAAATACATTTGAAAAATACCAAAACAACACAATAATTTTAGCAAAATGTAAACTAACATGAGAATTCAATTTTAGCACTCATTTTCTAATCCATTCTATATGTAAATTAATTTTTGCCAACGCAAACTTAAACAACTAATCATGGTTCTAAAAACATAAACAAACAACTATAGACAATCACCTAAACAAAACAAGAAAAATAGAACATGCTTTTCAAGAATAACATTCTGAAAATTAAACCAATACGGGCCATGGTTAATTCATGCTTTCTAATAAAAAATATGAGGTTAATATGAAAAGAGCATATCAAATAATATCACAGTAATGGAATCCAAATGAATCGAAAATTCAAACAATTACGCAACACAAACAAAAATCACAACAATTAGAACATGCTTTTCAAGAAAACATTCTGAAAATTTAAACTGATACGGGCCATGGTTAATTCATGCTAGCTATCCAGTAACATGAGGTTAAGATAGAAAAATCATATCAGATAATTGTCATAGAAATGTACTTCAAAGAACAGCAAGTTCAACACATACAAACCTTAAACACAAAGTTGCTATCGGTCAACAGTTCTGAAGAGTCTCCCAACAGAAAATAAACACTAAACATAATTTGCTCTCGGTCAACAATTCTGAAAAGTCTCCTAACAAACCTAAACTAAAAGTAGACAGGAAAGTACCTTTTAAGCAAAGCAATTGATAACTCCAAAATTGCCAATTAAGGAGGCCTCTTGCCTTGAAAGATGAGTACAAAAACTGAACGAACAACTGTTACGAAAAACACACACAAACAGAGACTAAGATATGCAAAAACAGCAACCTAGAACTAAACAATGATGCAAAGTTCAAATGCTAAATCTCTTAGCAATTTGAACCACAAACAGAACACCTAAACGTGCTGTTAAAAAAGATAAGAAAGAACAAGAAAAACAGCAGAGAAAATGCTTAATAACATAAACAAACACAACCTAAAAACTAGACAGAAAACTTTCACCAATTCAATACATATGCTATCAAATATGTGGCATTAGAGTTCAGCAATTAACCATGGTGAACGGACACTAAACAGAAGCAAAAGATGCAGAAAAATTGATTCCCAAAACATGACAACAGAATTTTCTAACCTCTATTTTAACATGCAATTGCTTTAAATTTATCATCCTAGCAATTTCAATCAAAACGGCAAGAAACACCCAAAAAATTCAAATAATGTATGTAGCGTTTAGAGTAGACAATGTGGGGTGTTTAACATTAATCTTAGAGTTTTTCTAAGCTCTAGAATGGAAAGCAAAAATTGGAAGTGAAATTGGAGTGACAATTTTTAAGTTGGATTTGTTATTAATGGTTATTGTAGAAATAAATGTAAATAAATTTTGTATAGAATAAAAGTGAAGAAGAGGGTTTGAAGGGGGATGGTTTCAAGTTGGAAGATTGGAAACATAAGGTGGGGTTGCTTTTTAATTTGGTGAAATTTGGTGGTGGATGTTAAAAGTGGAAAAATTTGTGTTGGTTTATAAATTGGTAAAGTTAGTGTTAAAAATGGAAAAATCTCTTTCCTTCTCTCCTTCTTCTCCACGTCCTTGGCATCCATTGAAGCTCTCCTCTCCTCCATCTCCATCAATTTTTGAAAGAGTTTTAAGGTGAGAATTAAGTGGGTTTTGAGTTTTATACCTATTAGTGATAGTTTTTTATGATTTTCAAGGGTTTTGTGGGAGTTTGATTAGGGTTTGGAAAACCCTAAATGTGGATTCCAAAAATTTCATTTCCTTGGCTAGTTTTCTTCCTAAATTTAGTGTTTTAGATGTTAGATGGATTAGTTTAGGTTGATTTTAGGGAGAGATTTGAGTTTTGGTGAGAATTGATAAAAACTAGTTTTTTAAAACAATGAGTGTCGATTCTGTTTTTGTGTTTTCGCTTTGGCTAAGTTGTTTGGTTGCTGAAATCTCCCATGACTTTCCGGACCAACCAACCCCCTCATTTGAGTATTTCAATAGAAAGTAGACGTGTAGAGGTTTACGGAATGGGGTGGAATGTCGAAGTCTGTTAAAAAACGAATAAGTTATGGCAATTTGAAGTTGGACACCAAAAAAATTGTGGAAAAAACGGGTTTTGGGGATTAGATTTTTAAGTTTGTTAAATTGTTGTTAGTTTTGGTTAGGTAATTCCTTAGAATTTCTTAGAGTATTGTTAAGTGACATTTTCCCTATATTTGCTAGATTAACAAGTGAATGATTGGACCAATCGAGTGAGCGCATAAGAGCACGTGTGGGAGTCCAGGTAAGTAGTGGATTGTATGTTTTTGTTGCTTTCAGGCCTACACCACGGAACGGTAGAAATTATTGCTTGGTTGTTGGTTATTTTTTATTTGAGTATTGTGTGAAGGTCATGCATTATGTTTTAAGCTACGAAAATGAGTTTTGTGCATGATTGGAATGGTAAGCATGAAATGTGCAAGAGAAACACTAGAGGGTTGAACGCCTCGTCGTTAACGTGCAAGTAGCACTAGAGGGTTTAACACCTTGTTGTTAACAGGCAAAAAGCACTAGAGGGTTAAATGCCTCGTCGTTAAAGTGCAAGAGGAGCACTAGAGGGTTTAATGCCTCGTCGTTAACGTGCTAGAGCATGCACCAGAGAGTTGAATGCCTCGTCGTTAACGTGCAAGAGTAAGCACTAGAGGGTTTAACGTCTCATCGTTAACGTGCATGAGTAAGAAAACAATAGAGTGAGTAGAAACTGCATGTGTTAGGGTGGCGTGTGTTGTGTGTGTGCATTGTGCATGTTTACATTCATTATTCCCTACTTGCTAAGCGTAAACTTACGTGTGTGTGTTCTGTGGTATAGGTGACGTTAGGTGTAACACCTTTAAATTTTTCGTAAGCACTAGAGGGTTTAATGCCTCGTCGTTAACGTGCAAGAGTAAGCACTAGAGGGTTTAATGCCTCGTCGTTAACGTGCAAGAGTAAGCACTAGAGGGTTTAATGCCTCGTCGTTAACGTGCAAGAGTAAGCACTAGAGGGTTTAATGCCTCGTCGTTAACGTGCAAGAGTAAGCACTAGAGGGTTTAATGCCTCGTCGTTAACGTGCAAGAGTAAGCACTAGAGGGTTTAATGCCTCGTCGTTAACGTGCAAGAGTAAGCACTAGAGGGTTTAATGCCTCGTCGTTAACGTGCAAGAGTAAGCACTAGAGGGTTTAATGCCTCGTCGTTAACGTGCAAGAGTAAGCACTAGAGGGTTTAATGCCTCGTCGTTAACGTGCAAGAGTAAGCACTAGAGGGTTTAATGCCTCGTCGTTAACGTGCAAGAGTAAGCACTAGAGGGTTTAATGCCTCGTCGTTAACGTGCAAGAGTAAGCACTAGAGGGTTTAATGCCTCGTCGTTAACGTGCAAGAGTAAGCACTAGAGGGTTTAATGCCTCGTCGTTAACGTGCAAGAGTAAGCACTAGAGGGTTTAATGCCTCGTCGTTAACGTGCAAGAGTAAGCACTAGAGGGTTTAATGCCTCGTCGTTAACGTGCAAGAGTAAGCACTAGAGGGTTTAATGCCTCGTCGTTAACGTGCAAGAGTAAGCACTAGAGGGTTTAATGCCTCGTCGTTAACGTGCAAGAGTAAGCACTAGAGGGTTTAATGCCTCGTCGTTAACGTGCAAGAGTAAGCACTAGAGGGTTTAATGCCTCGTCGTTAACGTGCAAGAGTAAGCACTAGAGGGTTTAATGCCTCGTCGTTAACGTGCAAGAGTAAGCACTAGAGGGTTTAATGCCTCGTCGTTAACGTGCAAGAGTAAGCACTAGAGGGTTTAATGCCTCGTCGTTAACGTGCAAGAGTAAGCACTAGAGGGTTTAATGCCTCGTCGTTAACGTGCAAGAGTAAGCACTAGAGGTAATGTAATTAAAGTGAGCTGGATCGATATAAATAGAAAAAGGAAAGTCTAAAACCTCATTTAAAACCCCTCATGTAGCCGACTTTCCTCTCCCGGCGATTTTCCTCCTTCAGCAACCGATTTCTTCCTCCTCCTTCTTCGACGATTCAAAGCTCAGGTAGAGAAGGATTCAAGTGAAGGCACGACATTGCTAAGGAGTCCAGGTAAGTGAGCGTGTTAGGGACCCGGCCATTAGGACCCTACATCACAAGGATACTAAGATTGTGGTTTTGGTGATTTGTTTGATGTCTGTGATCGGTTGAGTATTATGCTGAGATAAGTATAGTTTCATGACATGTTATTTGATAATGGCTTGCTTCCTGTAGTGTAATGTTCTCTTACTCATTCATGTACATGCATCATGTTTTCTCCATTGATACACGAAAATATTTTACATGTATGATTTATGTAAGGAATTGAAACGAAGAGACTAAGATTATGTAATGTATATAATGGATCAGTGCGGGTAGTAAGCAAGTATGGGACAGGGCATGTTTATGACAAGTTATGTGATCTACGAGGTAGACGAGGGCATGTTATAAGGTCTACGAGGTAGACGAGGGCAAGTTAGTACCTGTGCCTACTCTTACGTAAACCCCCCCGCCCCCCTTTTCCTTTATGTACGAAACAAGAACAAGAACACGAATAAGAACATGATTCTTATGATATGATCAAGAACACGAACATGAATATGACTTCCATGATTTGAATACAGAATGTGAACATGATTTTATTGAGTATGCATTCATGAGTATTCATATATATGTTGCACTTCTTACTAAGCATTAGACTTATAGTTTAAACCTTATGATGTAGGTGACGAGTTGGAAGGTGAGGACCTCAAACCGTATGAAAATGTCTAAGTCGGGTTGCTGCATGGTGCTCATGGCGTGGATTTTGTGGCTAGGTGGCGATTTTGACCCGTGGAATGCTGTTCTTAGTATATTTTAGTAAGATCTAAGATACTAAAGTATAAGTAAGATAAGGTTTTCATATGTTGATGAATGCTGGGGTTGTCTAGTACAATTTCATGTTTTAAGAGGATTCAAGACTAAAGGTTCATCTGTTTTCTTTAAGTGTTCCGCTACGCATGTTTAAGTTTTATGTTAAAAGATGATTTCTGTGAATTGAGATGTGAGATTACTTGTAGAATTAGTTCCAGAGAGTAAGCGAAACGTTCGCCAGGAAAGGCGATTGATCGGTTGTCTATGTGTTCTGTTTTGTAAGTAAAAACAGTCATCCAGAGTTGTAAGTAAAAACAGTTGTCCAGAGTCGTAAGTAAAATCGTCATCCAGAATAAGTGAATGAGTCATCGTCCAAAGTTAGGGGCGAGTCCAAGGCCAGAGAACGATGTTGAGTTGTCGTCCAAAGTAAGTAGTCACGTGGATTGTGGACAATAAAGTCACGTGGTCTGTGGACGACAAATTTAAGTAAGTCCATGGATGTTGGTTTGTGGACGATAAGTCTATGTAACCCGTGAGTAAGTGGTTACGTGGACTGTGACGATAAAGTCACGTGGTCCGTGGACGACAAATTTAAGTAAGTCCATGGACGTTGGTCTGTGGACGATAAGTTTATGTAACCCATGAGTAAGTGGTCACGTGGACTTTGACGATAAAGTCACGTGGTCCATGGACGACAAATTTAAGTAAGTCCATGGATGTTGGTCTGTGGACAATAAGTTTATGTAACCCGTGAGTAAGTAGTCATGTGGGTTGTGACGATAAAGTCACGTCGTCCATGGACGATGAAATCACTTGAACAGAGAGTGATAACGTTTATCAGTCAGTGGACGAAAATGTCAAAGTAGTCCGTGGACAATTAAGTCGATCGATCTTGTGGACAAGATTGTTACTCATCCAACTCTGAGGATTAATATAATGTCTGATATATGAAAGATTTATATTCTGGGGTCTGAAGTATCAACACCCTCGGAATATCAGTTGATGCCTGAGTTAAATGTCCACGAGTTTTCTTTAAAAAAAAAAAATCTATATCCTTAGTTTTCACGTGTAAAGGTATAAATCAAGTCATGAAATTATGTATTCTGTCTTGATCCAGCTGGGGTCGTTACAATTATGGTATCAGAGAAAAACTGGCTTCTAAAATCGGTTCTGTAGACTGCCTCCTAGCACAAATTGCCACATGAGTACACTCCAACAACTGTAAGTGTTTATGTTTTATTAATGTCATTTAAGAATAGTATGTGTTTATGATATGTTTAGGAATCCCAAGATGGTAAGAGGTCAGCATAGAGAAGACAATGAGGATAGTAACAACATTGCTCAACTTACGGAGATGGTTCTTCGCCAATCACGACAAATTGAACAGTTAGTGGCGAGGAACACAGGAATTCTAGCTCGAGTGCAATTCATGATCAAAGTGGTGAACGATTTTGTCGACTTTGACCTCTGATATTTAATGGCCAAGTTTCGGATCCTATTTATGCTGAGGAATGGATTCGAACAATTGAGGACATGTTCAGGTATGCCAAAGTCGATGAGGGAGACAAGATTACATGTGGTGTTTTTCATCTTGCGCTGGATGCAAGGCATTCGTGGGACTCGATTCAGAGCACTACTAATGTAGAGACTATGACCTGGGAATTGTTTAAGGCGGCTTTCTTGACAAGTACTTCAGTCGAGCTGGTCGGGCTAGTAAGAAAATGGAATTCATGCAGTTACGCCAAACCGGTTCTGTGGCAGATTATATTTGTAAGTTCGAGGTTTTGTCCCGTTTTGCACCCCGTCTGGTGGAAGATGAAGAAGACAAGATTCACCAATTTGTCCAAGGGTTGAAGCCAAATCTTTTCAGGGGAGTGAAGACTGCAACAATTCATAACATACCTTATTATGAGGTGGCTGCTAAGGGTTTGGAGTTGGAAGAAGGAGAGATAACAGTGCAGCGGCATGGTGAACCGCCAAGGAAGTTTGATAGGGGTGAACAGCCTCAACCACAACAGAATAAGGGTTGACAGCTACAACAGAACACAAGGGGATGGCAGCAGCAACCAAGGGGTGTCAAAAGGCCCTATAATCCAAATGAAGGCCAAGGAAAAGGGAAAGGACCTCAAGGGGCTCCACAAGCTCCTCAAGTCCCTCTGTGTTCCACCTGCCAAAGAAACCACTATGGAGAATGCAAGCTATACACGGGTCGATACTTTAGGTGTGACAAGGTTAGCTATGTGGCTAGGGACTACCTTATGCCGCCAGACCCAAACCGAGCAAGAGTCGCGCCCAGGGTCTTTGCTCTGATGGAAGATGAGGGTGCAGTGCAGCATATAGTCAAAACAGGTACAATTATGATCTGTGGTATTTCTACTTATACACTTATAGACACGGGATGTAACGACCCTTAAACCTAACCCTTTATTTTCCCATATAATTTTTTTTTTCTTATTCACTTAACGCGTATAAACTGTAAACCTGACTTTTGTGCGGAAATAACACTTTAAAAATCGAAATTGAAATTGTTAACGGCGTTGGAAATTTTCTTTGAAAACTATCTAAAATAAACTTAAAAACATAAACTAAACCTTTAATTATTTAAAAGAAAACAATAAAATATAAATTCTATTTCTTTTTTTTTTATAAAGAGGCATGTTCTGCCATCTTTGGCAGAACAAGTGGCGATTGCTCATAGCGAGCAATCGCCAATAGGCGATTGGTATATCACCCAGCGATCGCCAATGGCGATCGCCAAGCAATAGGTGGCGATTATTCGCCACCTTCTCTGGATTTCTCCAGAGAATGGTGAACTCCCTTGGCGAATAATCCCTACCTTCAGGCGATTATTCGCCAACGCCTCTGGATTTTTAATCCCAGAGGCTGCTTCTCCTTCCTCATTTCACGCCCTGCACACACATAACACAAACTCTCTACCTTTCCCTTTCTCATTCCTTCTTCACACCTCATTTCATTTCACAAAACATACTTCCATACAACAACCCCATCTCTTGCATACATTACACGCGCTATTAAAGACCAAATCATCGACTACAAACACAATTGAATATAACCAATTTCGTAAAAACAAACCGCGTGGTTCCGTTTAAAAGTTTAACATATCCTCATGTTTTTAAAATCTGTAAAACATTACAAAATACGTTTAATCACCCAAAAACACTTTCTATTAACTATCCAGTTTCCAACATCCTATAATGTTCTAACAATTTCTATCCAAAATAACCCAAAATACCTATGAATGTCCCCACGGGTCAAAATCACGCTCCGACTGCCAGCGCACTCCCACGGGTCATCCTCCTTCAACGTGCTTATACTTCAGGCGGAGGAACGTCTTCCTCACCTGTCTCAAAGTCACCTACACCATAGAATTAAACACGTGAGCTAGAGACTCAGTAAATCTAAGTGAATGTAAATGTATGCTATGCTATTCTCTTTCAAACCATGCATTCTTTTCATTTCTTTTCTTTGGGTTTCTATGGGTCACCCGGGGCTTCACTCTCGTTAGATAGGAGCGGCACATCCTGCGATTGGATAGCCCCTCGGATCTAACCGAGGGGAAAGCATGCTTCCACCGACAGCCATGCTTGAACCACCGCCAACGGCGTGACTATCTTTGCAATCATTTACGTACTTTGTTTACCTTTTTCCATGTAAAAGTGCTTTGAAATTCATTTTGCATGCGTGCTTAGAAAACAATGCATGGACATGCTCAATGCATTAACGATAACAAAACAATGAAAATAAAGCATTAAAAATCAACAAATACTAACATTTTATAACTTAAAGTAACCTAACTACCCGTCCTAATCACCCCAACACATATCTCCAATCTCCTCGATCGACTCAATTCATACGGTGTAGGCCAAGACGGCCAAACAAGTCACAGAGACTTACCTCACGTCCGTTGTATACCGAGCTTCGTCCACAAATGCTTGTTCACCTATAACATTTCACAATATACGACATTAAACCGAGTCTAAAATCACCAAACTCAAAAATCATTAACTCCTAACTAAGTAAAACTCCCTAAAACTCTAAAACATCTTATTAAGGCATTTCATCGAGCATTAAATGCTCGCTAATTATCTTAACCCCTATCAATGGGGTTTTTAATTTCTCCAACCTCCAAAACCTCAATAACTTTCATTTAATTCCAACAACTTCAATCAATAACCATAAATACGCCTCTCATAGCCATAAACACGGTTATCCTATCGATTTCAAACTCCATTTTACATTTTTATCGGAAAACCCTAATTGTTTCAAACCCTAGAAATCGAAATCCACATTCCAAAAGCGTAGATTCGTACCTAGAGTCGAGGAAGGAGAAGGAAACGTGAAATGATCGTTGTGATCGGAGAGAGCTCTGTCGTCGGAAAGGAGAGAGCCGCGTGAGGAGAGGGAAGTCGTCGCGCGAAGGAGAGGGAGAGAAGAAAGTTGCGTTGAAGTGTTGGAGAAAAGTGACTTTTGCCTATTTTATAACTTTGGCTTGGTAAATGACTAAATTGTCCTTTCATTTGTTTTCAATTTCTTCCTCCAATTGTCTCGTTATTCAACTAACGATTCGATTTTTCCAAAATTCTCATATTTCACCATAAATTTCAATTTATTATTACGGCTTTGTTAAAACTTTCCGTTCGTAAAACGGACTTAACTTGATGTACTTACAAAAACACTAATAATATTGGAATAATATTAAATCCCGTAAAGCCGGGTGTTACATTCCACCCACCTTATTTAAATTTTGTCCTCAAAATTTGGTTATACAAATAATTCGGGATATTTCAACATCATATCTTGTTGTCTCTCCCAAGTAGCCTCCTCTACGTCATGGTTCCTCCACAAAACCTTTACCAGAGGAATCTCCTTATTTCGCAGCACCTTGATAGAAGACTCTAGGATTCGTACTGGCCTTTCCTCTTAGGTCAGTGTTGGTTGTACTTCAATCTCCCTTGTTTCAACGACGTGTGATGGATCGCGTATACACTTTCTGAGCATAGACACGTGGAACACATCTTGAATACCCTCCATCGATGTTGAAAGCTGCAATCTATAAGCCATAGTTCCGACTCTCTTCAGAATAGGAAAGGGCCCTACAAAACGTGGGTTCAATTTGCCTCGCCTTCCAAATCGCATAACGCCTTTGAACGGAGAAATCTTTAAATACACCTCGTCACCTTCCTTGAACTGTAATTCTCTCCGTCTGGTGTCAACATAACTCTTTTGGCGGCTTTGTGCAATCTCTATGCGTTGTCTAATAACAGCAATCTTCTCCGCTGTTTGTTGCAAAATATCTGGGCCAACAATGCTAGCTTCGCCTACCTCATCCCAATATAGTGGAGATCTGCATTTTCGACCATACAACGCCTCATACGGAGCCATGCCAATAGTAGCCTGGAAGCTGTTGTTGTACGAGAACTCAATCAATGGCAGATATCGGCTCCACGAGCCCTGAAACTCTAGCACGCAAGCTCTAAGCATATCCTCCAGAATCTGATTTGTCCTTTCTGTCTGTCCGTCCGTCTGAGGATGAAATGCCGTGCTAAAATTTAACTGAGTTCCCATTGCCTTATGTAAACTCTTCCAGAACTTCGAGGTAAATCTGGCATCTCTATCTGAAACAATAGAGATGGGCACTCCGTTTTGTCTGACGATCTCCTGTACGTACAGCTCAGCTAGCTGATCCATAGAATAAGTCATTTTCACTGGCAGGAAGTGAGCCGTCTTTGTCAAACGGTCCACAATCACCCAAATGCCATCGTGCCCCTTTGTTGTTCTTGGGAGTCCAACTATGAAATCTGTGGATATTTGCTCCCATTTTCACTCTGGAATAGGCAGTGGCTGTAAGGTTCCAGCTGGCCCTTGATGTTCTGCCTTAACCTGTTGGCAAATCAGGCAGGTTTCCACGTACCTGGCAATTTCTCTCTTCATGTTAGGCCACCAAAAATGTTGTCTCAAGTCTCTGTACATTTTGGTGCTTCCCGGATGCACTGAATACGCTGAGGAATGTGCTTCTCATCGTCATTAGGCACGTAACCCCTGTGCTTGAATTTTCAGTACTCCATCATCTATCAGGTTGAAGTCAGACGAATCTTCAGATGTCATGCTCATTCGATGCCTTTCACACTCCGAATCGTTTTGTTGAGCCACCCGTATTCTGTCCAAAATCGTCGGTCTAAGAGAAATATTAGTAAGCATGCTGGACAATTCTGCCACAATCTCTACATCGAACTTCTCAATCTCAGACCTCAACATTACCGAGCATAGTATGCAAGTTGAGGTTGGCTCGTAGTAGGGCATTCGGCTCAAGGCATCAACGACTTTTTTTGCCTTCCCTGGATGGTATTTAATCTCAAAATCGTAATCCTTAACGAACTCCAACCACCTTCGCTGTCGCATGTTAAGTTCTTTCTACGTAAACAGGTACTTTAGACTCTTGTGATCTGAAAACACCTCACAGTGCTGCCCATACAGATAGTGTCTCAAGATTTTTAACGCAAAAACGACCGCTGCAAGCTCAAGATCGTGTGTCGGATAATTTTGCTCATATGGCTTCAACTGTCTAGAAGCATAAGCAATGACTTTGCCTTCCTGCATTAATACACATCCCAGTCCGATCCTTGAGGCATCACAGTAAATACTGAACTTATCGCCCTCGACTGGCAGTGTAAGCACTGGAGCCGTAGTCAATCTCTGTTTCAGCTCCACAAAGCTCTTCTCGCACGCGGGCGACCATACGAACTTCTCATTCTTCCTCGTCAATCGGGATAGAGGGACGGCTATCTTTGAAAATCCCTCTATGAACTTTCTGTAATATCCAGCCAAACCAAGAAACCCTCGTACCTCTCGTACATTCTTAGGTCGTGGCCATTGCTTGACAACCTCGATTTTAGCTGGATCAACTGAGATTCTGTAACGCCCGACATTTCGGCCAGGTGATTTTCTGACCATTCTCATTGTTACCCTTTATTTAACCTTTATGATTAAATTTAATGTTAAGGCAAATTCATTACAAGTTGAGTAAAACTAGTGTGATGGCAATTTTGTAATAAAGACTGAAGATTAGGTATAAATAGAAATGGAAACCTTAAATCTCATTTAAACCTCACTGCAGCCGACATTTCCTCTCGGCGACTCCCTTCTTCTCTGGAACTTTCTTCCTCCCCAGCAACTGGTTTTTCAGCCTCTACTCCGGTAACCCGCATTCTAGGTAAGATTCTGACAATGTAGATGCCGGGTAGTCATTTAGAACTCTGTTTTCAGTTGAACTTGTACTTTCGAGTTCTTCAATGGCTAAGTCAGTTGGTTATCGTTCCTTATCTTCATTTGGTAATGCCACCTTTAAATCGATTCTGGACCTTTTATATAACCGACCCCGTTTAATCGATAGCTATATCTAGCTGTTTCGGTTTTGGATTTCAGACTGCACAGAGAACCTTAGCTGCTAGATTCTAGGATGACTTTCGATTAGAACTTTTAGGACTTGATTTTAACTACTATAATGTGGAATGTTTTAGGTGAAGAAGTTGAAGAGAAAGTGATTCAAGTTGCTAAGGATCCAGGTAAGTGAATGTACTAAGTTTCCGGCCAATAGGGCCCTACATCAAAGGACTATGTTAGATTTAGTGAACGTTGTCTTCTATATGTTTGATGAAATGTCGATGGATATGGTTATGTTATTCTGATGTTCTCCCCTGTCTTAGTTCGATGATTAAGTGCATTTATGTTATGCATCATGTTTTACTTCTCAAGCATATGAAAATGTTTTGAAATATGTTTTCTCATGAATAAAATAAGAAGATAAAACTTATGCAACGTGGTTAAGTGAGGGTTGGGGGTGGTTCGGCGTATGTCACAGTCCGCAGTAGGACATATGAATACGACCCGCAGTAGGGACCATGATCAAACTCACTGTCGAACCCCCTTTACCGGCACAAATCCTCCCTTAAACCACATAATGTAATGAAGAAAATGGAAACCTTAAATCTCATTTAAACCTCACTGCAGCCGACATTTCCTCTCGGCGACTCCCTTCTTCTCTGGAACTTTCTTCCTCCCCAGCAACTGGTTTTTCAGCCTCTACTCCGGTAACCCGCATTCTAGGTAAGATTTTGACAATGTAGATGCCGGGTAGTCATTTAGAACTCTGTTTTCAGTTGAACTTGTACTTTCGAGTTCTTCAATGGCTAAGTCAGTTGGTTATCGTTCCTTATCTTCATTTGGTAATGCCACCTTTAAATCGATTCTGGACCTTTTATATAACCGACCCCGTTTAATCGATAGCTATATCTAGCTGTTTCGGTTTTGGATTTCAGACTGCACAGAGAACCTTAGCTGCTAGATTCTAGGATGACTTTCGATTAGAACTTTTAGGACTTGATTTTAACTACTATAATGTGGAATGTTTTAGGTGAAGAAGTTGAAGAGAAAGTGATTCAAGTTGCTAAGGATCCAGGTAAGTGAATGTACTAAGTTTCCGGCCAATAGGGCCCTACATCAAAGGACTATGTTAGATTTAGTGAACGTTGTCTTCTATATGTTTGATGAAATGTCGATGGATATGGTTATGTTATTCTGATGTTCTCCCCTGTCTTAGTTCGATGATTAAGTGCATTTATGTTATGCATCATGTTTTACTTCTCAAGCATATGAAAATGTTTTGAAATATGTTTTCTCATGAATAAAATAAGAAGATAAAACTTATGCAACGTGGTTAAGTGAGGGTTGGGGGTGGTTCGGCGTATGTCACAGTCCGCAGTAGGACATATGAATACGACCCGCAGTAGGGACCATGATCAAACTCACTGTCGAACCCCCTTTACCGGCACAAATCCTCCCTTAAACCACATAATGTAATGAAGAATATGAATAACTACTATAATGTGGAATGTTTTAGGTGAAGAAGTTGAAGAGAAAGTGATTCAAGTTGCTAAGGATCCAGGTAAGTGAATGTACTAAGTTTCCGGCCAATAGGGCCCTACATCAAAGGACTATGTTAGATTTAGTGAACGTTGTCTTCTATATGTTTGATGAAATGTCGATGGATATGGTTATGTTATTCTGATGTTCTCCCCTGTCTTAGTTCGATGATTAAGTGCATTTATGTTATGCATCATGTTTTACTTCTCAAGCATATGAAAATGTTTTGAAATATGTTTTCTCATGAATAAAATAAGAAGATAAAACTTATGCAACGTGGTTAAGTGAGGGTTGGGGGTGGTTCGGCGTATGTCACAGTCCGCAGTAGGACATATGAATACGACCCGCAGTAGGGACCATGATCAAACTCACTGTCGAACCCCCTTTACCGGCACAAATCCTCCCTTAAACCACATAATGTAATGAAGAATATGAATGATGATTAAGAACAAGTACGTGAAAAGAAAAGACTTATGAGCATGTTTTTCTCCAAGTTATGCATTCATGAACTCATAATAGTTTGCATTCCTTACTAAGCCTTAGGCTTACAGTTACACCTTACGATGTAGGTGAAGAAATATCAGGTGAGGAATACAAAGTTGAGGATGAAGTTTAAGCTGGTTGCTGGAAGGTGCTCAGGGTGGAAAGTCTGTGGCTGGATGGCGATTATGACCCTCTGGTTTTACTCTTAAGGTTTTAATGATAACTATGAACATAAAAGTTTAAGTAGGATGATGTTACTTATGATTATGGAGCTTGAACTTGTCTAGCTTGAATACTGATTATGAGTATATTATAAGAATATAGAATGAGTGATTTTAACTAAGTCTTCCGCTGTATGAGTTTTAATGAATCTGTGGTTTATTCTGTTGGTGTCCCGGTATTAAGTTTGAAGTTATGATGTTTGTGCTGCCGGTAGACGAAATGTATTTGTCTATCGGAAGGTGTGAGTGTTATTATGGAGTTTAGAAATCGGTAGATGAAGTTTGCTTGTCTACCGGAAGAAGAAGATGTTAGGTTAATGTTTAGTAGTCGGTAGATGAAGTTTGCTTGTCTACCGGAAGAAGAAGATGTTAGGTTAATGTTTAGTAGTCGGTAGATGAAAGTACTTGTCTATCGGAAGGTGTGAGTGTTATTATGGAGTTTAGAAATCGGTAGATGAAGTTTGCTTGTCTACCGGAAGAAGAAGATGTTAGGTTAATGTTTAGTAGTCGGTAGATGAAGTTTGCTTGTCTACCGGAAGAAGAAGATGTTAGGTTAATGTTTAGTAGTCGGTAGATGAAGTTTGCTTGTCTACCGGAAGAAGAAGATGTTAGGTTAATGTTTAGTAGTCGGTAGATGAAGTTTGCTTGTCTACCGGAAGAAGAAGATGTTAGGTTAATGTTTAGTAGTCGGTAGATGAAGTTTGCTTGTCTACCGGAAGAAGAAGATGTTAGGTTAATGTTTAGTAGTCGGTAGATGAAGTTTGCTTGTCTACCGGAAGAAGAAGATGTTAGGTTAATGTTTAGTAGTCGGTAGATGAAGTTTGCTTGTCTACCGGAAGAAGAAGATGTTAGGTTAATGTTTAGTAGTCGGTAGATGAAGTTTGCTTGTCTACCGGAAGAAGAAGATGTTAGGTTAATGTTTAGTAGTCGGTAGATGAAGTTTGCTTGTCTACCGGAAGAAGAAGATGTTAGGTTAATGTTTAGTAGTCGGTAGATGAAGTTTGCTTGTCTACCGGAAGAAGAAGATGTTAGGTTAATGTTTAGTAGTCGGTAGATGAAGTTTGCTTGTCTACCGGAAGAAGAAGATGTTAGGTTAATGTTTAGTAGTCGGTAGATGAAGTTTGCTTGTCTACCGGAAGAAGAAGATGTTAGGTTAATGTTTAGTAGTCGGTAGATGAAGTTTGCTTGTCTACCGGAAGAAGAAGATGTTAGGTTAATGTTTAGTAGTCGGTAGATGAAGTTTGCTTGTCTACCGGAAGAAGAAGATGTTAGGTTAATGTTTAGTAGTCGGTAGATGAAGTTTGCTTGTCTACCGGAAGAAGAAGATGTTAGGTTAATGTTTAGTAGTCGGTAGATGAAGTTTGCTTGTCTACCGGAAGAAGAAGATGTTAGGTTAATGTTTAGTAGTCGGTAGATGAAGTTTGCTTGTCTACCGGAAGAAGAAGATGTTAGGTTAATGTTTAGTAGTCGGTAGATGAAGTTTGCTTGTCTACCGGAAGAAGAAGATGTTAGGTTAATGTTTAGTAGTCGGTAGATGAAGTTTGCTTGTCTACCGGAAGAAGAAGATGTTAGGTTAATGTTTAGATATGTGTGCCTGCCGATAGATGTCTAATGAATCATGTGAGATGCACGTGCAGGCCGGTAGAACAACTGGATGTTTGTCGTTTAGCGACCGGCAGGAGTGAAAGCTAATGTGGTTGTTCAGCGAACTTAAGTTAAGTTAGAATGAGATTTGATATATATAAAAAAAAAATATATACACCGATTACAGAGGTATAAAAGTACGGATAAGTTTAAAGGAAAGTCATGACACGTGACGATCCTCCTCGGGTCGTTACAATTATGGTATCAGAGCTAAACCAGGTTCTAAAATCGGTTCTGTAGACTGCCTTCCAGCACAGATTGCCACCTGAGTACTCTCCAACAACTGTAAGTGTTTACGATTCTAGTGATGTCATTATGTTAAGATGTGTTTCTATTATTGTTTAGGAATCTCAAGATGGTAAGAGGTCAACAGAGGGAAGACAACGTGGATAGTACCACCGTTGCTCAGCTAATAGAATTAGTTAATCGCCAATCACGACAAATAGAGCAACTAGTGATTACTAGAGAAGAGCTTGGGAACTCCAGCTCTAATGTAACTCATGATCATGGGGGTGAGCGCTTCCACAGGCTCAGACCCCCGACATTCAATGGCCAAGTTTCTGACCCTATTTATGCTGAGGAATGGATCCGAAAAGTAGAGGACATGTTTAAGTATGCGAAAGTTGATGAAGGAGATAGAGTCACCTATGCTGTCTATCATTTGGAGCTGAATGCAAGGCATTGGTGGGATTCTCTTCAGAGCACTGTTAATGCAGAGACTATGACTTGGGATATGTTTAAGACTGCCTTCTTTGACAAGTACTTCAATAGGACCGTTCAGGCCAGCAAGAAGAAAGAATTCATGAACCTGCGGCAAACTGGCTCTGTGACGGATTATATATGCAAATTCGATGCTTTGTCACGGTTTGCTCCCCGACTGGTTGAGAATGATGAAGACAAGATTTACCAATTTGTTCAAGGACTGAAGCCGAGTTTGTATGTGAAGGTAAAGACTTCTGGGATACACAATATACCTTATGGCGAAGTGACGGCTAAGGCCCTGGAATTGGAGGAGGCTGAGATGACAGCTTATGCACAGCGTGAACAGCCAAGGAAGTTCACTAAGGAGACTCAACCACCACCACGGCAGAACAAGGGATGGCAACCCCAGCAGAACAGAAACCAGCAACAACAACAGCAAGGTGTTAAGAGATCCTTCAATCCAAGTGATGACCAAGGAAGAGGAAAGCGACCTTCGGCTCCCCTATGTTCCAACTGTCAGAAGAATCACCATGGGGAGTGCAAGCTGCACTCTGGCCGTTGCTATAGATGCGACAAGGTTGGACACATAGCCAGAGACTGCCCGATGCCATCAGACCCGAATCGAATTAGAGTTGCACCAAGAGTCTATGCTATGATGGAGGATGAAGATGTTGAACCACACACGGTCATATCAGGTACCATTATGGTTTGTGGTTTTTCTGCTTATACACTTATTGATACGGGAGCCACACACTCATTCATAGCAACCCTGTTTGTGTGTAAACATAAGTTAGAACTTTCGCCAGTTGATAAACCGTATAGAGTTATGTTACCATCAGGGAAGTCTTTACATTCTGAGCAAATGTTGAAGGGTGATGTTTTGTCCTTAGGAGATAAGGAGCTATATGTAGAACTGATTATGATTGACATGAAAGGATATGAGATTATTTTAGGAATGGATTGGTTATTTAGGCATTATGCCACGATTAGTTGTAGGTCTGGCCTAGTTGATTTCCGACCCCCAAATGGAGATCGGTATACCTTCCAAGCTATTCCAAAGATGAGTAAGATACCAATCATATCCTCACTAGTGACTCAACGGTTACTGAAGAGTGGTTGCTTGAGTTACCTAGCTAACATAATGGATGTCCGAGTAAAGAATAAAGTGGAATTACAAGGTATTCCTACCGTACGAGAGTTTCCTGAAGCATTCTTGGACGACTTACCGGGACTACCACCCGATAGAGAGATAGAATTTGTGATTGATACATACCCCGAGGCATTACCTGTGTCTAAGAACCCTTATCGAATGGCACCTGTTGAGTTGAAAGAATTAAAGGTCCAACTACAGGAATTAGTTGACAAGGGATTTATACGTTCTAGTAGTTCTCCCTGGGGCGCACCTGTCCTTTTCGTTAAGAAGAAAGATGGTTCTCTTAGAATGTGTATAGACTACAGAGAACTAAATAAGCTGACAGTCAAGAATAAATATCCTTTACCCCGGATTGATGACCTGTTTGACCAACTACAAGGAGCTAAGGTATTCTCAAAGATTGACTTACGTTCGGGTTATTACCAACTGAAAGTTAAGGAAGGAGATATACCAAAGACAGCCTTCAGAACCCGCTACGGACACTATGAATTTCTTGTAATGTCATTTGGACTGACTAACGCGCCTGCAGCTTTCATGGACTTGATGAACCGAGTGTTTCGTGAGTACCTGGATAAGTTTGTAATTGTGTTTATAGATGACATTTTAATATACTCACAGACTGAAACCGACCATGCAGAACATTTGAGAATAGTATTATCAACCTTAAAACAGCAGCAGCTTTATGCCAAATTGTCCAAATGTGAATTTTGGCTGGATAAGGTCAACTTTTTAGGTCATGTCATTTCTGCTGAGGGCATATCAGTAGATCCAACTAAGGTTCAGGCCGTTAAGGATTGGCCACAGCCAAAGAATGTCAGTGAAGTTCGAAGTTTCCTTGGTCTGGCTGGCTACTATAGAAAGTTCATTAAAGGATTCTCTATGATAGCTAAACCTTTGACCAATTTAACCAAGAAGGACCTCAAGTACTTTTGGACCGAAGCTTGTGAAGATAGCTTCCAATCATTGAAACAGAAGTTAACGACAGCCCCGCTATTAACTCTCCCAACTGAAGAAGGAAAATTTAGTGTTTATTGTGACGCATCCAAGATTGGTTTGGGATGTGTTTTGATGCAAGAAGGTAAAGTTGTGGCGTATGCCTCTAGGCAGCTAAAAGGTTATGAACAGAATTACCCCACTCATGATTTAGAGCTAGCTGCAGTTGTTTTTGCTTTAAAAATTTGGAGGCACTACTTGTATGGACAACAGTGCGATGTATTTTCTGACCACAGGAGTTTAAAGTATCTTTTCACCCAAAAGGAATTAAACATGAGACAAAGACGTTGGTTAGAATTTGTTAAGGACTATGACTTTGAAATCAAGTACCACCCGGGTAAGGCTAATGCTGTAGCCGATGCCTTGAGCAGGATGTCAAAGACAATGCAACCCGCAGTGTCAGTTTTGTCCGCACCCTTGAGGACTGAAGTTCAGAAGTTTGAATTGGAACTAGTTCCAGAGTTGTCAGCCTTACTAGCCGATGTTACTATTAGACCAACTATCATAGAAAGAATTAAGGAGGCACAACAGAAAGATTCAAAGGAAAATAGTAGTATGGTGTGTAAGCAGAAGGATGTCTCCTCGGAGTTCAGTCTTACGAAGGATGGTATTCTGATGTTTAGGAATAGGTGGTATATTCCGGATGATAAGGAATTACGTAAGTCGATTTTGGCCGAGGCTCACTCGTCTTCCTTTTCTGTACATCCTGGTAGTACTAAGATGTATCGAGATTTAAGATTACATTATTGGTGGCCGAATATGAAGAGGGATGTTGCCATGTGTGTAGAGTCATGCTTAGTATGTCAGCAAGTTAAAGCAGAGCACCAACGACCAGGAGGTACCCTTCAACCTCTACCTATTCCCGAATGGAAATGGGAACACATAGCTATGGATTTCATTGTAGGATTACCTAAGTCAACTAAGGATATGATAGTATTTGGGTAGTGATTGATAGACTGTCGAAATCGGCTCATTTCTTACCTGTCAAGACAACCTACACGATGGATCAACTTGCTAACCTTTATGTCCAAGAAATTATCAGGTTGCATGGGATTCCCGTATCCATAGTCTCTGATCGTGACCCTAGATTCACCTCCCGATTCTGGAAAAGTTTACAAGGTACCTTAGGCACAAAGTTATCCTTCAGCACCGCTTTTCACCCGCAGACAGATGGACAATCCGAGAGAACCATTCAGATACTCGAGGATATGTTAAGGGCATGTGTTCTAGACTTTCAGGCATCTTGGAGTAGACACCTACCTCTGATTGAGTTTTCTTACAACAACAGTTATCAGTCCACAATTGGTATGGCACCCTATGAAGCTTTGTATGGTAGGAAATGCAGGTCACCCTTGTACTGGGATGAAGTTGGTGAAGCGAAGCTATTGGGCCCTGAGATTCTACAACAGATGTCAGATAAGATACGGTCATTAGGAAAAGGATGTTAACTGCACAAAGTCGACAGAAGAGTTATGCGGACCAAAGAAGAAGAGATCTTGAGTTTTCTGTTGGTGATGAAGTTTTCCTAAAGATTTCACCATTTAGAGGAGTCTTAAGATTTGGTAAGAAGGGAAAGCTTAATCCACGATTCGTTGGACCATTCCCTGTCTTAGCAAGAATTGGCAGTACAGCCTATAGGTTACTTTTGCCTCCATCTTGGAAAAGGTTCACAATGTCTTTCATGTGTCTATGCTAAGGAAATGCATACGTGATCCGACTCAAGTTGTTAAACCAATGGAAATTGAAGTTGAGCCTAATTTGGTGTATGAAGAGAAACCAGTACAAATTTTGGATTCTGCAGTGAAGACTCTAAGGAATAAGGAAATCTTGTTGGTTAAGGTTTTGTGGAAGAATCATGGTATTGAAGAAGCTACATGGGAACTGCAGCAGGATATGTTGGACAAGTATCCAGAACTCTTTGCTTGACCAATTTTCGGGGACGAAAATTTGTTTAAGGAGGGGTGGATGTAACGCCCGACATTTCGGCCAGGTGATTTTCTGACCATTCTCATTGTTACCCTTTATTTAACCTTTATGATTAAATTTAATGTTGAGGCAAATTCATTACAAGTTGAGTAAAACTAGGTTGAGTGGCAATTTTGTAATAAAGACTGAAGGATTAGGTATAATAGAAAATGGAAACCTTAAATCTCATTTAAACCTCACTGCAGCCGACATTTCCTCTCGGCGACTCCCTTCTTCTCTGGAACTTTCTTCCTCCCCAGCAACTGGTTTTTCAGCCTCTACTCCGGTAACCCGCATTCTAGGTAAGATTCTGACAATGTAGATGCCGGGTAGTCATTTAGAACTCTGTTTTCAGTTGAACTTGTACTTTCGAGTTCTTCAATGGCTAAGTCAGTTGGTTATCGTTCCTTATCTTCATTTGGTAATGCCACCTTTAAATCGATTCTGGACCTTTTATATAACCGACCCCGTTTAATCGATAGCTATATCTAGCTGTTTCGGTTTTGGATTTCAGACTGCACAGAGAACCTTAGCAGCTAGATTCTAGGATGACTTTCGATTAGAACTTTTAGGACTTGATTTAACTACTATAATGTGGAATGTTTTAGGTGAAGAAGTTGAGAGAAAGTGATTCAAGTTGCTAAGGATCCAGGTAAGTGAATGTACTAAGTTTCCGGCCAATAGGGCCCTACATCAAAGGACTATGTTAGATTTAGTGAACGTTGTCTTCTATATGTTTGATGAAATGTCAATGGATATGGTTATGTTATTCTGATGTTCTCCCCTGTCTTAGTTCGATGATTAAGTGCATTTATGTTATGCATCATGTTTTACTTCTCAAGCATATGAAAATGTTTGAAATATATTTTCTCATGAATAAATAAGAAGATAAAACTTATGCAACGTGGTTAAGTGAGGGTTGGGGTGGTTCGGGCGTATGTCACAGTCCGCAGTAGGACATATGAATACGACCCGCAGTAGGGACCATGATCAAACTCACTGTCGAACTCCCTTTACCGGCACAAATCCTCCCTTAAAACCACATAATGTAAGGAATAATATGAATGATGAAAGGAATGATGATATGAGCATGTCTACGAATGATGATTATGAACAATGAATACGAGATACGATTATGAATGATGATTAAGAACAAGTACGTGAAAAGAAAAGACTTATGAGCATGTTTTTCTCCAAGTTATGCATTCATGAACTCATAATAGTTTGCATTCCTTACTAAGCCTTAGGCTTACAGTTACACCTTACGATGTAGGTGAAGAAATATCAGGTGAGGAATACAAAGTTGAGGATGAAGTTTAAGCTGGTTGCTGGAAGGTGCTCAGGGTGGAAAGTCTGTGGCTGGATGGCGATTATGACCCTCTGGTTTTACTCTTAAGGTTTTAATGATAACTATGAACATAAAAGTTTAAGTAGGATGATGTTACTTATGATTATGGAGCTTGAACTTGTCTAGCTTGAATACTGATTATGAGTATATTATAAGAATATAGAATGAGTGATTTTAACTAAGTCTCCCGCTGTATGAGTTTTAATGAATCTGTGGTTTATTCTGTTGGTGTCCCGGTATTAAGTTTGAAGTTATGATGTTTGTGCTGCCGGTAGACGAAATGTATTTGTCTATCGGAAGGTGTGAGTGTATTATGGAGTTTAGAAATCGGTAGATGAAGTTTGCTTGTCTACCGGAAGAAGAAGATGTTAGGTTAATGTTTAGTAGTCGGTAGATGAAAGTACTTGTCTATCGGCAGGAGATGAGTTATTTTGAAGTGTAGAAATCGACAGGAGGATTGTGATGGGAGTCGGGTAAGTCTGTCTTCCGGAGGACGTCATCGGAAGAGGAAAAGTATTTGTCTTCCGGCTGACGTCATCAGCAGACGATATGCCTAGAGATCGGCATGTGTAGTAGGTCAAGATACCGGAAGATGGAAATGTCATTCCGCCTTACCAGAAGATGTAGTGCCACGTCATCGGCAGATGATGTGAGTTAATCTATCGGAAGATGTAGTGCCACGTCATCGGCAGATGATGTGAGTTAATCTATCGGAAGATGTAGTGCCACGTCATCGGCAGATGATGTGAGTTAATCTACCAGAAGATGTAGTGCCACGTCATCGGCAGATGATGTGAGTTAATCTACCAGAAGATGTAGTGCCACGTCATCGGCAGATGATGTGAGTTAATCTACCAGAAGATGTAGTGCCACGTCATCGGCAGATGATGTGAGTTAATCTATCGGAAGATGTAGTGCCACGTCATCGGCAGATGATGTGAGTTAATCTACCAGAAGATGTAGTGCCACGTCATCGGCAGATGATGTGAGTTAATCTACCAGAAGATGTAGTGCCACGTCATCGGCAGATGATGTGAGTTAATCTACCAGAAGATGTAGTGCCACGTCATCGGCAGATGATGTGAGTTAATCTATCGGAAGATGTAGTGCCACGTCATCGGCAGATGATGTGAGTTAATCTATCGGAAGATGTAGTGCCACGTCATCGGCAGATGATGTGAGTTAATCTACCAGAAGATGTAGTGCCACGTCATCGGCAGATGATGTGAGTTAATCTACCAGAAGATGTAGTGCCACGTCATCGGCAGATGATGTGAGTTAATCTACCAGAAGATGTAGTGCCACGTCATCGGCAGATGATGTGAGTTAATCTACCAGAAGATGTAGTGCCACGTCATCGGCAGATGATGTGAGTTAATCTACCAGAAGATGTAGTGCCACGTCATCGGCAGATGATGTGAGTTAATCTACCAGAAGATGTAGTGCCACGTCATCGGCAGATGATGTGAGTTAATCTACCAGAAGATGTAGTGCCACGTCATCGGCAGATGATGTGAGTTAATCTATCGGAAGATGTAGTGCCACGTCATCGGCAGATGATGTGAGTTAATCTACCAGAAGATGTAGTGCCACGTCATCGGCAGATGATGTGAGTTAATCTACCAGAAGATGTAGTGCCACGTCATCGGCAGATGATGTGAGTTAATCTATCGGAAGATGTAGTGCCACGTCATCGGCAGATGATGTGAGTTAATCTATCGGAAGATGTAGTGCCACGTCATCGGCAGATGATGTGAGTTAATCTATCGGAAGATGTAGTGCCACGTCATCGGCAGATGCAAATATGTGTGCCTGCCGATAGATGTCTAATGAATCATGTGAGATGCACGTGCAGGCCGGTAGAACAACTGGATGTTTGTCGTTTAGCGACCGGCAGGAGTGAAAGCTAAATGTGGTTGTTCAGCGAACTTAAGTTAAGTTAGAATGAGATTTGATATATATATAAAAAAAAAAAAAAAAAAAAAAAAAAAAAAAAAAAAAAAAAAAAAAAAAAAAAAAAAAAAAAAAAAAAAAAAAAAAAAAAAAAAAAAAAAAAAAAAAAAAAAAAAAAAAAAAAAAAAAAAAAAAAAAAAAAAAAAAAAAAAAAAAAAAAAAAAAAAAAAAAAAAAAAAAAAAAAAAAAAAAAAAAAAAAAAAAAAAAAAAAAAAAAAAAAAAAAAAAAAAAAAAAAAAAAAAAAAAAAAAAAAAAAAAAAAAAAAAAAAAAAAAAAAAAAAAAAAAAAAAAAAAAAAAAAAAAAAAAAAAAAAAAAAAAAAAAAAAAAAAAAAAAAAAAAAAAAAAAAAAAAAAAAAAAAAAAAAAAAAAAAAAAAAAAAAAAAAAAAAAAAAAAAAAAAAAAAAAAAAAAAAAAAAAAAAAAAAAAAAAAAAAAAAAAAAAAAAAAAAAAAAAAAAAAAAAAAAAAAAAAAAAAAAAAAAAAAAAAAAAAAAAAAAAAAAAAAAAAAAAAAAAAAAAAAAAAAAAAAAAAAAAAAAAAAAAAAAAAAAAAAAAAAAAAAAAAAAAAAAAAAAAAAAAAAAAAAAAAAAAAAAAAAAAAAAAAAAAAAAAAAAAAAAAAAAAAAAAAAAAAAAAAAAAAAAAAAAAAAAAAAAAAAAAAAAAAAAAAAAAAAAAAAAAAAAAAAAAAAAAAAAAAAAAAAAAAAAAAAAAAAAAAAAAAAAAAAAAAAAAAAAAAAAAAAAAAAAAAAAAAAAAAAAAAAAAAAAAAAAAAAAAAAAAAAAAAAAAAAAAAAAAAAAAAAAAAAAAAAAAAAAAAAAAAAAAAAAAAAAAAAAAAAAAAAAAAAAAAAAAAAAAAAAAAAAAAAAAAAAAAAAAAAAAAAAAAAAAAAAAAAAAAAAAAAAAAAAAAAAAAAAAAAAAAAAAAAAAAAAAAAAAAAAAAAAAAAAAAAAAAAAAAAAAAAAAAAAAAAAAAAAAAAAAAAAAAAAAAAAAAAAAAAAAAAAAAAAAAAAAAAAAAAAAAAAAAAAAAAAAAAAAAAAAAAAAAAAAAAAAAAAAAAAAAAAAAAAAAAAAAAAAAAAAAAAAAAAAAAAAAAAAAAAAAAAAAAAAAAAAAAAAAAAAAAAAAAAAAAAAAAAAAAAAAAAAAAAAAAAAAAAAAAAAAAAAAAAAAAAAAAAAAAAAAAAAAAAAAAAAAAAAAAAAAAAAAAAAAAAAAAAAAAAAAAAAAAAAAAAAAAAAAAAAAAAAAAAAAAAAAAAAAAAAAAAAAAAAAAAAAAAAAAAAAAAAAAAAAAAAAAAAAAAAAAAAAAAAAAAAAAAAAAAAAAAAAAAAAAAAAAAAAAAAAAAAAAAAAAAAAAAAAAAAAAAAAAAAAAAAAAAAAAAAAAAAAAAAAAAAAAAAAAAAAAAAAAAAAAAAAAAAAAAAAAAAAAAAAAAAAAAAAAAAAAAAAAAAAAAAAAAAAAAAAAAAAAAAAAAAAAAAAAAAAAAAAAAAAAAAAAAAAAAAAAAAAAAAAAAAAAAAAAAAAAAAAAAAAAAAAAAAAAAAAAAAAAAAAAAAAAAAAAAAAAAAAAAAAAAAAAAAAAAAAAAAAAAAAAAAAAAAAAAAAAAAAAAAAAAAAAAAAAAAAAAAAAAAAAAAAAAAAAAAAAAAAAAAAAAAAAAAAAAAAAAAAAAAAAAAAAAAAAAAAAAAAAAAAAAAAAAAAAAAAAAAAAAAAAAAAAAAAAAAAAAAAAAAAAAAAAAAAAAAAAAAAAAAAAAAAAAAAAAAAAAAAAAAAAAAAAAAAAAAAAAAAAAAAAAAAAAAAAAAAAAAAAGTTCCCAATTTGGTCAAGGACTGAAGCCGAGTTTGTATGTGAAGGTAAAGACTTCTGGGATACCAATATACCTTATGGCGAAGTGACGGCTAAGGCCCTGGAATTGGAGGAGGCTGAGATGACAGCTTATGCACAGCGTGAACAGCCAAGGAAGTTCACTAAGGAGACTCAACCACCACCACGGCAGAACAAGGGATGGCAACCCCAGCAGAACAGAAACCAGCAACAACAACAGCAGGTGTTAAGAGATCCTTCAATCCAAGTGATGACCAAGGAAGAGGAAAGCGACCTTCGGCTCCCCTATGTTCCAACTGTCAGAAGAATCACCATGGGGAGTGCAAGCTGCACTCTGGCCGTTGCTATAGATGCGACAAGGTTGGACACATAGCCAGAGACTGCCCGATGATAGACGAAGTGAATTAGAGTTGCACCAAGAGTCTATGCTATGATGGAGGATGAAGATGTTGAACCACACACGGTCATATCAGGTACCATTATGGTTTGTGGTTTTTCTGCTTATACACTTATTGATACGGGAGCCACACACTCATTCATAGCAACCCTGTTTGTGTGTAACATAGTTAGAACTTTCGCCAGTTGATAAACCGTATAGAGTTATGTTACCATCAGGGAAGTCTTTACATTCTGAGCAAATGTTGAAGGGTGATGTTTTGTCCTTAGGAGATAAGGAGCTATATGTAGAACTGATTATGATTGACATGAAAGGATATGAGATTATTTTAGGAATGGATTGGTTATTTAGGCATTATGCCACGATTAGTTGTAGGTCTGGCCTAGTTGATTTCCGACCCCCAAATGGAGATCGGTATACCTTCCAAGCTATTCCAAGATGAGTACAGATACAATCATTCTCATAGGATCTCAACGGTTACTGAAGAGTGGTTGCTTGAGTTACCTAGCTAACATAATGGATGTCCGAGTAAAGAATAAAGTGGAATTACAAGGTATTCCTACCGTACGAGAGTTTCCTGAAGCATTCTTGGACGACTTACCGGACTACCACCCGATAGAGAGATAGAATTGTGATTGATACATACCCCGAGGCATTACCTGTGTCTAAGAACCCTTATCGAATGGCACCTGTTGAGTTGAAAGAATTAAAGGTCCAACTACAGGAATTAGTTGACAAGGGATTTATACGTTCTAGTAGTTCTCCCTGGGGCGCACCTGTCCTTTTCGTTAAGAAGAAAGATGGTTCTCTTAGAATGTGTATAGACTACAGAGAACTAAATAAGCTGACAGTCAAGAATAAATATCCTTTACCCCGGATTGATGACCTGTTTGACCAACTACAAGGAGCTAAGGTATTCTCAAAGATTGACTTACGTTCGGGTTATTACCAACTGAAAGTTAAGGAAGGAGATATACCAAAGACAGCCTTCAGAACCCGCTACGGACACTATGAATTTCTTGTAATGTCATTTGGACTGACTAACGCGCCTGCAGCTTTCATGGACTTGATGAACCGAGTGTTTCGTGAGTACCTGGATAAGTTTGTAATTGTGTTTATAGATGACATTTTAATATACTCACAGACTGAAACCGACCATGCAGAACATTGAGAATAGTATTATCAACCTTAAAACAGCAGCAGCTTTATGCCAAATTGTCCAAATGTGAATTTTGGCTGGATAAGGTCAACTTTTTAGGTCATGTCATTTCTGCTGAGGGCATATCAGTAGATCCAACTAAGGTTCAGCGAAGGATTGGCCACAGCCAAAGAATGTCAGTGAAGTTCGAAGTTTCCTTGGTCTGGCTGGCTACTATAGAAAGTTCATTAAAGGATTCTCTATGATAGCTAAACCTTTGACCAATTAACCAAGAAGGACCTCAAGTACTTTTGGACCGAAGCTTGTGAAGATAGCTTCCAATCATTGAAACAGAAGTTAACGACAGCCCCGCTATTAACTCTCCCAACTGAAGAAGGAAAATTTAGTGTTTATTGTGACGCATCCAAGATTGGTTTGGGATGTGTTTTGATGCAAGAAGGTAAAGTTGTGGCGTATGCCTCTAGGCAGCTAAAAGGTTATGAACAGAATTACCCACTCATGATTTAGAGCTAGCTGCAGTTGTTTTTGCTTTAAAAATTTGGAGGCACTACTTGTATGGACAACAGTGCGATGTATTTTCTGACCACAGGAGTTTAAAGTATCTTTTCACCCAAAAGGAATTAACATGAGACAAAGACGTTGGTTAGAATTTGTTAAGGACTATGACTTTGAAATCAAGTACCACCCGGGTAAGGCTAATGCTGTAGCCGATGCCTTGAGCAGGATGTCAAAGACAATGCAACCCGCAGTGTCAGTTTTGTCCGCACCCTTGAGGACTGAAGTTCAGAAGTTTGAATTGGAACTAGTTCCAGAGTTGTCAGCCTTACTAGCCGATGTTACTATTAGACCAACTATCATAGAAAGAATTAAGGAGGCACAACAGAAAGATTCAAAGGAAAATAGTAGTATGGTGTGTAAGCAGAAGGATGTCTCCTCGGAGTTCAGTCTTACCAAGGATGGTATTCTGATGTTTAGGAATAGGTGGTATATTCCGGATGATAAGGAATTACGTAAGTCGATTTTGGCCGAGGCTCACTCGTCTTCCTTTTCTGTACATCCTGGTAGTACTAAGATGTATCGAGATTTAAGATTACATTATGGTGGCCGAATATGAAGAGGGATGTTGCCATGTGTGTAGAGTCATGCTTAGTATGTCAGCAAGTTAAAGCAGAGCACCAACGACCAGGAGGTACCCTTCAACCTCTACCTATTCCCGAATGGAAATGGGAACACATAGCTATGGATTTCATTGTAGGATTACCTAAGTCAACTAAGGGACATGATAGTATTTGGGTAGTGATTGATAGACTGTCGAAATCGGCTCATTTCTTACCTGTCAAGACAACCTACACGATGGATCAACTTGCTAACCTTTATGTCCAAGAAATTATCAGGTTGCATGGGATTCCCTATCCATAGTCTCTGATCGTGACCCTAGATTCACCTCCCGATTCTGGAAAAGTTTACAAGGTACCTTAGGCACAAAGTTATCCTTCAGCACCGCTTTTCACCCGCAGACAGATGGACAATCCGAGAGAACCATTCAGATACTCGAGGATATGTTAAGGGCATGTGTTCTAGACTTTCAGGCATCTTGGAGTAGACACCTACCTCTGATTGAGTTTTCTTACAACAACAGTTATCAGTCCACAATTGGTATGGCACCCTATGAAGCTTTGTATGGTAGGAAATGCAGGTCACCCTTGTACTGGGATGAAGTTGGTGAAGCGAAGCTATTGGGCCCTGAGATTCTACAACAGATGTCAGATAAGATTACGGTCATTAGGAAAAGGATGTTAACTGCACAAAGTCGACAGAAGAGTTATGCGGACCAAAGAAGAAGAGATCTTGAGTTTTCTGTTGGTGATGAAGTTTTCCTAAAGATTTCACCATTTAGAGGAGTCTTAAGATTTGTAAGAAGGGAAAGCTTAATCCACGATTCGTTGGACCATTCCCTGTCTTAGCAAGAATTGGCAGTACAGCCTATAGGTTACTTTTGCCTCCATCTTTGGAAAGGTTCACAATGTCTTTCATGTGTCTATGCTAAGGAAATGCATACGTGATCCGACTCAAGTTGTTAAACCAATGGAAATTGAAGTTGAGCCTAATTTGGTGTATGAAGAGAAACCAGTACAAATTTTGGATTCTGCAGTGAAGACTCTAAGGAATAAGGAAATCTTGTTGGTTAAGGTTTTGTGGAAGAATCATGGTATTGAAGAAGCTACATGGGAACTGCAGCAGGATATGTTGGACAAGTATCCAGAACTCTTTGCTTGACCAATTTTCGGGGACGAAAATTTTGTTTAAGGAGGGGTGGATGTAACGCCCGACATTTCGGCCAGGTGATTTCTGACCATTCTCATTGTTACCCTTTATTTAACCTTTATGATTAAATTTAATGTTGAGGCAAATTCATTACAAGTTGAGTAAAACTAGGTTGAGTGGCAATTTTGTAATAAAGACTGAAGGATTAGGTATAAATAGAAAATGGAAACCTTAAATCTCATTTAAACCTCACTGCAGCCGACATTTCCTCTCGGCGACTCCCTTCTTCTCTGGAACTTTCTTCCTCCCCAGCAACTGGTTTTTCAGCCTCTACTCCGGTAACCCGCATTCTAGGTAAGATTTTGACAATGTAGATGCCGGGTAGTCATTTAGAACTCTGTTTTCAGTTGAACTTGTACTTTCGAGTTCTTCAATGGCTAAGTCAGTTGGTTATCGTTCCTTATCTTCATTTGGTAATGCACCTTTAAATCGATTCTGGACCTTTTATATAACCGACCCCGTTTAATCGATAGCTATATCTAGCTGTTTCGGTTTTGGATTTCAGACTGCACAGAGAACCTTAGCTGCTAGATTCTAGGATGACTTTCGATTAGAACTTTTAGGACTTGATTTTAACTACTATAATGTGGAATGTTTAGGTGAAGAAGTTGAAGAGAAAGTGATTCAAGTTGCTAAGGATCCAGGTAAGTGAATGTACTAAGTTTCCGGCAATAGGGCCCTACATCAAAGGACTATGTTAGATTTAGTGAACGTTGTCTTCTATATGTTTGATGAAATGTCGATGGATATGGTTATGTTATTCTGATGTTCTCCCCTGTCTTAGTTCGATGATTAAGTGCATTTATGTTATGCATCATGTTTTACTTCTCAAGCATATGAAAATGTTTTGAAATATGTTTTCTCATGAATAAAATAAGAAGATAAAACTTATGCAACGTGGTTAAGTGAGGGTTGGGGGTGGTTCGGCGTATGTCACAGTCCGCAGTAGGACATATGAATACGACCCGCAGTAGGACCATGATCAAACTCACTGTCGAACCCCCTTTACCGGCACAAATCCTCCCTTAACCACATAATGTAATGAAGAATATGAATGATGAAAGGAATGATGAATATGAGCATGTCTACGAATGATGATTATGAACAATGATACGAGATACGATTATGAATGATGATTAAGAACAAGTACGTGAAAAGAAAAGACTTATGAGCATGTTTTTCTCCAAGTTATGCATTCATGAACTCATAATAGTTTGCATTCCTTACTAAGCCTTAGGCTTACAGTTACACCTTACGATGTAGGTGAAGAAATATCAGGTGAGGAATACAAAGTTGAGGATGAAGTTTAAGCTGGTTGCTGGAAGGTGCTCAGGGTGGAAAGTCTGTGGCTGGATGGCGATTATGACCCTCTGGTTTTACTCTTAAGGTTTTAATGATAACTATGAACATAAAAGTTTAAGTAGGATGATGTTACTTATGATTATGGAGCTTGAACTTGTCTAGCTTGAATACTGATTATGAGTATATTATAAGAATATAGAATGAGTGATTTTAACTAAGTCTCCGCTGTATGAGTTTTAATGATCTGTGGTTTATTCTGTTGGTGTCCCGGTATTAAGTTTGAAGTTATGATGTTTGTGCTGCCGGTAGACGAAATGTATTTGTCTATCGGAAGGTGTGAGTGTTATTATGGAGTTTAGAAATCGGTAGATGAAGTTTGCTTGTCTACCGGAAGAAGAAGATTGATGTTACATGTTAGTAGTCGGTAGATGAAAGTACTTGTCTATCGGCAGGAGATGAGTTATTTTGAAGTGTAGAAATCGACAGGAGGATTGTGATGGGAGTCGGGTAAGTCTGTCTTCCGGAGGACGTCATCGGAAGAGGAAAAGTATTTGTCTTCCGGCTGACGTCATCAGCAGACGATATGCCTAGAGATCGGCATGTGTAGTAGGTCAAGATACCGGAAGATGGAAATGTCATTCCGCCTTACCAGAAGATGTAGTGCCACGTCATCGGCAGATGATGTGAGTTAATCTACCAGAAGATGTAGTGCCACGTCATCGGCAGATGATGTGGGGGGGGGGGGGGGGGGGGGGGGGGGGGGGGGGGGGGGGGGGGGGGGGGGGGGGGGGGGGGGGGGGGGGGGGGGGGGGGGGGGGGGGGGGGGGGGGGGGGGGGGGGGGGGGGGGGGGGGGGGGGGGGGGGGGGGGGGGGGGGGGGGGGGGGGGGGGGGGGGGGGGGGGGGGGGGGGGGGGGGGGGGGGGGGGGGGGGGGGGGGGGGGGGGGGGGGGGGGGGGGGGGGGGGGGGGGGGGGGGGGGGGGGGGGGGGGGGGGGGGGGGGGGGGGGGGGGGGGGGGGGGGGGGGGGGGGGGGGGGGGGGGGGGGGGGGGGGGGGGGGGGGGGGGGGGGGGGGGGGGGGGGGGGGGGGGGGGGGGGGGGGGGGGGGGGGGGGGGGGGGGGGGGGGGGGGGGGGGGGGGGGGGGGGGGGGGGGGGGGGGGGGGGGGGGGGGGGGGGGGGGGGGGGGGGGGGGGGGGGGGGGGGGGGGGGGGGGGGGGGGGGGGGGGGGGGGGGGGGGGGGGGGGGGGGGGGGGGGGGGGGGGGGGGGGGGGGGGGGGGGGGGGGGGGGGGGGGGGGGGGGGGGGGGGGGGGGGGGGGGGGGGGGGGGGGGGGGGGGGGGGGGGGGGGGGGGGGGGGGGGGGGGGGGGGGGGGGGGGGGGGGGGGGGGGGGGGGGGGGGGGGGGGGGGGGGGGGGGGGGGGGGGGGGGGGGGGGGGGGGGGGGGGGGGGGGGGGGGGGGGGGGGGGGGGGGGGGGGGGGGGGGGGGGGGGGGGGGGGGGGGGGGGGGGGGGGGGGGGGGGGGGGGGGGGGGGGGGGGGGGGGGGGGGGGGGGGGGGGGGGGGGGGGGGGGGGGGGGGGGGGGGGGGGGGGGGGGGGGGGGGGGGGGGGGGGGGGGGGGGGGGGGGGGGGGGGGGGGGGGGGGGGGGGGGGGGGGGGGGGGGGGGGGGGGGGGGGGGGGGGGGGGGGGGGGGGGGGGGGGGGGGGGGGGGGGGGGGGGGGGGGGGGGGGGGGGGGGGGGGGGGGGGGGGGGGGGGGGGGGGGGGGGGGGGGGGGGGGGGGGGGGGGGGGGGGGGGGGGGGGGGGGGGGGGGGGGGGGGGGGGGGGGGGGGGGGGGGGGGGGGGGGGGGGGGGGGGGGGGGGGGGGGGGGGGGGGGGGGGGGGGGGGGGGGGGGGGGGGGGGGGGGGGGGGGGGGGGGGGGGGGGGGGGGGGGGGGGGGGGGGGGGGGGGGGGGGGGGGGGGGGGGGGGGGGGGGGGGGGGGGGGGGGGGGGGGGGGGGGGGGGGGGGGGGGGGGGGGGGGGGGGGGGGGGGGGGGGGGGGGGGGGGGGGGGGGGGGGGGGGGGGGGGGGGGGGGGGGGGGGGGGGGGGGGGGGGGGGGGGGGGGGGGGGGGGGGGGGGGGGGGGGGGGGGGGGGGGGGGGGGGGGGGGGGGGGGGGGGGGGGGGGGGGGGGGGGGGGGGGGGGGGGGGGGGGGGGGGGGGGGGGGGGGGGGGGGGGGGGGGGGGGGGGGGGGGGGGGGGGGGGGGGGGGGGGGGGGGGGGGGGGGGGGGGGGGGGGGGGGGGGGGGGGGGGGGGGGGGGGGGGGGGGGGGGGGGGGGGGGGGGGGGGGGGGGGGGGGGGGGGGGGGGGGGGGGGGGGGGGGGGGGGGGGGGGGGGGGGGGGGGGGGGGGGGGGGGGGGGGGGGGGGGGGGGGGGGGGGGGGGGGGGGGGGGGGGGGGGGGGGGGGGGGGGGGGGGGGGGGGGGGGGGGGGGGGGGGGGGGGGGGGGGGGGGGGGGGGGGGGGGGGGGGGGGGGGGGGGGGGGGGGGGGGGGGGGGGGGGGGGGGGGGGGGGGGGGGGGGGGGGGGGGGGGGGGGGGGGGGGGGGGGGGGGGGGGGGGGGGGGGGGGGGGGGGGGGGGGGGGGGGGGGGGGGGGGGGGGGGGGGGGGGGGGGGGGGGGGGGGGGGGGGGGGGGGGGGGGGGGGGGGGGGGGGGGGGGGGGGGGGGGGGGGGGGGGGCAGATGGAGTGCCTGTCATCGGTAGATAAGTCAGTCTTTTGTCGTTGTAATTGAGTGATGATTTAATTGGTCACGCGTGATGCACGTGACCGTCGGCAGATGCAAATATGTGGCTGCCGATAGATGTCTAATGAATCATGTGAGATGCACGTGCAGGCCGGTATATTAGAACACTGGATGTTTGTCGTTTAGCGACCGGAGGAGTGAAAGCTAAATGTGGTTGTTAGACGAACTAAGTCTATGAGTTAGAATGAGATTTGATATATATATAAAAAAAAAAAAAAAAAAAAAAAAAAAAAAAAAAAAAAAAAAAAAAAAAAAAAAAAAAAAAAAAAAAAAAAAAAAAAAAAAAAAAAAAAAAAAAAAAAAAAAAAAAAAAAAAAAAAAAAAAAAAAAAAAAAAAAAAAAAAAAAAAAAAAAAAAAAAAAAAAAAAAAAAAAAAAAAAAAAAAAAAAAAAAAAAAAAAAAAAAAAAAAAAAAAAAAAAAAAAAAAAAAAAAAAAAAAAAAAAAAAAAAAAAAAAAAAAAAAAAAAAAAAAAAAAAAAAAAAAAAAAAAAAAAAAAAAAAAAAAAAAAAAAAAAAAAAAAAAAAAAAAAAAAAAAAAAAAAAAAAAAAAAAAAAAAAAAAAAAAAAAAAAAAAAAAAAAAAAAAAAAAAAAAAAAAAAAAAAAAAAAAAAAAAAAAAAAAAAAAAAAAAAAAAAAAAAAAAAAAAAAAAAAAAAAAAAAAAAAAAAAAAAAAAAAAAAAAAAAAAAAAAAAAAAAAAAAAAAAAAAAAAAAAAAAAAAAAAAAAAAAAAAAAAAAAAAAAAAAAAAAAAAAAAAAAAAAAAAAAAAAAAAAAAAAAAAAAAAAAAAAAAAAAAAAAAAAAAAAAAAAAAAAAAAAAAAAAAAAAAAAAAAAAAAAAAAAAAAAAAAAAAAAAAAAAAAAAAAAAAAAAAAAAAAAAAAAAAAAAAAAAAAAAAAAAAAAAAAAAAAAAAAAAAAAAAAAAAAAAAAAAAAAAAAAAAAAAAAAAAAAAAAAAAAAAAAAAAAAAAAAAAAAAAAAAAAAAAAAAAAAAAAAAAAAAAAAAAAAAAAAAAAAAAAAAAAAAAAAAAAAAAAAAAAAAAAAAAAAAAAAAAAAAAAAAAAAAAAAAAAAAAAAAAAAAAAAAAAAAAAAAAAAAAAAAAAAAAAAAAAAAAAAAAAAAAAAAAAAAAAAAAAAAAAAAAAAAAAAAAAAAAAAAAAAAAAAAAAAAAAAAAAAAAAAAAAAAAAAAAAAAAAAAAAAAAAAAAAAAAAAAAAAAAAAAAAAAAAAAAAAAAAAAAAAAAAAAAAAAAAAAAAAAAAAAAAAAAAAAAAAAAAAAAAAAAAAAAAAAAAAAAAAAAAAAAAAAAAAAAAAAAAAAAAAAAAAAAAAAAAAAAAAAAAAAAAAAAAAAAAAAAAAAAAAAAAAAAAAAAAAAAAAAAAAAAAAAAAAAAAAAAAAAAAAAAAAAAAAAAAAAAAAAAAAAAAAAAAAAAAAAAAAAAAAAAAAAAAAAAAAAAAAAAAAAAAAAAAAAAAAAAAAAAAAAAAAAAAAAAAAAAAAAAAAAAAAAAAAAAAAAAAAAAAAAAAAAAAAAAAAAAAAAAAAAAAAAAAAAAAAAAAAAAAAAAAAAAAAAAAAAAAAAAAAAAAAAAAAAAAAAAAAAAAAAAAAAAAAAAAAAAAAAAAAAAAAAAAAAAAAAAAAAAAAAAAAAAAAAAAAAAAAAAAAAAAAAAAAAAAAAAAAAAAAAAAAAAAAAAAAAAAAAAAAAAAAAAAAAAAAAAAAAAAAAAAAAAAAAAAAAAAAAAAAAAAAAAAAAAAAAAAAAAAAAAAAAAAAAAAAAAAAAAAAAAAAAAAAAAAAAAAAAAAAAAAAAAAAAAAAAAAAAAAAAAAAAAAAAAAAAAAAAAAAAAAAAAAAAAAAAAAAAAAAAAAAAAAAAAAAAAAAAAAAAAAAAAAAAAAAAAAAAAAAAAAAAAAACATCAATACAAACTCGATCTCCCATCAGGCGTAGTCCGGAAGATCGTCGAGAAAAATCTTTGAGAATTCCTTAACAACTGGAAGAGCATCCGGTTTCAACTTATCAAATAGTCGAGTATCAATCACCGTGGCCACAAAATCGAGCACCCATCCTTAAATTGTTCTCTGGCGATCATCGAATAAGTGGTAGGTCTGGCCCGCCTCAACCTATTCATTGTTGAAAAGTGAACTCAACTTTGTTCGGGGGCGGAAAGTCACCATCCCAGACCCCAGTCAATTGTGGCGCAATGGCGTGCAAGCAATCCATCCCAACTAAGACATGACACCTATACCATTAACTATAACCGGGCTAGCGGGTATGTTCCCACAGAGACGACGTTGCCCTGGAAAACCTGATCAGATTGCATACTCGCTCCCGAAGGCAGCATTACTCTATACTCGCACTTTGCTAAAACTCAGAGGGGGTACTATAGCCCAATCTAATCATACAGCAGTTAAAATGAAGGAGTGCGTAGCTCCTGTATCTATCAAAGAAAATACCGGTACACCCATGACTAGAATAGTACCTGCTATGACAGATGGTTGTGCCTCGTCGTCGACATTCACAGGCCACTAAATGCGAAGATCCTTGGCATAACTCTTCGCTAATCTCGGCCCTGTTGATTTTTGCCTGACTGATTTCGGTCCAACAATGGGCAATTCATAGCATAGTGGCCAACCTCTCCGCATCGGTAACAACTGTTGGTACCCACCCGACACTCGCCAAAATGTTCTTTCTGGCATTTAGGACAAACAGGCTTCTGAGCAGCCCCCTGAACGTGCTTCTTTGCCCTGTCATTCCCCCTTCATGAGGTCTTTTGACGCCTCGTTGTTGTTGTTGTCCTCTGGGTTGCCAACCCTATTCCGTATCTGAGGCTGATCCCGAAAGGAAGAAACCTCTAGCGGGCTCTCTAGGCTTTACAGAGGTCAATTCTGCAGCTTCGAACTCCAAGGCTCTCGCTGCAATCTCCTCATAAGGCACATCCAGAATACCGGACACTAATGTTTTTCCGAACTTCTCTATTCAGTCCATCCATGAATTGTTGCACTTTGTCCTCATTATCACTGACTAGGCGCGGTGCAAACTTAGATAAAGCTTCAAACTTTCTGATATACTCTGCCACCGTACTAGTCTGTTTCAATTGTGTAAACTCAGCTCTCTTTGCCGCCCTCACTGTAAGGCTGAAATACTTCTCAAAGAACACGGTTTTAAACCGTTCCCACCTCATCAGGAGCCAACGTCCGTCGTAGGCATTAACAGAATTCCACCAGGACCGGGGCATCAGTGCTAGTGGAACGTGACGCACGAACCTTCTCGGCATTGTCCACTTGGCATACGCCAACATATCCTCAATTTTTCGAACCCACTCCTCAGCAATAGAGGAGTCCGTAGATTGCCCGTCGAATATCGGAAGCCTTAGCTTTTGGAATCTCTCCATGCTTTGACCATTAGGGACGACTATTCCTGAGCCCTCGATCTCCCGAACCAAGTTCGCAACGTGGGCTCTTGTCGATCATAGTTGGGAAGATCGATCGAGTAAGTCTGTTGCCTATCCATGGCATCATCTCTGGCGTCCCTACCTCGAACCATTTTCTATAATCTCCTATAAAAATTAAATAAATAATCCTAAGAAATCAAATTTAAATAAAGCAATTAAACGTACTTACAGTTGATGAAGGATGTCCGCGTAGTGGCTGAGCAGTCCGTGCAGTCTACAGAACCGTTTTTAAAACCCGGGGGCTCTGATACCATAACTATAACGACCCTTAAACCTAACCCTTTATTTTCCCATATAATTTTTTTTTTTTTTTTTTTTTTTTTTTTTTTTTTTTTTTTTTTTTTTTTTTTTTTTTTTTTTTTTTTTTTTTTTTTTTTTTTTTTTTTTTTTTTTTTTTTTTTTTTTTTTTTTTTTTTTTTTTTTTTTTTTTTTTTTTTTTTTTTTTTTTTTTTTTTTTTTTTTTTTTTTTTTTTTTTTTTTTTTTTTTTTTTTTTTTTTTTTTTTTTTTTTTTTTTTTTTTTTTTTTTTTTTTTTTTTTTTTTTTTTTTTTTTTTTTTTTTTTTTTTTTTTTTTTTTTTTTTTTTTTTTTTTTTTTTTTTTTTTTTTTTTTTTTTTTTTTTTTTTTTTTTTTTTTTTTTTTTTTTTTTTTTTTTTTTTTTTTTTTTTTTTTTTTTTTTTTTTTTTTTTTTTTTTTTTTTTTTTTTTTTTTTTTTTTTTTTTTTTTTTTTTTTTTTTTTTTTTTTTTTTTTTTTTTTTTTTTTTTTTTTTTTTTTTTTTTTTTTTTTTTTTTTTTTTTTTTTTTTTTTTTTTTTTTTTTTTTTTTTTTTTTTTTTTTTTTTTTTTTTTTTTTTTTTTTTTTTTTTTTTTTTTTTTTTTTTTTTTTTTTTTTTTTTTTTTTTTTTTTTTTTTTTTTTTTTTTTTTTTTTTTTTTTTTTTTTTTTTTTTTTTTTTTTTTTTTTTTTTTTTTTTTTTTTTTTTTTTTTTTTTTTTTTTTTTTTTTTTTTTTTTTTTTTTTTTTTTTTTTTTTTTTTTTTTTTTTTTTTTTTTTTTTTTTTTTTTTTTTTTTTTTTTTTTTTTTTTTTTTTTTTTTTTTTTTTTTTTTTTTTTTTTTTTTTTTTTTTTTTTTTTTTTTTTTTTTTTTTTTTTTTTTTTTTTTTTTTTTTTTTTTTTTTTTTTTTTTTTTTTTTTTTTTTTTTTTTTTTTTTTTTTTTTTTTTTTATAAAGAGGCATGTTCTGCCATCTTTGGCCAGGAACAAGTGGAGTTGCTAATAACGAGCAATCGCCAATAGGCGATTGGTATATCACCCAGCGATCGCCATTCAATAGGTGGCGATTATTCGCCACCTTCTCTGGATTTCTCCAGAGAATAGTGAACTCCCTTGGTGAATAATCCCTACCTTCAGGCGATTATTCGCCAACGCCTCTGGATTTTTAATCCCAGAGGCTGCTTCTCCTTCCTCATTTCACGCCCTGCACACACATAACACAAACTCTCTACCTTTCCCTTTCTCATTCCTTCTTCACACCTCATTTCATTTCACAAAACATACTTCCATACAACAACCCCATCTCTTGCATACATTACACGCGCTATTAAAGACCAAATCATCGACTAAAAACACAATTGAATATAACCAATTTCGTAAAAACGAACCGCGTGGTTCCATTTAAAAGTTTAACATATCCTCATGTTTTTAAAATCTGTAAAACATTACAAAATACGTTTAATCACCCAAAAACACTTTCTATTAACTATCCAATTTCCAACATCCTATAATGTTCTAACAATTTCTATCCAAAATAACCCAAAATACCTATGAATGTCCCCACGGGTCAAAATCACACTCCGACTGCCAGCGCACTCCCACGGGTCATCCTCCTTCAACGTGCTTATACTTCAGGCGGAGGAACGTCTTCCTCACCTGTCTCAAAGTCACCTACACCATAGAATTAAACACGTGAGCTAGAGGCTCAGTAAATCTAAGTGAATGCAAATGTATGCTATGCTATGCTCTTTCAAACCATGAATTCTTTTCATTTCTTTTCTTTGGGTTTCTATGGGTCACCCGGGGCTTCACTCTCGTTAGATAGAAGCGGCACATCCTGCGATTGGATAGCCCCTCGGATCTAACCAGGGGGAAAGCATGCTTCCACCGACAACCATGCCTGAACCACCGCCAGCGGCGTGACTATCTTTGCAATCATTTACGTACTTTGTTTACCTTTTTCCATGTAAAAGTGCTTTGAAATTCATTTTGCATGCGTGCTTAGAAAACAATGCATGGACATGCTCAATGCATTAACGATAACAAAACAATGAAAATAAAGCATTAAAAATCAACAAATACTAACATTCTATAACTTAAAGTAACCTAACTACCTGTCGTAATCACCCCAACACATATCTCCAATCTTCTTGATCGACTCAATTCATACGGTGTAGGCCAAGACGGCCAAACAAGTCACAGAGACTTACCTCGCGCCCGTTGTATACCGAGCTTCGTCCACAAATGCTTGTTCACCTATAACATTTCACAATATACGACATTAAACCGAGTCTAAAATCACCAAACTCCAAAATCATTAACTCCTAACTAAGTAAAACTCCCTAAAACTCTAAAACATCTTATTAAGGCATTTCATCGAGCATTAAATGCTCGCTAATTATCTTAACCCCCATCAATGCTTTCATTTAATTCCAACAACTTCAATCAATAACCATAAATACGCCTCTCATAGCCATAAACACGGTTATCCTATCGATTTCAAACTCCATTTTACATTTTTATCGGAAAACCCTAATTGTTTCAAACCCTAGAAATCGAAATCCACATTCCAAAAGCGTAGATTCGTACCTAGAGTCGAGGAAGGAGAAGGAAACGTGAAATGATTGTTGTGATCGGAGAGAGCTCTGTCGTCGGAAAGGAGAGAGCCGCGTGAGGAGAGGGAAGTCGTCGCGCGAAGGAGAGGGAGAGAAGAAAGTTGCGTTGAAGTGTTGCAGAAAAGTGACTTTTGCCTATTTTATAACTTTGGCTTGGTAAATGACTAAATTGTCCTTTCATTTGTTTTCAATTTCTTCCTTCAATTGTCTCGTTATTCAACTAACGATTCGATTTTTCCAAAATTTTCATATTTCACCATAAATTCCAATTTATTATTACGGCTTCGTTAAAACTTTCCGTTAGTAAAACGGACTTAACTTGATGTACTTACAAAAACGCCGTTAATATTGGAATAATATTAAATCCCTTAAAGCCTGGTGTTACACGGGAGCCACTCATTCTTTTGTAGCAACCCTGTTCATATGTAAGCGTAACCTAGGATTTTTGCCAGCTGATAATTCATATAGTGTCATGTTACCGTCGGGTGAGTTCTTACATTCTGAACAGGTAGTAAAGGGTGATATTGTGTCTGTATGAGATAAGAAGTTATATGTAGAACTAATCGTAATTGACATGAAAGGATATGAGATTATTCTAGGAATGGATTGGTTATTCAGACAGTATGCCACTATAAGTTGTAGATCTGGGGTAGTTAAATTCCGACCCCCGAATGGAGATCGGTATTCCTTCCAAGCCATTCCAAAAACAAGTAAAATACCGATTATATCTTCATTGGAGGCTCAGCAGTTACTTAAAATTGGATGTACGAGTTATCTAGCTAGTATAATTGATATACGGGGAAAGGATAAGCTGAAGCTCCAAGATGTTTCCTTGGTTCGAGATTTTCCTGAGGTGTTCTTGGACGACTTACCTGGGGTACCGCCTGATAGAGAGATAGAATTTGTGATCGATACCTATCCTGGAGCCTCACCGGTGTCTAAGAATCCCTACCGTATGGCACCGGTTGAATTGAAGGAACTAAAGACTCAATTGCAAGAGTTGGTGGACAAGGGATTTATACGCCCTAGCTGTTCTCCCTGGGGTGCACCTGTTTTGTTTGTTAAGAAGAAAGACGGATCCCTTAGAATGTGCAAAGACTACAGGGAATTGAATAAGTTGACAATCAAGAATAAATATCCATTGCCTCGAATTGATGATCTGTTTGACCAACTTTAAGGAGCCACGGTGTTTTCAAAAATTGACTTACGCTTGGGCTACTACCAGTTAAAAGTCAAGGCTGAGGATGTACCTAAGACTGTGTTCAGAACCCGTTATGGACATTATGAATTTCTCGTGATGTCATTTGGATTGACGAATGCGCCGTAGCCTTTATAAACTTGATGAACCGAGTGTTTCGAGAATATTTGGACAAGTTCGTGATAGTATTTATAGACGATATTCTAATTTATTCACAGACTAAGGATGAGCACACAGAACATTTGAAATTTGTCCTGGCAACTATAAAACAGCAGCAGTTATATGTCAAATTCTCTAAGTGTGAATTTTGGCTAGATAGAGTCACCTTTCTAGGTCATGTTATCTCTGCTGAGGGCATTTCCGTTGATCCAGTTAAAATTCAAGCCGTGAAAGATTGGCCACCACCAAGGAATGCAAGTGAAGTTATGGAGCCATTACCTGTCTTAGGTTGAGTTTTATTACAACAATAGTTACTAGTCCACCATTGGTATCGCACCTTACGAAGCATTATATGGCAGAAAATGTAGGTCGCCTTTATACTGGGACGAAGTTGGTGAAGCAAAACTCTTAGGCCCTGAGATTTTACAGCAGATGTCGGACAAGATTGCCATTGTTAGAAAAAAAATGTTGTCTGCTCAAAGCCGGCAGAAGAGTTATGCGGATCAGAGAAGGAGGGATCTTGAGTTTGCAGTCGGAGATGTAGTTTTCCTTAAAATCTCTCCGTTTAGAGGAGTCATGAGGTTTGGAAAGAGAGGGAAGCTCAATCCTCGGTTCGTTGGATCATTTCCTATCTTGGCAAGGATTGGAAATACAGCATAAAGGTTGCTACTGCCTTTATCTATGAACGGAGTCCACAATGTCTTTCACGTATCAATGTTGAGGAAATGCGTACGCGATCCGACACAAGTTTTAGAACCGGTGGACATTGAAATTCAACCAACCTTAACGTATGAAAAGAAACCAGTGCGAATTCTTTATTCCTCAGTAAAGATGTTACGGAACAAAGAGGTCGTCTCATTGGTTAAGGTGTTATGGAGGAATCACAACATCGAGGAAGCCACTTGGGAGAGACGACATGATATGATGGACAAGTATCTTGAACTTTTCGTTTAAGCAATTTTTGAGGACAAAAATTTTGTTTAAGGAGGGAAGGATGTAACAACCAGCACCTTGGTCGGGAATCTTTTCTGTGAATATTTATGGAGTGGTTTATGGAATAAGGAGTTTATAAAAGAAAAGTAGGTTTAATGGCAAGAATTGTAATTAAAGTGAGCTGGATCGATATAAATAGAAAAATGAAAGTCTAAAACCTCATTTAAAACCCCTCCTGTAGCCGACTTTCCTCTCCCGACGATTTTTCTCCTTCAGCAACCGATTTCTTCCTCCTCCTTCTTCGACGATTCAAAGCTCAGGTGGAGAAGGATTCAAGTAAAGGCACGACATTGCTAAGGAGTCTAGGTAAGTGAGTGTGTTAGGGACCTGACCATTAGGGCGCTACATCACAAGGATACTAGGATTGTGGTTTTTGTAATTTGTTTGATGTCTGTTATCGGTTAAGTATTATGCTGAGATAAGTATAGTTTCATGACATGTTATTTGATGATGGCTTGCTTCCTGTAGTATAATGTTCTCTTACTCATTCATGTACATGCATCATATTTTCTCCACTGATATATGAAAATGTTTTACATGTATGATTTATGTAAGGAATTGAAAAGAAACGACTAAGATTATATAATGTATATAATGGATCAGTGCGGGTAGTAAGCAAGTATGGCACAGGGAATGTATGGCACAGGGCATGTTTATGGCAAGTTATGTGGTCTACGAGGTAGACAATGGCAAGTTATGTGGTCTACAAGGTAGACGAGGGCAAGTTATGAGGTCTACGAGGTAGACGAGGGCAATTTAGTGCCTGTGCCTACTCTCACGTAAACCCCCCCCCCCCCTCTTTTTTCCTTTATGTACGGAACAAGAACAAGAACATGATTCCTATGATATGATCAAGAACATGAATATGAATATGACTTCCATGATTTGAATACAGAATGTGAACATGATTTTATTGAGTATGCATTCATGTTATTCATATATATGTTACACTCCTTACTAAGTATTAGGCTTATAGTTTAAACTTTATAATGTAGGTAACGAGTTGGAAGGTGAGGACCTTGAACCATATGAAAATGTCTTCGGGTTGTTGGATGGTGCTTATGGCGTGGATTTTTTGGCTAGGTGGCGATTTTGACCCGTGGAATGCTTCTCTTAGTATATTTTAGTAAGATCTAAGAAACTGAAGTATAAGTAAGATAAGGTTTTCTTATGTTGATGAATGCTAGGGTTGTCTAGTACAATTTCATGTTTTAAGAGGATTCAAGACTAAAGGTTCATCTGTTTTCTTTAAGTCTTGCACTACACATGTTTAAGTTTTATGTTAAAAGATGATTTCTGTGAATTGAGATGTGAGGTTACTTGTAGAGTTAGTTCCAGAGAGTTAGCCGAACGTTCGCCAGGGGAGGCGATTGATCGGTTGTCTATGTGTTCTGTTTTGTAAGTAAAAACAGTCGTCTAGAGTCGTAAGTAAAATCATCGTTTAGAATAAGTGAATGAGTCATCGTCCAAAGTTAGGGGCGAGTCCAAGGCCAGAGAACGATGTTGAGTTGTCGTCTAAAGTAAGTAGTCACGTGGATTGTGGACGATAAAGTCATGTGGTCCGTGGACGACAAATTTAAGTAAGTCCATGGACGTTGGTCTGTGGACGATAACTCTATGTAACCCGTGAGTAAGTGGTCACGTGGACTGTGACGATAAAGTCACGTGGTCCGTGGACGACAAATTTAAGTAAGGGAGCCAGGGATTAGGATGCAGTCGAAGATGCACGAAGCACGCTGGTGCGGGCAGTTGTCGGGGCACTTCGACCAAAGATTGCTGGGAGTTTTATGGGATTTGGTAATTTGGTAGGATTTGGTATTTTGGTAGTTTTATTTGGACTTTTATTTTGTAAATGGTAGTGATTTTCAAACGGTTGTGAATATTGTTTTGGAACTCTGGTATGAAAGTTTATTTTACAGGATTTGGTTTTTAGACAATTTAGTCGTTACGCTGCTTGGTTTTTAGTAAAGCAAATGACGTTGGGTTTTAACGATTTCAACGTTTTTGCTGATGTTTTGGAGTCGGTTTTCTATGATTTTTACGTGTCACGGAGTCGGAGATGTCGGGAATGTTTGCGGTAAATTTTGGGTAATTTGAGTGTGAATGGTTTGAGGAAAAATGAGAAAAATTGGAGGAGGGGCGCTGGTGGTCGTGGAGTAGGCGCGCAGGCTAGGGAGTGGACGCGCAGGCGCGGCAGTGGCGCGCGCAGCGTGCGGGCGATGCGCGCTGCAAGGCCCGCCAGTGCCGATCGATCGGCGCGCTGTGGGCGATCGATCGGTCACTCTAGAGAGTTCCCCGATCGATTGGTGCTGTGCGCTGATCGATCGCAGGCAGTGCGCCGCTGCGCGCGCGCTGCCTGGGCAACGCGTTGTAACACCTGGCTTTACGGGATTTTGTAATTTCAATATATAATGGTATTTGTGTAAATATGTCGAATTAGGTCGGTTTCGGGAAAAGAAAGCGTTATTACTATCCTAATAATTAATAAGGATTTTGAGAAAATTTCGGGAGTTTTAGGAGTTTAACGCTAATTTTACGAGAATTACGTTTCTCGTAATTTAATGAACGTTTTAGTAAAAATAGTAAATGAGGTCCGTTTTGTGAACGGACAGTTTTAATGGAACCCCGATAATAAGTTGAAGTTATTGGCGAAATAAGGAAATTTGGAGAAAACGAATTGTTAGACAATTAACGAAACAAAGGACGAAACAAATAGAAAATCAAAGGAAGGGCAAAATGGTAATTTGCCATGTCAAATTTTAATTAAAATTCACAAATCTCTCTTCCTTCCTCATTTCCTCTCTGCTTCACGATTTCCTTCTTCTCCAGGCGACTTCTCCCTCCCCTCCCTCACGGCTCTCTCCTCTCCAACGGTGATTCCTCCTCCATTCGTCTTCCATTCTTCGAGTTTTCTTCCCTAATCCCAACCCTAGGTAAGATTCTAAGGTTTTAGGAAAGTTTATTCGTAGTTTTCGGGTTATTAACGGTTAGGGTTTCGTTTAGGGTTTCGTTAAAATTGTGATTTAGAGTTTGAAATCGTTAGGTTTACGGTATTTATGAATATAATGGAAGTATCGAGCGTTATTGGGCGAAGTTGGATTGATTTGTGAGAAGTTTTAGGGTTTATGGATTTTAAGGTTTGAGAAATCTCCATTAATGGACTTTTGGAAATTCACGAGCATGAATTGCTCGATAAAATGTCTCAAAGAGTTGAATTAGAGTTTTAGGAGATTTCTTTAGTTAAGGATTTCATTAATTTGGACGTTTAATAGTTTAAACTCGTTTTAACGACAATGTTGTGAAATTGCCTTAGGTGAACAAAGCTCGTGGACGGAGCTTGGATTGCAACGGACACGAGGTAAGTTCTCGTGACTCACTTGGCCGAGTGGCCTACACCGTACATCGAGGTCGCGGTGAAGATCTTTGATGATTTGTTTGTTTAAATGCTTTGGTTGGGTAGTTAGGATTAGTTCTTTTATAGGATATGCTTTTAATTGCTTTTATTGTCTTGATGGTACTTAGTATGTATGTTTACTTTATGCATTTAACTGTTCATGCATCACGTCTTTTAAAATAGCATGAAAACGGATTTCTGCACGTGTTTAAAAAAATAAAATGAACGAACGAAATGAATCTATGTAATCTGTTATCTGGTCATGCGAGGTGGGGCTCAGGCACGGCTGTTTACGGATGTAAGCGTGTACCCACCCCCCAGGTTAGGTGAAGAGGGCAGTCCAACCGCGGGATGTGTCCTCTCCATCTAATAGGCTGAGACCTCGGTGACATTCTGTCTGCGATGTAATGAAAAGAAAATGTTGCATGATTTCTGAAACTCATACGCACAGCATGCATTGCATTTACGAAACTTACTGAGCCTTTAGCTCATAGTGTGTCTGTTTTGTGTAGGTGATATCGAAACAGGTGAGGACGACGTTTGTAACACCCGACAATTCGGCCAGGTGATTTTCTGACCATTTTATTTATCACCCTTTTATTTAACCTTTATGATTTAAATTTGATGTTAAGACAAATTTATTACAAGTTGAGTAAAACTAGGTTGGGTGGCAGAATTGTAATTAAGATTGATGGATTAAGTATAAATAGAAAAAGGAAACCTTAAATCTCATTTAAACCTCACTGTAGCCGACACCCCTTCTCTCGGCGATTTCTTCTCTCCCGAGCTCCTGCTCTCTGTTACCGGCGTCCTCCCTCACTGACGACTATTTTCAGCCTGCATTTTCTCTGCAAGTTTGTACCCGAGGTATGCAATAGACAATGTAGCTATCTGTTAGTTTATCAGCTCTGTTTTCAGCTCAGCATCTGAACTTGGAGTTTATCAATGGCCATGCCGTTTTAGAACATTCTAGAATCCGAGAGTAGTAATGTCAACCCGAATAGATTCTGGTCATTTTAAGTAACCTAACTCAGATTTAATCAATAGTAGAACCTCTTTGTTCTATTTTGGATTTCAGATTCTGCACAGAGCTTTAGACTAAGGATTCGGAGATGACTCTAGCTATTAGATTCTAGGATGACCTATGATTAGAACTTTTAGGATTTTATTTAACTACTGTAATGTGAAATGTGTTAGGTGAAGAAGTTGAAGAGGAAGTGATCCAAGTTGCTAAGGAATCCAGGTAAGTGAATGTATTAAGTTTCCGGCCAATAGGGCCCTACATCAAAGGATTAAGTTAGATTTAGTGAACATTGTCTGCTATATGTTTGATGAAATGTCGATGGATATGGTTCTGTTATTCTCATGTACTCCCCTGTCTTAGTTCGATGATTAAGTGCATTTATGTTATGCATCATGTTTTACTTCTCAAGCATATGAAAATGTTTTGAAATATGTTTTCTCATGAATAAGGTAAGAAGATAAAACTGATGCAACGTGGTTAAGTGAGGGTTGGGGGTGGTTCGGCGTATGTCACAGTCCGCAGTAGGACATATGAATACGACCCGCAGTAGGGACCATGATCAAACTCACTGTCGAACCCCCTTTACCGGCACAAATCCTCCCTTAAACCACATAATATAATGAAGAATATGAATGATGAAAGGAATGATGAATATGAGCATGTCTACGAATGATGATTATGAACAATGAATACGAGATACGATTATGAATGATGATTAAGATAAGTACATGAAAAGAAAAGACTTATGAGCATGTTTTTCTCCAAGTTATGCATTCATGAACTCATAATAGTTTGCATTCCTTACTAAGCCTTAGGCTTACAGTTACACCTTATGATGTAGGTGAAGAAATATCAGGTGAGGAATTCAAAGTTGATGAAAATGTCTGAGCTAGGTTGCTGGAGGTGATCAGTGTGAAATCTGTGGCTGGATGGCAAATGAGTAACCCTGGTTAACGTTTTATGATTTAAGGATGTTTATAAGTTCTGAAGTTTAAGTAGTAATGTTTATGATTATGGAAGTCTAAGTATGATGACTTTACTTTCGAATTATCGAGTTCTGAGTTTGCCTGGTATGAGTACTGAATCTGAGGATATTTATGAGGATATGAAATGAATTATTAAGTCTTTCGCTGTATGAGTTCTAGTAAGTTTATGGTTCATTCCGCTTGAGTCCTGGTTATTAAGATTGAGGCTATGAAGTTTATGTTATCTAAAATCTAAGTCTGAGAAAAGCCAGGATGTCTTCTGCCGAGGGACGCTGGAGGAAGACTGTTGTCTTCCCGGCTGACGTCATCAGGAGCAGGAGAAGTGTGATAGAAGTGTATGAGTTTGCCTTCCGGTGACGTCATCGGAAGCAGGAGAATGTTGTCTTCCGGCTGACGTCATCGGCAGGAGAAGTGTGATAGAAGTTGTATGAGTTTGCCTTCCGGCTGACGTTCATCGGAAGAGGAGAATTGTTGTCTTCCGGCTGACGTCATCGGCAGGAGAAGTGTGATAGAAGTTGTATGCGTTTGCCTTCCGGCTGACGTCATCGGAAGGGGAAAGCTGGTTGTCTTCCGGCTGACGTCATCGACGTCATCGGAAGAGGAGAATTGTTGTCTTCCGGCTGACGTCATCGGAAGAGGAGAATTGTTGTCTTCCGGCTGACGTCATCGGCAGGAGAAGTGTGATAGAAGTTGTATGAGTTTGCCTTCCGGCTGACGTCATCGGAAGAGGAGAATTGTTGTCTTCCGGCTGACGTCATCGGAAGAGGAGAATTGTTGTCTTCCGGCTGACGTCATCGGCAGGAGAAGTGTGATAGAAGTTGTATGAGTTTGCCTTCCGGCTGACGTCATCGGAAGAGGAGAATTGTTGTCTTCCGGCTGACGTCATCGGAAGAGGAGAATTGTTGTCTTCCGGCTGACGTCATCGGAAGAGGAGAATTGTTGTCTTCCGGCTGACGTCATCGGAAGAGGAGAATTGTTGTCTTCCGGCTGACGTCATCGGAAGAGGAGAATTGTTGTCTTCCGGCTGACGTCATCGGAAGAGGAGAATTGTTGTCTTCCGGCTGACGTCATCGGAAGAGGAGAATTGTTGTCTTCCGGCTGACGTCATCGGAAGAGGAGAATTGTTGTCTTCCGGCTGACGTCATCGGCAGGAGAAGTGTGATAGAAGTTGTATGAGTTTGCCTTCCGGCTGACGTCATCGGAAGAGGAGAATTGTTGTCTTCCGGCTGACGTCATCGGCAGGAGAAGTGTGATAGAAGTTGTATGAGTTTGCCTTCCGGCTGACGTCATCGGCAGGAGAAGTGTGATAGAAGTTGTATGAGTTTGCCTTCCGGCTGACGTCATCGGCAGGAGAAGTGTGATAGAAGTTGTATGAGTTTGCCTTCCGGCTGACGTCATCGGAAGAGGAGAATTGTTGTCTTCCGGCTGACGTCATCGGCAGGAGAAGTGTGATAGAAGTTGTATGAGTTTGCCTTCCGGCTGACGTCATCGGCAGGAGAAGTGTGATAGAAGTTGTATGAGTTTGCCTTCCGGCTGACGTCATCGGAAGAGGAGAATTGTTGTCTTCCGGCTGACGTCATCGGCAGGAGAAGTGTGATAGAAGTTGTATGAGTTTGCCTTCCGGCTGACGTCATCGGCAGGAGAAGTGTGATAGAAGTTGTATGAGTTTGCCTTCCGGCTGACGTCATCGGCAGGAGAAGTGTGATAGAAGTTGTATGAGTTTGCCTTCCGGCTGACGTCATCGGAAGAGGAGAATTGTTGTCTTCCGGCTGACGTCATCGGAAGAGGAGAATTGTTGTCTTCCGGCTGACGTCATCGGAAGAGGAGAATTGTTGTCTTCCGGCTGACGTCATCGGAAGAGGAGAATTGTTGTCTTCCGGCTGACGTCATCGGCAGGAGAAGTGTGATAGAAGTTGTATGAGTTTGCCTTCCGGCTGACGTCATCGGCAGGAGAAGTGTGATAGAAGTTGTATGAGTTTGCCTTCCGGCTGACGTCATCGGCAGGAGAAGTGTGATAGAAGTTGTATGAGTTTGCCTTCCGGCTGACGTCATCGGAAGAGGAGAATTGTTGTCTTCCGGCTGACGTTTGGTAATAGGATATGTTCGGTTTTTAAACATATCAATGCAGTTCGTTTTCGTGAAAACGTATTTCGTGTTAAATGCGTCTCGAGTCGGTTTTGAGTGAGATTATGGAGGACGTAGGAGTATCGGGTGGTTTGATGTCAAATGGTATTGTGAAGGTGTATGTGGAGTTGTAGTAATTGAGGAAGAAAAATGGTTATGTGTTTAAGTTGGTATGCAGGGAAGAAGAAGAAAGAAAAGGGAGGGAGGGGAGCCAAGCTCTCTGGAAAAATTCCAGAGAGCTTGGCGATCGATCGCCCCTTTCAGGCGATCGATCGCCTCCCCCTCTTTGGTTGCGCCCAGCGATCGCCTGGTGAGGCGATCGCTGGGCAAAATGATCGATCACCCCTCAGCTTTTTCAACTGGCGATCGATCGCCTGTTTTGGGTGATCAATCGGCCCTGATTTTGGGACGTTTTTGCCCCTGTTTTGTCTGTTTCCACTGTTTAAAAGTTTTTATGTTTTATTTAATTATTTTACAACTTAATTTAAAGTTTTATTAAGTGGTTTTCAAAATAGATTCGAACGTTGTAACAATTTCGATTCCGGTTTCAATTCCGACTTAACAAGTTTTAATTCCGCTCAAACGTTATGAAAGTTATAAAGTTTATAAAGATAAAAAAAATAAAATAAATACGTTAAAAATTAGGAATAGTTTAAGGGTCGTTACACGCGCGCTGCCTGGGCGACTCGCGCACCGAGTGCGCGCGTGAGCCCAAGTGTGCCATTCCGAGTTTTTTTCAAAATTTTAATTTTTCAAATATGTTTTAACTCGATCTTTTTCGACACATTTTGCACGTATTTTACGCACGTTTTCCAACCATTTTCGAGGGTTTGAAAAACCTGAATATCGAGGCAAAATTTTATCAAAACTTATTTTAAATTAAGTTTTAAACCCGGGGTTAGTGAGCAAAGTAGCGTACCGAGCCGGGGTGGGTTCGGGGGCGTTACAGCAAACAGAACACCTAAACGTGCTGCTAAACAAGATAAGAAAGAACAAAAAAAAAAAAAATAGCAGAGAAAATGCTTAATAACATAAACAGACAACCTAAAAACTGGACAAAAACTTTCACCAATTTAATACATATGCTATCAAATATGTGGCATTATAGTTCAGCACTTAACCATGGTGAATGGACACTAAACAGAAGCAAAAGATGCAGAAAAACTAATTCACAAAACATGACAACAGAATTTTCCAACCTCTATTTTAACATGCAATTGCTTCAAATTTATCATCCTAGCAATTTCATTCAAAATGGCAAGAAAATTTGACAAATATCCTTATTCAGTTTTTGCAAATTAGAATAGCAATGCAAGCATAACATAACAGCAAAGTGTCCTTAGTCAACAGCTATATCATGCATCAATTCAACCAACAAAAATCAGAATCCAGTAAAGATATATCTTCAGCACATAAATAGATTTTAAATAACTAAATAAGTGAAATGAATGTGCAGAAACTTAGACAACAGATTTTAGAATTTGCAAAAACTCATTTTCACAGAATTTTACAAACAGAACAGCAAAGGTTTGCAACATTCAAAACTTAATTTGATACTTGCTGCTAAACAGATTATGGTGGATAGGTTAACAATTTAAGCAAGCAATTGAGCATCAAAACAAAAAAAGAAACAATAAGCAGAAACAGAACAAGCTAATTATCCAACCTAAGCTATCAAGCTAACACAATTAACATGCTTTTAAAGACACAAAGGCCCCAGAAAACAGGAAGGTTTCATCAGCAAAACACCCTAAAATCTAAGCAAAAACAGAAACAACAAACCACAAAACACTAATACAACAGAACATGCTATTTCAAGTGTTCAACATCCTAAATAGCTAAACATGTTGTTATTGTCAGTTAACAGAGAAGACACAAACAGAGAATAAGAAATGCAATTAACATGTTGGACCGAACACCAAAAACAGCAACATGCTTCTGAATAGTTTAAATTGACAGAAAATTGTTTTCTAAACAGAACATGTTTGACACACAAACACTATACTAAACAACTAGTTAACACATGCTGAATCAACACAAAAGGCAACAATCAATCAGCAATAGAAAAGAAAACAAAAGCAGAAAATTTGAGAACAAAACATGCTCACGGTGGGAAACATGCTGACAGAAATGACCAAAACAGGTAAACAAAATCCTAAGAACAATCTATCATGCTAAACAACACACGAAAATAAAATAGACATGCTGGACAATAGAAACTAAAACAGAACAGCAGAAATAGGGAGAAATAGAACCCGAATTGTGCAAACAAGAGCACTTAGGCTCTTATACCACTTGATAGGATTCCGGCCTGCAAATGGGGTTAGTATATGCATGAGGAAGACTTAAGACAAGACATGATTGGTGCTCGGTGAACACCCCAAAAACAGACACAAAAACAACGAAAACAAAAAAGAAATATACTTTAAACGAAATGGGTGTGCGGCATTCTTGGCTAGAGCAGACCGAGAATTACCTGCAAGAACGCCGGAGATTGGAAAGGGCCCATGCCGGTTCTTTGGGCAAAGGTTGTCGCCAAAGACAGAAGCTATGCTTCTTGAAGAAGAGCTCCAGTAGAAGGGAAATGGCCTTGCCATTCGTTGCTTTTCCCTTAGAAGCAGCCGACAGTGAATGGAGAGGGAACCTGTGGCTGGCCCAGAAGCTATAGAGCTTCGGGTGACAAACTCGTCCCCGCCAGAGACGGTTTCACAGCACCGGGAACAAGATTTTGATCGTCTTCTCTGTGTCATCCACTCTTCGACAGAGGGAGAGAAGAACGAAGCTATAAGAGCTCCTCCAAGAATCCAAGACCTGGGGGAACAGTTTCGGTGAAGCCCTCAGGCGACGAACGCCGGCTACTCACCAGAGAACTTCTCGGGTTTCTCTCAACAGAAAGAACTCTCTCTTTGGTTTCCAAATATTTGACTCAATGGCTAACCGATTACAATGCTACAGTGGAGCTTAAATAAGCTGAGGATCGATCAAAGAAGAAGGAAAAACCAGAAGGAATGCTTCTGGAAAATAGCTGTTGCGCTGAAATCCGAACATTAGAGCTTCTGCAGGTGCTGGTGGCTCGGTTCACTGGTCAACGCTCTCCAAGCCGGTTCATTTCCTTGCATTTGGTTCAGCTTGATTCTCCTTTTGTTCAGTCCGGTTCAGCTTGGTTCTTCTTGGTTCGGCCTTGGTTCAGCATTCTTTTGGCCTCAGCCCACTTGGTTCAACATGTAACACCCGACATTTTGGCCGTGTAAAAATTTGTTGAATTATTGTATGAATTTAAATTGCCATATATACAATAACTATTTTATTGTAAATTTTGGAGCATTTAGTGAGGGGAGAACCGAACTAATGGCTAACTAAACAAAACAAGTTAGTTGGAAATGGATGGAAGGGTAAAATGGGAGGGAATTAAGGTTGGTGAAAGAAAACCAATAGTTGAGTGACACCTGTCAACTTGCTGGAGAAGCAACACCCCTTTTCTCTCCCTTCCTCTTCTCTTCTCTTCACTCCTGCGTGAAGCACATCTCTGTTTCCTCTCGGCCAGGCGATGAAATCCATCGAACCACCTTCGATCTCCTAGGTTTTTCCTTGCTTTCTGCCTAAGGTAAATACCTGCTCATGCTAACGTATTTAGACCAGTTAAAATGTGGGTTTTTGCTGAAGTTTCGGGTGTGAAACTTTAGTGAAAACTCATTGTCATTTCATGAAAACGCATTAGTTTGTTTTCTAGAGGCGTGAATGGAGCTTGCTGCATTTTCTACTAAGTTATTAGTTAGCATTTGCAGCTTTGCTCATTTTCTTTGCATGCATGTTTAGGTTCGTGCATTACCGAGATGATCAAGAACATTAACTCTGCAGCAACCAGGTAAGTTCATATCCGTAGGTTGGCCCTTAAGACCCTACATCACGGAGACTCTAGGTTTTTCTTCTGTCGGGAGGGTTCGGGTAGAGAAAGTTAGAGTTAAGTTTTGAGTTATCTATTTTCTCTCTAGATTCTGTTGTATTATTCTGTTAACTGCTGTTTCGAGTTAAGCACTGTGAAAGTTCATGCATACACGTTTTCCCCGAAAGTTCATGCAAAACAATGTTTTCTGTACACGATTTTGAAGTTAAGAAAGATAAAACAGAATCTGAATGTAATGTATTGGTTAAGTGTGGGACGGGGACTGGCCCTCTGGTTTTATCCCTCCCTGGGATTCTGAAAAATTGTCCTTGCCAAGGACCCTCTAGTTTTATCCCTCCCTGGGATTATGAAAAACTACTTAATATCTGAATGTGCCTGAAAGTGCACCTTACTGTTGTTAGTTCCCCTATAAGCCCCACTTATACCCCTCTGCCACCGAAACGTAATGAAATGTTCTGTCACTGTATTCTGAAAACCACATGCATAGCATTTTGCATCACTGCATATATATGTTCTTACTGAGTTTTAGACTCATAGGTGAACTCCCTGATGTAGGTACTAAACCCGTGAATGAGGACCTTGTGCCTCAAGATGATGATCTGATGTAGTTGGCGGGTCGAGCTCATGGGGTGTGTTTGTGGCAGCTAGACATAAATCTGTCCAGAGAAAGAAAGGTTTTGAAGTTCTGTATTTATGTTTTAAAAATTTCTGTTATAATGAATTCTAGAAATCCATGTTAAGTTTTGTACTGTCTTTGAGATTTTAAAACAATGTATGGATTCTGTGTCAATATTTAAAACCTCTGTATTTGACAGTTAAATTACATTCTGAAGTATTTTGGAATTGTTTGGAATATTTTCTGATAGTCTGTGCATGGATGGTCTCTGGTTTTAGAGTTATCCATGTAGTGTAATTCTTCTTAAGTTTCTGTTATGCCTTCTGTTGTGTTCGAGAACAATGTTTTGATTTGGTTTGAGAATCTGAGATTTTTATGTTTTCTGTTTTTTTTTTCTGCTCTCTGTTGGTATTTCTTCCTGTTAAAGAGTTGTCAAATTCTGCCTTTAAAATTATGTCTTCCGATTGCATCCTCCGTTGCTTTAAAATCACATCTACCGTTGTTGTTTTTATTATATCCACCGATCACTGTTCACATTTTTATCCACCGATCACTGCACACATTTTTATCCACCGATCACTATTCACGTTTTTATCCACCGATCACTGTTCACGTTTTTATCAACCGATCACTGTTCACGTTTTTATCCACCGATCACTGTTCACTTTTGTCTTATTATATCCACCGATCACTGTTCACATTTTTATCCACCGATCACTGTTCACGTTTTTATCCACCGATCACTGTTCACATTTTTATCCACCGATCACTGTTCACTTTTGTCTTATTATATCCACCGTTGTATTGTTCACATTTACATCTTCCGTTTCTGCCGTTGAAACTACTTCATCCGTCAGTCTTCTTCCACCAGTCCTCCGCCCCGGTTTATTTACTTTTGTTTTCATTTATTCCTACTTTTCTTCTGTTATCCAGTGTCTTCTGTTTTCTTCTGTCATTTATTTTGCCTTCTGACTTTAACTGCTTTTCATTTTACTTTCAAATCCAGAGAACGTCTTCTCCCTCTGAAAAGTTTTAAGGGTTTGTTTTAAAAGCCCAGTCTGTTATGTTAAAAAAAAAATATGTGCCCGTTTTCTGTTAAATGACCCGGAGTGACAGCTCTCGGACCCCGATTGGGTTCTGGGTTATCACACAACATTCCCTTTGAAGACTATTACAAACATACATTCTAAAAGGCTAAAGTTTGCCAAATAACAAGTTGTAAACAAAACTAAAGTTTCCTAAAAATAAACAAATTAAATACAAGGCTTGTTTACATAATTTGAATTTAAGGAAAAAAAATTCATTCTTCATTAATTTCTTTCCAAGCCTTGAGAAGCAAATTTCCTACAAAATTCCACAAGTCTATTAGATAGATAAAATAAATAAATAAATACATTGACTTGTGCTCGATGGATTGGGACCGTGGGCATATCATGAAGCTTCAACAGTGATAAGACCACCCTTAAATGCTCCTCGTGTTCCTCTTTAGTCTTGGAATTGACCAGAATATCATCAATAAACACGATCACGAACTTGTATAAGTATTCATGAAAGATTCTATTCATAAGGTCCATAAATGCTGTAGGAGCGTTTGTGAGACCAAAAGACATCACTAAAAACTCGTAATGTCCATACCTAGTTCGGAAAGCAGTCTTTGGAACATCCTTTGGCTTGATTTTCAACTGATAGTATCCAGATCGAAGATTAATTTTTGAAAACACTATTGCCCCTTGAAATTAATCGAATAAATCGTCAATACGTGGCAGAGGATATTTATTCTTTATTGTCAATTTATTCAATTCTCTATAATCAATACACATTCTCAGGGAACCATCTTTCCTCTTTACAATGAGAACTGGTGCACCCCAAGGCAAAAACTTGGGGCGTATGAATCCCTTGTCCACCAATTCCGCTAACTGTGACTTCAATTCTCTTAATTCCGTAAGAGCCATACGGTATGGATTCTTTGATAAGGCGAAGCCCCTGGAATTACGTCAATTACAAACTCTCTTTCTCTGTCTGGGGGTAAACCAGGTAAATCATCCAAGAAAACTTCTGGAAAATTTTGAACCACTTGTACTTCCTGAAGTTTTACTTCATCCTGCCTTTCTGTGTCAACCATACTAATTAGAAATCAAGTACATCCACTCTTCAACAACATTGAGCTCTTATGGCAAACACGACTGGCATAGTATTGGAATTCTTCACCGCTCGAAAGGAATACTTAACATTATCTGGAGGGTGGAAACAGACTATTGTTGATCTACAGTCAATGGTGGCAAAATGCTTGAACAATCAATCCATTCCTAATATAACGTCGTATCCCTTCATGTGAAGAATTATTAAATCGGCAGGCATTTTATAATCTCCTACAGACATAATGCAATCACGCACTACTTGGTCTGAATGAAAAATTTTCCCGGATGGCAACATAATATCATAAAAGTGATCAGCGAGCATAGGAAATAAATTTAACTTGATCACAAAAGCCATAGAAATAAATGAGTGCATAACTCCTGAGTCAATCAACGTGTAAGCAGCAACATTATTAAGTAAAATTGAACCTGAAATAATCGAAGGTTGTTCTTCATCGTCTTCAATAAGAGAAAACACTCGGGGAGTTATGTTCGGCTTTATCTAATTCTGGTCTCTAGGTGTTACATTCGACTTTGACTGACTCGGGTTACCCTTCGGGCAGTCTTTAGCGAAATGGCCTACTTCATTGCAATTGAAGAACCGGTTTGAAGCAAGCCTGCATTCGCCAGGATGGCATATCTGGCATTTTGGACACAGCGGGTACTGTGGTACAAACGACCCTTGTATTTGTTTCTCTTTCCCCTGAGAAATCTTTCCATCATTGGGTCTCTTCACCCCTATTTGTTGTTGTTGCTGCTGGTGTTGTGGTCGTTGCCATCCTTTATTTTGTTGTTGCTGGGGCTAGACTTCTCGAAAGAATTTGCTGGTGGACTCCCTTGCTGGTAACATTTCTGCTCAGCCCTCTCAACTGCCAGAGCTTTGGCCACTAACTTGGTATAGGGAATGTCTTTGGTTCCCGCTATCTCAACGCCTCTGAAGATTTCCATCTTCAGGGCCTGTACAAATTGGTGGACTTTGTTCTCGTCGTTATTCACCAAGTAAGGAGCAAATCGGGATAAAGACTCAAATTGGCGAACATAATCAGCAACAGTGTCAGTCTGGCGCAGTTGTGCTAACTCCATCATTTTGCTTGTTCTGACCGCACGACTGAAGTATTTATCATAAAATAACTTCTTAAACTGCTCCCAAGTCATTTCTCTCAAATTTGTCGTAGCCGTGATGGTTTCCCACCAAAGCTTAGCATCCTTAGAAAGATAGAATTCAGCACAAGTGACTTTATCTGTTTCTTCTACTTTTGCGTACTCAAACATTCTTTCAACGGTCCGGATCCATTCTTCAGCATAAGCAGGGTCCGAAGCTTGTCCATCAAAGGTCGGAGGCCTGAGCCGCCTGAATCTATCCTTACTCTGATCACTTGATCCTCCATGATTCAGATTTCCTTGTTCTTCCTTGTTAATAAACCTTTCAATTATTTGAGATTGGCAGTCCACCAAGTCTGTTAGTCGATCGATGACATTGCTCATATTAGCTGGTTCTCTCTATTGATCTCTTCTTTGTCCTCTATTCATTTTCTTAGTCCTAACAAATTTATAATTATAATTAAGTACCAAACAATAAAGAATACATAAACATACTTACAGTTGATGAAGAATATCCATGTGCGGCTTGTGCTGCTAGGAAGTCTGCAGAAATGATTTTGACCTCGGCTTTGATACCACTCTGTAGTGACCCGTGACTCGGACGTTAGTAACGTGGCTGTTCGTGAGACTTTATATAAAATGATCAAAACGTGTAACTGCTTTTAGAAATCATCGTGGAAAATGTGCGTAAAATTTTCTAAAAAAATACTCTTTTTTTTTTCTACACAAACTGGTCGACACTTGAGGTCACCGGTCGACACCTGAAAGTGTTGGTCGACACCTGTAGGCACAGGTCGACACCTGACTTCTCTCTGTTTCATCGATTTTCCATTCAATGGTCGACACTTGCAAACATGGGTCGACACCATGACCCACTCTGCACTAAAGTTGTCGACACCTGAAAGTGCTGGTTGACACCTGACTTCTCTCTATTTCATCGATTTTACACAATGGTCGACACTTGTAGACATGGGTCGACACTTGCTCAGTTTAACACATACAGGGGTCGACAGCCACATGCAGGGGTTGACATTTTTATAAAAACAGGTCGACACTTTTACCCAATCTGCACTAAAGCGTCGACGCTTTTATCATTAATTTTTACTAACACTTCTAAACCTTTCGGGAAAACGGATAGCATAACATTTAAAATTGTTAAAACCTGAAACCTGCGTTTTCAAACCAAGTTCATCCCAAATGGTTCCAAAATATTTTTCTACATCAAAACGATTACTATTTTCATAAAACGTAGCAGAAGTCTTTAAACAAGGTAAAACCCATTTCAAACCTTGACAATCAACAAATCCGTGTTTTTACAAAAGTTTAAACCATCTATTTATACCCATCTGCCAAAATACTTACAAACTTGCCCACAGGTCAAAATCTCCCTAACAGCTACAAGCACACCCCATGGACATTCTCCACCAGCTGCTCTGTCAACCATCTTGAGGATCAACGTCGTCACCTGTGATGAAATCACTTACACCACAAAGTAAGTAATGAGCCTAATGGCTAGTAAGTGATGTAGAAGTAAATAAAATGCATGCTCGTGATTATGCTGTGCTATTCGTAATACATGCACTGGATCTGTTCTTAATTTTCTTGCATGACATGAGTCATTGGGGTCCTGATTCTAGAGGAGAGATGGCCTTACTGAATGTCCACCTGGCGAGACGACCAACTCGCTCTAAGGGAAGTGGAATGACACACCTGACGGTCCCTCTGACGGAACGGCCAAACTCAGTTCCCTACCCACAATGACTATTTACGTATTTTACTGTATTGTGTTCTTTTGTTCTTGTTTACATGAAAACGTATGCATAAAACCGTTTTCTATGCGTTGAAAAACCATGATGCATGTCACATATACATATCCTCGAATGCAGTAAGCGTATAATAAACTGGTAAACAAATCATCAAGTAAACAAGCAACTACCATAAATAAACTCACTCACAACCTAAAATTTCTACCCAAACAAAAACCAAAACTCTCCAACAAACATCTCCAAAATCCACATTCTAGCCATCCTTTGTGGTGTAGGCCAATCGGCCAAAACGCATGCAAACATGCACTTACCTTACGTCCAGAGCTCGGTTTCAGAAATGTGCTCAAATTCTTTTTTTCTTGACTTGTAAACCTGAAGTATAGAAAATCAAACCATTATTTATACAAATTTTTGGAATTTCCAAACCGAAGTGACAAAACTTCAAAATTTCATATCTTTTGCTATACAATCCAAATTCGATAATTCTAATGGCTATGGACTCCTTGAGGAGTCTAGTTTAACATGCTCAATTCAATACTTAAATAAAACCCAATTAGTCCCACCGAATTTACAGAACCCTAATGCCCTGTAATTCCCACAATTTTAACTATTCATTCTCAAATTTTATAACTTCTATTCACTTCCTTCCCTAGAGATACATTATATCCATTTTAACATCAAAACAACCAAGGAATGGAGAAAATAAAACCAAATTTCGTGCATCTTCATTAGGGTTTACCAAATCTCCATAAAACCCAACAAAACTCCAACTATATCCTCATAAGAGTTAACCTCTTTCATAACCTTCACTTAAATTTAACTCACCTTGGGATTTCCTTGCAAGAGATGAAGCTTTTGAGGGAAGGGAGAGGTGGCAACGGAGAAAGGTCTTCTCTATCGTGGGGGAGAAGAAATGAAAATGTTTCCTTCACTTAACACCCTAAAAGGATAAGTATCCCTCACCTAATCTAAAAGTAATTTCCATCCCACAATTGCCATTCACTTGCTTCCAACGTGAAAGTGTTTTAGTTTGCTAAAATTTGACTTCTTCAAAGTTCAACTTACTTTTCTTTCTTGTTGTCTTCAACGCCAACACCACCTTCTTCCACCTTTTCATTTATTTCTTTTTCCCTTTTCTTTATAGTTAAATGCTTTGACTTTTCAACATTTTCTTTACATTTCTAGTTCTTTAGTTTCTATTTCTTTCTTTAGTTTCTAGTAAGTAGCATAATTTGGTAAATGCGGAAAAAGCTAAAGTGCACAGAAATTTTCGGGTGTTACTGATCCAGTTTGGCGCACTTGAGAAAACTCTGCCCTCTTACTATTTCAGACAGCTCGGCTAAAGTACTTGTTATAAAAGGTCATTTTAAATATCTCCCATGTCATAACTCCTGCATTTACCGTAACCTTAACTGTATCCCACCAAAAGCTTGCGTCTTTCTCCAGGTGGAACACCGTACACGACACTTTTGCGCTCTCCTCCACTTGGGGGTAGTCAAATATGCTTTCTATCTTTTGGATCCACTCTTCAGCACAAGTGGGATCTCAAGATTGCCCATCAAAAGTCGGAAGCCAAAGTCACCTAAATCTTTCACTACATGGATCCTGTGAGGTACTGCCTTGACCGTTTCCATTCTCGGTCCCTTCCTTGTTCATAACTCCCGCCAACAACTGAGATTGTATCTCAACTAGTGCGGTCAGTCGCTCGATAGTAGTATCTCTTTGGTCTGTTCCTAGTCTAGGTTCCCTTGGCATCTTGTTACTCCTAAACACATTAGACACGCAAACAAACACTTAATGACATGACTCAATCTTAAACACTTACAGTTGATGAAGTGTCATCGTTCGGCAGTTTGTGCTGGCAGGCAGTCTATAGAAGCGATTTTAAAACCCGGGGGCTCTGATACCACAAGTTGTAATGATGCACCATGGGCCGCCACCATACATGACGTACTTGACATATACTTAGACACATTTTTGGACCTAAATATTTTTTTTTTTTGACACTTGAAATCAGTTTCGAGGCCTTTTAAAGACTTTAGTAACCCTTAGAAAACGTGTTTCAAAGACTCATTAGAGGAAGGGTTGAATTAAATTTGAAACCAGAATTTTTAATGAAAATCACCAAGATAGGAGTGTTTTCCGGTCGACACTTATATAGACTAGTCGACACTTCAATCGACTTAGTATTCATAGGTCAACATTGCGGTCGACACATTGTACACTTTTGTACAGACCGGTCGACACCTGCATAGACAGGTCGACACTTTGGTCCGCTCTGCTCTCACCGGTCGATCCTGGTGGTCGACAAATTGTACACTTTTGTACAGACTGGTCGACACTTATATACACCGGTCGACACTTTAATCGGCTCTGTTTTCATAGGTCGACCTTTACGGTCGACACATCATACACTTTTGTACAAACCGGTTGACACCTGCACAGACACGTCTACAGTTTGGTCTGGTCTGCTCTCACCGTTCGATCCTGGTTTTTGACACATTGTACACTTTTGTACAGACCGGTCGACACCTGCGGATATCGGTCGACACCTGAAGGCAGAATGCCGTCCTTATTACGCCTATCACTCCTTTTTCATCTCTAAACATCCTCCAACTCCCTAACCTAATACATCTACTTTAAACTCTTCCCAATACATAACTCCAACTCAAAATTTGTAAAACTGACTAGAAAACACGTAGCGGAACATAAAGCACGTGGAAAACCCTTTAAACAAAACATTTGTTTCAAAACATGGCATCTTCCAAGCAAATCCCTAAATCATAAAAACCTACTATCCATTTTCTAAATTCATAAACGTGTACCACAAGTTTGCTTGGAGCATAACCCACGGGTTGGAATCACCTTGCTAAGCAAAAAAATGCCCGCCATGAGTACCATTCATCAACCGGCCTATCCATCAACTTCAGGGAGAACTTCCTCACCTTCAACTTCTTGACCTACATCGCAAGGTTCAAACTATTAGCCTAATGCTTAGTAAGAGGTGTACATATATGAATAAAAGGCTCATGTAATGCATGCTCAAAAAATCATGTCTGTTTACTAGTTTATTGTTCTTTTCACTTGACATGGATTAAGGGGGCTTCCGTTGGGGAGTAGGCAAAGGTTCGTGTACATGGTCCTTACGGACGAGTTTCATGGTCCATTACATAGACAAGTGACATGGTCCCCCGAAAGGGACAAATCATGGCCATACTACCCCGACCCATCAATCATTACGTACATTACATATTCTTTCTTTTCTTTACATTTTCTTGTCATATATCATGTATGAAAAACACTTTCGTATGCTTCTTTGAGAAAACATGATGCGTGTAACGTGAATGCACATATAAACATAATCCTCCAAACATCAACACATAATCTACTTAAAGAAAACTCATCATCAAACAACCTCGGACAATTCATAACACATCAAAATCATCATATAAGCGAAATCTCCTAGTACCCTTGTGATATAGGGCCCTAATGGCCGAACACTTAACACACACTTTGTAACGCCCCCGAACCCACCCTGGCTCGGAGCGCTACTTTGCTAGCCAATCTCACGTTAAAATCTAATTTAAAATAAAACTAGACTCGCTAATGCCCCTTAATCCTAATCTCTAAGCACCACGGCGTTCTTCCCGAAAATTCCGGCAAAGTAACGCCTGAAAATGGCGCCTCCAAAATGCTAAAAACCTGCATAAAATCCAATCCCAACCAGACCAGAATATTCCAACTATCTAACCAACCTACGAAATCTCCAACAGCAGTAAAGAGAGAAACTAAAATGCTAACATCCCTACGTAAAGAAAGTCCACAGTACAGGGCGATACATCACCCTTAACTATGACTATATACCACAAATACACATAGCTATACCACAACCATTAAAACATCAACTAAAAAGAGATACATATTCCCTAACATTTCTACAAACAGACATTACAATAAACTACTAAAATACAAAGCCCCACATCTCCAAAGACCATGGTGGAGTCGCCCCGACAACTGCCCGCACCGGCACGCCCCGTGCATCTCCGACTGCTCCCAAGTCTTGGCTGACTCACATAGCTCACCTGTACATCCAGTCATCACCTACACCACAGAACACACGCGCACACGTAAGCTTACGCTTAGCAAGTAGGGATAACAAATATAAACAAGCACAATGCACACACAACACTGAACAAAACAACCAAACAACACAACACCACAATGCAACTCGACTAGATAGAATACAAGCCACACACAACACTGAACAAAACCACCAAACAACACAACACCACAATGCAACTCGACTACTCAACTCATAGTTGCCCGCACCCCAAAGGTGCCTTACACATTGCCCGCACCGAAGTGCCTTACACAACGACAAACTCACAACGACAGACACACAACGACAAACACACAACGACAAACACACAACAACACATTGCCCGCACCGAAGTGCCTTAGTTGCCCGCCCCGAAGGGCCTTAGTTGCCCACACCGAAGTGCCTTAGTTTGCCTTCCCCGAGGGCCTTAGGTTGACCGCCCCGAAGGGCCTTAGTTGCCCGCCCCGAAGTGCCTTAGTTGCCCGCACCGAAGGAGTGCCTTAGTTGCCGCCCCGAAGGGCCTTTAGTTGCCCGCACCGAAGGGGCCTTAGTTGCCCGCCCCGAAGGGCCTTAGTGCCCCGCACCGAAGGGCCTTAGTTGCCCGCACCGAAGGGCTTAATTGCCCGCCCCCGAAGTGCCTTAGTTGTCCGCCCCGAAGGGCTTAGTTGCAGCCCCCGAAGGGGCCTCTTAGTGTTTTCCCGCCCGAAGGTCCTTAGTTGCCCGCCCCCGAAGGGCCTTACACTTTAACCTACTACCACGCTAACTAATGGCAAAACACCACCACGACAACCAACCAATGCACCCACACCAACCACCAGCACCCACACGACACCCACCATGCACCTCACAAACAACCAACAATGCACCCACACAACAACCACCAATGCAATCCCCACGACAAACCAACCAATGCAACCCACACAACAACCAACCAATGAAATCCACATGACAACCAACCAACCAATATTCAAATCCCAACAACAACCAAGAATTTCGTTGCCACGCGACTTAATACCAAACAAAACAACTAACCAAGTAATACAAAGCAAAACTACCAACTCACAAAGTAAAGCGGCCAACTCACCAGTTAAACAAAACAAAGCAGCCAACTCACAAATACTTAACCAGACCAGAACAAAGTAAAGCAATCAACCATCAACAATGCTTGACCAACAAAGAAGACAATCAAACATCAAACAACAAACAACCAACAAGGCTTAACCAACAAAGAAGACAGCCAAACAACAAACAACAAAATAAATCCTACCGTTCCGTGGTGCAGGCCCGAAGGCAAAACAAACGTCCCCTACTTACCTGAACTCTTGCACTGCACTTACTCGCTTTGGCTATGCAAATTTCCCCACTCGGTAACCTATCACAATCACAAAAGTCACTTAAGCATTACAATTCATTTCTAAAGAATATTTAAACTAACTCTAACTACAATTAATCAAACTTCATTCAAATTAAGCCTACATTCACCAATTACCCTCAAACTACTATTTCTAGCCTAATCCAACAAAAACCTACTGAAACGGGCCACCAATTTGGGTTCGGTAAAAACCGACCCGAAACCTCAAACGTGCATAACTTTCACGTCCGTTATCGGAATCGAACGATTCCAGCGGCCACGTACTCCTCTAATAACCTATTTTAACATCCTAAAAGGAATTTTAAAACCACTAACCGCAGCTAGATCAAAACCCTTAAAAACAGAACCGGTTCTTAGGGTTCAAAATTCCCTCTTTCGATTTTTCATCAATTTCTACCCAATTAGTCACCAATCTATCACATTATAACCAATTCAACATAAACTAACAACAAATTGAATTTGCCAATTCGGGAAACCCAATTTCACAGCACACACCCCCACGGTTTTCTCCCAGAAAACAGGGCATCACTGCCCAACGGCGATCATTCACCTCACGCCCCTAATTCCTCCACATTTCCGCCACAAATTGACCAAAGAAACGACCCAACTCACAGACCATCCCTCGGCGAGCAACAGAGGGAAAATAGGGAGGAGAAGGTAACTGTTTTCGGTCGGGTTTGGCGCGGAAAAAGCCGAACCAAGCTCTGGCTTTAGCTCGCCGGATTTCGCTCGTCAGAATGGTGGCCGGAAATCTGCGTGGTCGCCGTCGTCGGGAGCTCGGGCTCTCACTCTCGTCGTCGGGAGCTCGGGCCGAAGAGAAGAAGCAGAATGGCTTCTTCGAGAAGCCATTCTGTTTCTTTTAAAAAAAATAAATTTATTTTATTTTTATTTATTTATTTTCTTTTCTTTTCCTAATCAAATTACTAAATTGCCCTCACGCTTTTGAACTTCCGTATTTCCGTTAGAAACCTAACTTTCTATAAGTTGACTCTCATCTCACCCTCAATCTAACTCCTCCACCGAAGCTCCTGAACATAATTTAATAAACGTTTAAGTCACTCTTAATTAAACAACTATTTTATTAATAACTTCTAAAATCCGTAAATTAATTAATTCTAAATTCGCGGGTGTTACAATCCACCCTCCTTACAAAAATTTTGTCCTCAAAATTTGTGGCCTTGTTATTCCTTAATTTACTCATCTCAACTACCCAACACCCTTACGCACTTGTCAGGTACTACTTGCCTCAAATTCCGACTTCACCTAACTCTGTACGTTCTAACCTGACTATAATCTAATCCATACCCTCAAACCCTTCTAACTAACTTCTCCACTCGATCTTTTTCTCTAGCTAAGTTCATCTTTTTCTACTTCTGTGTCTACTAAACACGCACAAACCACTACATTCTTCCATACTACCCCAAATCGAGAAATCCTAATTCAGACGCGTATCCATCAACAATCTCAAACCTACAAAGCTATCTCAATAGTGTTAGTTCTACATTTCAAAATTCCGTCGATCTTACTATCGCATCTTACACCTATTTACCTCGTATCTCATTCTAACATCATTTACACATTCCGAATTCTCACTACCTAAATTAACGTGGGTCATTCTAAACTATACACTCTAAATTATGCACCTCAACGCTCATATTTTCCTAACTTTGCTCCCCATATCTTAAGTCTTTATATGTCCTTTAACTTTCACTTCTCTAATCCAATATTCATCAACACTTACATAACTAAAACCGTCACGCTAAGAACTCAGTACATAAACCTCTTACCCTACATCCTTAAGTTTAATTTCTCTTCTACTTTACCATTTCCTTTCTAATTTATCACTCTTATTTCTTATACTAACTTATCTCGAGAAAGCACACTACCTATTTACCTCTTGTAAACTCATTTTATCCAACTCTTATCTCAGTCAATCATCACCAAACATTCTCAAAGCCTTAAGTCTAAACTAACTCTTTCCCAACTTATTACATGCCGCACTCACATAACACCGCACTCACATAACACCAAGAATCTGCCGAGTAAACTTCTTATCTAAGTTCTCATAATCATTTGTCCAACTTCTACCTCGCTTATCATCAAACATCATCAAAGTCTTCAATCTAAATTATCTCATTTCTCACTCTTTACTACTCTTCATCCAACAACATAGTTCAAACCTATAACTTAAGCGTCTAACTTTCATAACTAAATACTCTCAAATTTATTTCATTTAACTTAATAAATCCTCACATATACTTTAATTCTCAATATCCTCTAACTCTTTCTCTTAGTTAGCTAATCTCATCACTTTTAACTTTTAACTTAGCATTATACCTAAATCACTCAAACACTTCTCGTACAATTTCTTATCCCTCTTACTCAAAACTCTATAATTCCTCAAGTCATACACTACTAGTTACTTAAGGTCCAAACTTCAAATTCTAACATTTCCCCTTTGAATATAATACTTACCTCTAATCTCTTCCTCAAATTTTTCACTACTCACCTAATTTCTATACAATCTTTTAATACCTCCAAGTTACTGGCCTTTGTAATTCTAAATCGATCTCCAAATTCCCATCCTCGATATTGAATAAGACCAACTTTCTTCTTGCACTCCCGACCACACATTGATTAATTACAGCCTCTAAAATACCACGGCAATCATTACTTTCGATACTCTCACAACTATTATTTAAATTAAATCCTTAAATACCGTCTGCATCTACATACTCCCACTATACGTAAATTTAATTATATTACCTATTGTTATTTCCGTTATCTCCCTTTATCCTTACTAAACATATTAATGCAATCACTACAGTATAGGGTATCTCCCGAAAATTTCACTTCCAACGTCAATCTCGTCGAAGATTCCTTGCATCCTAAAACTCCCAGGGGTTTGCTAACTAAACCCCAATTCTATCTAATCTACTCTTATCTCACATAAAATGTATCTCTCCTAAGGGTACTACTATGACAGTCATACCTAGTTCTTAGATTTGATGCATAGCTTTTTCATTCGAAGGTCTACTTCATCTAACATTTAAGCTACCACACCCTTATCATTTTCACACTAGGACGTAACTCACGCTTTCCCCAACTACTATCACTTCCACACCAAGCTAACGCTTACACTCACCTCGGGACGTTCAGACCCCTTTTTACATATCCATAAGTTATTAGATTTACATTCTCATCCTAGGGTCCTCTAATTTCTCTAATTGCAAATCTTACTTCTTGTAACGACCCCGGCCAGGAGCCGTCACGTGTTCATATTCTTTCATTAATCGTTTGCTTGACTTTTACTATTATTACATTAACTTACTATCTCTCAACAGACTTTCACATTTAACATATATTTTTTTTTAAACTGGTAATAGAAACGCAGAACCATTAAGGAAGACGAACCCTCTCGTGCCCGACTTCCCACGCCTCGTCGGCTCAACCTTCACAGAGTCGAGCGACTAGACTCGGTCATTGGCTTCTTGACATTTTCGGGAAAAGAGGAGGTGCCCTCAATTCTCTTAACATAATACCACACGGGTTTTGTATGGGTTGCATGCATTGACAACCCTCAGTAATTTAGTCGTCCGGTCATCACGTGCATTACGCGTGACTCGTTTAACATCGCCTAAAAGAAGACATCTTCCTGTGGGCACGTGGGCCTCGCGTGCTAAATTAAAATAACAACCGGTCGCTAATCGACAAAACAAACTTTACATCTTCCGGTCGCTAATCGACAAAACACATTTTACATCTTCCGGTCGCTAATCGACAAAATACATTTTACATCTTTCGGTGACGTCATCCGGAAGACTAAACCATCAAACAACTACCCTTCGGCATCTGCCGATGACGTCAGCCGGAAGACTAAACCATCAAACAATTACCCTTCGGCATCTGCCGATGACGTCAGCCGGAAGACTAAACCATCAACAACTATTCTTTCAGCATCTGCCGATGACGTCAGCCAGAAGACTAAACCATCAACAACTATTCTTTCGGCATCTGCCGATGACGTCAGCCGGAAGACTAAACCATCAACAACTATTCTTTCGGCATCTGCCGATGACGTCAGCCGGAAGACTACCTCTTCCAGCTTCCGTCTTACGGTAGAGAACTCTAAATCATCAAATGACTCATTCCAACAGAAAGAAAACACAACTCATTCAAAATGCATATAGCGGAAGACTTAAGCAACAGACCATTTATAAATCTATATAATCATTCCCTGACTCAGTGATCCACTAGACAGTTTCAAAGCTCAACGTTTTAAAATAATCTCATCCTACTTAAACTACCATATTCTTTAACATACTGTAACATAAGAGCGGTAACCAGGGGTCATAAATCGCCTCTCCAGTCCCACACTGTCACCTTGAGCATCCTCCAGCAACCAGCCTTAAGCATCCTCTTTGAACATAACATCCTCACCTGAACCTTCTTCACCTACACCATAAGGTTTAACTATAAGCCTAATGCTTAGTAAGGAATGCATGCTGACAGATATACATGAGTACACAATTTAAAGAGACATAAGTTCATAAACCATTCATCATTTGTGTTCATCTTTATCTTTTACATAACATGTATTAAGGCAGGAGACGAGGGAGGAAGACTGGATACATAGTCATTTGCCTATCGCGGCAGACATACATAATCATTTGCCTATCGCGGCAATCATGATACATCACTCGGCCTCCCCAGTGGGAGAATTCGCGAGCCATACATATCATTAACTCGGCCTCCACCAGTGGGAGATTTTGCGAGTCGTACATATCATTAACTCGGCCTCCACCAGTGGGAGATTTCGCGAGTCATACATATCATTAACTCGGCCTCTACCAGTGGGAGAATTCGCGAGTCATACATAACATAGTCTTTCCCTGCTCTGCACTTAATCTTGGTTACATTTGCTTTTCATATTCTCAACTTAATCATAACAGGGACACAGTGCATAGACATAAAGTTCATAGAGAGAAGTCATATCATGAGGACAAGTAAAACATCCTGTAACTTTACATTTACTTACACAACTTCTTCATATCGTGGGAATAACAAATCATAGTCAATAAGCTAACATCTCAGTGATTTCCTAATACCCTTGCGGTGTAGGGCCCTAGTGGCCGGAAATCTTAACACATTCACTTACCTGGATTCCTTAGCAATCCGAGCTTCTTTCCTTTAAACTTCTTCACCTAAAACATGTACATTACAGTAGTTAAAACAAAGTCCTAATAGTCCTAATCATAAACCATCCTAGGATCTAATAGCTAAAGTCATTCTGATTCCTCTGTTTGACACACTGCAGTCTGAAATCCGAAACTAGGTGGACAGGTTTTACCATTGATTAAATCCGAGTTTGTTACTTAAAATGCTCAGAATCGATTCGGGATGACATTTCTACTCTCAGATTTTAAAAAGTCTTAAACTACTCGGCCACTGCTAAAAAAAATCCGAACTCAGTGCCGAGCTGAAAACAGAGCTCTATTTACTAATGAATGACTACATTGTCCATTTCATACCTCGGGTGTGGATTTGCAGAGAAGAGCAAGCTCGAAACCAGCCGTCGGTAAAGGGAAGTTCTGGTAGCCGAGAGCAAGAACTTGGGAAAGAAGGAATCGCCGAGAGGGAATGTCGGCTACAGTGGTAATTAATGAGGTTTAAGGTTTCCATTTCCTATTTATACTAAATCCATCGATTTTAATTACAAAACTGCCACCCAACCTAGTTTCACACAACTTGTAATAAATTTGTCTTAACATTAAATTTAAATCATAACGGTTAAATAAGAGGGTGACAATGAAAATGGTCAGAAAATCACCTGGCCGAAATGTCGGGTGTTACATCCACCCCTCCTTAAACAAAATTTTCGTCCTCGAAAATTGCTCAAGCAAATAACTTAGGATATTTGTCCAACATCTCCTGCTGCCTTTCCCATGTGGCTTCTTCAATGCCGTGATTTGTCCATAAAACTTTCACCAATGGGATCTCTTTGTTTCTCAGAGTCTTGACTGCATATTCCAATATCTGTATCGGTTTCTCCTCATACTCCAGTGTCGGTTCTAAACCAATATCCGATGGCTGGATGACCTGCATCGGATCACGCATGCACTTCCTTAACATTGACACATGGAAGACATTATGAACTTTATCCAACGATGGGGGCAGTTGCAGTCTGTAAGCTGTACTCCCGATTTTTGCCAAGACCGGGAAGGGTCCAATAAATCTAGGATTAAGTTTTCCCTTCTTGCCAAATCTTAAGACTCCTTTAAATGGTGATACCTTTAAGAACACTTCATCTCCTACTGAAAACTCGAGTTCCCTTCTCCTTTGATCTGCATAACACTTCTGCCGGCTTTGTGCAGTCATCATTCTTTTCCGAATAGTGGTAATCTTATCTGACATTTGCTGCAGAATATCAGGCCCAAGGAGTTTTGCTTCACCAACCTCGTCCCAATAAAGAGGTGACCTACATTTCCTACCATACAGTGCTTCATAAGGTGCCATACCAATGATGGACTGATAACTGTTATTGTAGGAGAACTCAACTAGAGGTAATTGTCTGCTCCAAGTTGTCTGAAAGTCAAGTACACATGCTCTCAACATATCTCCGAGTATTTGAATCGTCCTTTCTGACTGGCCATCGGTCTGTGGGTGAAAAGCTGTGCTGAAAGATAACCTTGTACCCAATGTGCCTTGCAAACTTTTCCAGAATCGAGAGGTAAACCTGGGATCACGGTCAGAGACAATGGATACTGGGATCCCATGCAACCTAATAATTTCCTGAACATAAAGATCAGCAAATTGGTCCATCGTATAGGTGGTCCTTACAGGTAAGAAATGGGCTGATTTCGTCAGTCTATCCACCACAACCCAAATACAGTCATGCCCTTTTGTCGTCTTAGGTAGTCCTACAACAAAATCCATAGCTATATGTTCCCACTTCCATTCGGGAATAGGCAACGGCTGAAGAGTACCTCCTGGACGTTGGTGCTCGGCTTTGACTTGTTGGCATACTAAACAGGACTCTACATACTTAGCAACATCCCTTTTTAGGTTAGGCCACCAGTATTGTAACTTCAGGTCTCGGTACATCTTGGTGCAGCCAGGATGTACAGAAAAGGAAGAGGAGTGCGCCTCAGCCAAGATCAACTTACGCAATTCCACATCATTAGGAATGCACCACCGATTTCTAAACCTCAAGATCCCATCCTTGGAGAGACTGAACTCAGAGGTGGTGTCCTTCAACTTATCCATCATGCTGATATTTTCCACTGAATCCTTCTGTTGTGCATCCTTGATCTTTTCCAAAATTGTTGGTTGAATAGTTAACTCAGCGAGCAAGACTGATAACTCCGGAACTATCTCCAAGTCAAATTTCTGAACTTCTGTTCTTAAGGGTATAGACATAGTTGAAACCACGGGCTGCATTGTTGTTGACATCCTACTCAACGCATCAGCTACAGAGTTAGCCTTCCCGGGGTGATACTTGATCTCAAAATCGTAGTCCTTGACAAATTCCAACCAACGTCTCTGTCTCATGTTCAATTCCTTCTGCGTGAAGAGGTACTTTAGACTTTTATGGTCAGAAAACACCTCACATTGTTGTCCATATAAATAGTGCCTCCAAATCTTCAAGGCAAAAACAACAGCAGCTAATTCTAGATCATGAGTGGGGTAATTTTGCTCGTAACTTTTTAGCTGCCTAGAAGCATACGCTATAACTTTACCCTCTTGCATCAAAACACAACCTAAACCAACTTTAGACGCATCACAGTAAACACTAAATTTTCCTTCTTCGGTTGGGAGGGTCAATACAGGGGCTGTTGTTAACTTTAGTTTTAACGTCTGGAAGCTATCTTCACAGGCTTCAGTCCAAGAATACTTAATGTCCTTCTTTGTCAAGCTCGTCAGGGGTTTAGCTATCATAGAAAATCCCTTGATGAACTTTCTGTAATAGCCTGCCAATCCAAGGAAGCTGCGGACTTCACTGGCATTCTTAGGTTGAGGCCAATCCTTTACTGCCTGAATTTTAGTTGGGTCCACAGATATGCCATTAGCAGAAACTACATGGCCAAGGAAATTAACCTTATCTAACCAAAACTCACACTTAGACAGCTTGGCGTAAAGTTGATGCTCCTTCAATGTCGTCAAAACTACTTTCAAATGTTCTTCATGGTCAGCCACAGTTCGAGAGTATATCAAGATATCATCTATGAACACAATCACAAACTTATCCAAATACTCACGAAACACACGGTTCATTAGATCCATAAAAGCGGCAGGGGCGTTTGTCAATCCAAACGACATGACTAAGAATTCATAATGTCCATAGCGGGTTCTGAAGGCTGTCTTTGGTATATCTCCTTCTTTAACCTTCAGTTGGTAATAACCCGAACGTAAATCTATCTTTGAAAACACCTTAGCTCCTTGCAATTGGTCAAACAAATCGTCAATCCTGGGTAAGGGGTACCTATTCTTGATTGTCAACTTATTTAGTTCCCTGTAGTCTATGCACATTCTAAGAGAACCATCCTTTTTCCTTACAAATAAGACCGGTGCACCCCAAGGAGAACTACTGGGGCGAATAAATCCCTTGTCAACCAATTCCTGCAGTTGGACCTTCAATTCTTTCAACTCAACAGGTGCCATACGGTACGGATTCTTAGATACAGGTGATGCCTCGGGGTATGTATCAATCACAAATTCTATTTCCCTATCAGGTGGTATACCCGGTAAGTCATCTAAGAATGCCTCGGGAAACTCTCGGACTATAGGAATATCCTGTAGCTCAATTTTATTCTTCACCCGACCATCTATTACACTAGCCAGGTAGCTCTCACAACCACATCTCAGCATTCGGTATATTTCTAGTGAGGATATAATTGGTATCTTACTTATTTTAGGAATAGCTTGGAAGGAATAATGATTATCATTTGGGGGTCTAAAATCAACTATTCCAGATCTACAACTTATCGTGGCATGATGTCTAAATAACCAATCCATCCCTAATATCACCTCATACCCTTTCATGTCAATGACAATTAACTCCGCATAGAGATTCTTATCCCCTAAGGACACGACGTCACCCTTAACAATCTGCTCTGAATGTAAGGACTTCCCTGATGGCAACACAACACTATATAACCTTTCAGCTGGTAAGGGTCCTATGCTATGTTTGCATACAAACAAGGTTGATATAAACGAGTGTGTGGCCCCTGTATCTATGAGTGTATAAGCAGCAAAACCACAGATCATGACGGTACCTGATATGACTGTATGCTGAACAGCTCCCTCATCTTCCATCAACGCATACACTCTGGATACAACCCTTGCACGGTTCGGGTCTGGCGGCATGGGACAATCTCTGACCATGTGTCCGGTCTTATCCCACCTGAAACACCGGCCAGAAAGCAGCTTGCACTCACCAGGGTGGTTCCTCTGACATGTAGGGCATAGAGGTGCCAGAGGTCTCTTTCCTTTTCCTTGGTCATCATTCTGGTTGAGGGGCCTCTTCATTCCATGCTGTTGTTGCTGTGGTCCCCTGTTCTGTCGTGGCTGCCAACCTTTGTTCTGACGTGGTGGCGGCTGAGTGTCCTTCGTGAGTTTCTTTGGCTGTTCGCGCTGTGCATATGCTGTCATTTCTGCCTCTTCTAGCTCCAAGGCCTTAGCCGTCACTTCACCATAAGGTACATTATGTATCCCGGCAGTCTTCACTTTCATGTACAGACTTGGCTTCAGTCCTTGAACAAACTGGTAAATCTTATCTTCCTCATCCTCAGTCATACGGGGAGCAAACCGTGATAAAGCATCAAATTCACATATATAATCCGTCACAGAGCCAGTTTGTCGTAGATTCATGAACTCCTTCTTCTTGTTGGCCCGAACAGTCCTATTAAAGTACTTGTCAAAGAAGGCAGTCTTGAACATCCCCCAGGTCATAGCTTCGGCATTAGTGGTGCTCTGGATCGAGTCCCACCAATGCTTTGCACTTAGCTCCAAATGAAAGACAGCATAGGTGACCTTATCCCCTCCGTCAACCTTTGCATACTTAAACATATCTTCAATCTTTCGGATCCACTCCTCAGCATGGACAGGATCTGAAACATACCCATTAAACACCGGGGGTCGAAGCCGGTGGAAGCGCTCACCCCCATGATCATGAGTTGCATTAGTACTGGAGTTGCCTTGTTCTTCTCTAGCTGTCATTAGTCGTTCTATCTGGTGAGATTGGCGCATGACCAACTCAGTCAATTGAGCAATAGCATTGCTATCCTCATTGGTCTCTCTCTGTTGACCTCTAACCATCTTGGGATTCCTAGACAAATCATTACAGGCATAACTTAACTTAATGACATACATGAAATCATAAACACTTACAGTTGCTGAGGTGTGCTCAAGTGACAGTCAGTGCTGGAAGGCAGTCTGCAGAATCGGTTTTAGAACCTGGTTTTGCTCTGATACCACAATTGTAACGACCCCGGCCAGGAGCCGTCACATGTTCATATTCTTTCATTAATCGTTTGCTTGACTTTTACTATTATTACATTAACTTACTATCTCTCAACAGACTTTCACATTTAACATATATATTTTTTTAAACTGGTAATAGAAACGCAGAACCATTAAGGAAGACGAACCCTCTCGTGCCCGACTTCCCACGCCTCGTTGGCTCAACCTTCACAGAGTCGAGCGACTAGACTCGGTCATTGGCTTCTTGACAATTTCGGGAAAAGAGGAGGTGCCCTCAATTCTCTTAACATAATACCACACGGGTTTTGCATGGGTTGCATGCATTGACAACCCTCAGTAATTTAGTCGTCCGGTCATCACGTGCATTACGCGTGACTTGTTTAACATCGCCTAAAAGAAGACATCTTCCGGTGGGCACGTGGGCCTCGCGTGCTAAATTAAAATAACAACCGGTCGCTAATCGACAAAACACACTTTACATCTTCCGGTCGCTAATCGACAAAACACATTTTACATCTTCCGGTCGCTAATCGACAAAACACATTTTACATCTTCCGGTGACGTCATCCGGAAGACTAAACAATCAAACAACTACCCTTCGGCATCTGCCAATGACGTCAGCCGGAAGACTAAACCATCAAACAATTACCCTTCGGCATCTGCCGATGACGTCAGCCGGAAGACTAAACCATCAACAACTATTCTTTCGGCATCTGCCGATGACGTCAGCCGGAAGACTAAACCATCAACAACTATTCTTTCGGCATCTGCCGATGACGTCAGCCGGAAGACTAAACCATCAACAACTATTCTTTCGGCATCTGCCGATGACGTCAGCCGGAAGACTACCTCTTCCAGCTTCCGTCTTACGGTAGAGAACTCTAAATCATCAAATGACTCATTCCAATAGAAAGAAAACACAACTCATTCAAAATGCATATAGCGGAAGACTTAAGCAACATACCATTTATAAATCTATATAATCATTCCCTGACTCAGTGATCCACTAGACAGTTTCAAAGCTCAACGTTTTAAAATAATCTCATCCTACTTAAACTACCATATTCTTTAACATACTGTAACATAAGAGCCTTAACCAGGGGTCATAAATCGCCTCTCCAGTCCCACACTGTCACCTTGAGCATCCTCCAGCAACCAGCCTTAAGCATCCTCTTTGAACATAACATCCTCACCTGAACCTTCTTCACCTACACCATAAGGTTTAACTATAAGCCTAATGCTTAGTAAGGAATGCATGCTGACAGATATACATGAGTACACAATTTAAAGAGACATAAGTTCATAAACCATTCATCATTTGTGTTCATCTTTATCTTTTACATAACATGTATTAAGGCAGGAGACGAGGGAGGAAGACGGGATACATAGTCATTTGCCTATCGCGGCAGACATACATAATCATTTGCCTATCGCGGCAATCATGATACATCACTCGGCCTCCCCAGTGGGAGAATTCGCGAGCCATACATATCATTAACTCGGCCTCCACCAGTGGGAGATTTTGCGAGTCGTACATATCATTAACTCGGCCTCCACCAGTGGGAGATTTCGCGAGTCATACATATCATTAACTCGGCCTCCACCAGTGGGAGAATTCGCGAGTCATACATAACATAGTCTTTCCCCGCTCTGCACTTAATCTTGGTTACATTTGCTTTTCATATTCTCAACTTAATCATAACAGGGACACAGTGCATAGACATAAAGTTCATAGAGAGAAGTCATATCATGAGGACAAGTAAAACATCCTGTAACTTTACATTTACTTACACAACTTCTTCATATCGTGGAAATAACAAATCATAGTCAATAAGCTAACATCTCAGTGATTTCCTAATACCCTTGCGGTGTAGGGCCCTAGTGGCCGGAAATCTTAACACATTCACTTACCTGGATTCCTTAGCAATCCGAGCTTCTTTCCTTTAAACTTCTTCACCTAAAACATGTACATTACAGTAGTTAAAACAAAGTCCTAATAGTCCTAATCATAAACCATCCTAGGATCTAATAGCTAAAGTCATTCCGATTCCTCTGTTTGACACACTGCAGTCTGAAATCCGAAACTAGGTGGACAGGTTTTACCATTGATTAAATCCGAGTTGGTTACTTAAAATGCTCAGAATCGATTCGGGATGACATTTCTACTCTCAGATTTTAAAAAGTCTTAAACTACTCGGCCACTGCTAAAAAAAATCCGAACTCAATGCCGAGCTGAAAACAGAGCTCTATTTACTAATGAATGACTACATTGTCCATTTCATACCTCGGGTGTGGATTTGCAGAGAAGAGCAAGCTCGAAACCAGCCGTCGGTAAAGGGAAGTTCTGGTAGCCGAGAGCAAGAACTTGGGAAAGAAGGAATCGCCGAGAGGGAATGTCGGCTACAGTGGTAATAAATGAGGTTTAAGGTTTCCATTTCCTATTTATACTAAATCCATCGATTTTAATTACAAAACTGCCACACAACCTATTTTCACACAACTTGTAATAAATTTGTCTTAACATTAAATTTAAATCATAACGGTTAAATAAGAGGGTGACAATGAAAATGGTCAGAAAATCACCTGGCCGAAATGTCGGGTGTTACACTTCTCTCTTCTAAAAATGATACTTGTCCCCCTTTTTTTTTCTTTTCAAACAGAACTCCTAGTTGTTCGAACTATCGATTCAGTACGTCTATTAGTCGGCTCATGAAATCCACCTAGGTTGTCTCGGTACTCTCGAGATTCTCGTTCTAAGCCCGACCAAGGTTAAACAATCGAAAATCGAAACTCAGCTCAAACAAACTAAAAGAAAAGAATTACTTACAGTCGGTGAAGCACGTTGCATGGCGGCCGGCATTGTCGGGTAATCCTTTGAACGACTTGACCATTTATGCTCTGATACCATCTTGTAACGTCCCCGAACCCACCCTGGCTCGGAGCGCTACTTTGCTAGCCAATCTCACGTTAAAATCTAATTTAAAATAAAACTAGACTCGCTAATGCCCCTTAATCCTAATCTCTAAGCACCACGGCGTTCTTCCCGAAAATTCCGGCAAAGTAACGCCTGAAAATGGCGCCTCCAAAATGCTAAAAACCTGCATAAAATCCAATCCCAACCAGACCAGAATATTCCAACTATCTAACCAACCTACGAAATCTCCAACAGCAGTAAAGAGAGAAACTAAAATGCTAACATCCCTACGTAAAGAAAGTCCACAGTACAGGGCGATACATCACCCTTAACTATGACTATATACCACAAATACACATAGCTATACCACAACCATTAAAACATCAACTAAAAAGAGATACATATTCCCTAACATTTCTACAAACAGACATTACAATAAACTACTAAAATACAAAGCCCCACATCTCCGAAGACCATGGTGGAGTCGCCCCGACAACTGCCCGCACCGGCACGCCCCGTGCATCTCCGACTGCTCCCAAGTCTTGGCTGACTCACATAGCTCACTTGTACATCCAGTCATCACCTACACCACAGAACACACGCGCACACGTAAGCTTACGCTTAGCAAGTAGGGATAACAAATATAAACAAGCACAATGCACACACAACACTGAACAAAACAACCAAACAACACAACACCACAATGCAACTCGACTAGATAGAATACAAGCCACACACAACACTGAACAAAACCACCAAACAACATAACACCACAATGCAACTCGACTACTCAACTCATAGTTGCCCGCACCCCAAAGGTGCCTTACACAACGACAAACTCACAACGACAGACACACAACGACAAACACACAACGACACATTGCCCGCACCGAAGTGCCTTAGTTGCCCGCCCCGAAGGGCCTTAGTTGCCCGCACCGAAGTGCCTTAGTTGCCCGCCCCGAAGGGCCTTAGTTGCCCGCACCGAAGTGCCTTAGTTGCCCGCCCCGAAGGGCCTTAGTTGCCCGCCCCGAAGGGCCTTAGTTGCCCGCCCCGAAGGGCCTTAGTTGCCCGCACCGAAGTGCCTTAGTTGCCCGCCCCGAAGGGCCTTAGTTGCCCGCCCCGAAGGGCCTTAGTTACCCGCCCCGAAGGGCCTTAGTTGGCCGCCCCGAAAGGCCTTAGTTGCCCGCCCCGAAGGGCCTTACACTTTAACCGACTACCACGCTAACTAATGCAACACCACACGACAACCAACCAATGCAACCCACACAACAACCAACCAATGCAACCCACACGACAACCAACCAATGCAACCCACACGACAACCAACCAATGCAACCCACACAACAACCAACCAATGCAACCCACACAACAACCAACCAATGCAATCCACACGACAACCAACCAATGCAACCCACACAACAACCAACCAATGCAATCCACACGACAACCAACCAACCAATATTCAAATCCCAACAACAACCAAGAATTTCGTTGCCACGCGACTTAATACCAAACAAAAATACTAACCAAGTAATACAAAGCAAAACTACCAACTCACAAAGTAAACGGCCAACTCACCAGTTAAACAAAACAAAGCAGCCAACTCACAAATACTTAACCAGACCAGAACAAAGTAAAGCAATCAACCATCAATAATGCTTGACCAACAAAGAAGACAATCAAACATCAAACAACAAACAACCAACAAGGCTTAACCAACAAAGAAGACAGCCAAACAACAAACAACAAAATAAATCCTACCGTTCCGTGGTGTAGGCCCGAAGGCAAAACAAACGTCCTCTACTTACCTGAACTCTTGCACTGCACTTACTCGCTTTGGCTATGCAAATTTCCCCACTCGGTAACCTATCACAATCACAAAAGTCACTTAAGCATTACAATTCATTTCTAAAGAATATTTAAACTAACTCTAACTACAATTAATCAAACTTCATTCAAATTAAGCCTACATTCACCAATTACCCTCAAACTACTATTTCTAGCCTAATCCAACAAAAACCTACTGAAACGGGCCACCAATTTGGGTTCGGTAAAAAACCGACCCAAAACCTCAAACGTGCATAACTTTCACGTCCATTATCGGAATCGAACGATTCCAGCGGCCACGTACTCCTCTAATAACCTATTTTAACATCCTAAAAGGAATTTTAAAACCACTAACCGCAGCTAGATCAAAACCCTTAAAAACAGAACCGGTTCTTAGGGTTCAAAATTCCCTCTTTCGATTTTTCATCAATTTCTACCCAATTAGTCACCAATCTATCACATTATAACCAATTCAACATAAACTAACAACAAATTGAAGTTGCCAATTCGGGAAACCCAATTTCACAGCACACACCCCCATGGTTTTCTCCCAGAAAATAGGGCATCACTGCCCAACGGCGATCATTCGCCTCACGCCCCTAATTCCTCCACATTTCCGCCACAAATTGACCAAAGAAACGACCCAACTCGCAGACCATCCCTCGGCGAGCAACAGAGGGAAAACAGGGAGGAGAAGGTAACTGTTTTCGGTCGGGTTTGGAGCGGAAAAAGCCGAACCGAGCTCTGGCTTTAGCTCGCCGGAGTTCGCTCGTCAGAATGGTGGCCGGAAATCTGCGTGGTCGCCGTCGTCGGGAGCTCGGGCTCTCACTCTCGTCGTCGGGAGCTCGGGCCGAAGAGAAGAAGCAGAATGGCTTCTTCGAGAAGCCATTCTGTTTCTTTTAAAAAAAATAAATTTATTTTATTTTTATTTATTTATTTTCTTTTCTTTTCCTAATCAAATTACTAAATTGCCCTCACGCTTTTGAACTTCCGTATTTCCGTTAGAAACCTAACTTTCTATAAGTTGACTCTCATCTCACCCTCAATCTAACTCCTCCACCGAAGCTCCTGAACATAATTTAATAAACGTTTAAGTCACTCTTAATTAAACAACTATTTTATTAATAACTTCTAAAATCCGTAAATTAATTAATTCTAAATTCGCGGGTGTTACACACTTTCCTGGAATTTCTTAGCAACTCGTGCATTTTTCCTTAAGTCACAAACACCTAAAACATTACAATCCCGTCATCAATATTGGTCCAATCACAACATAATGCACGAACGAATTTAAACTTCTTATCGTATCTCCTTAAAATTTTCGGCATAACCTCCTCATATTATGCATTTTCCCCAAATTCCACAACAATTCAACAAATCAATAATTCCTAACTCTCCATTCCAATATAAACTCAACAACAATAATCTCAAAATCAAAAAAATTTCATAAAATTGACAAACTCCCAAGGAGAGGGTTTTTCTTACCTTTAATCTTCTGAAAAAGAGGAAATTCGAACCAATTCTTCAATCGGGAGGAAGGAATTTTGGAACCTAACACAATAGCCAAAACTCATGAAAATCAACTAAAAACCTAACCCTAGTCCTAAAACTCACTTCATAAACCTTAATGCTTACCTTAAAACTTTAAAGTCAGAGGAGGAAATTGAAGAAAATCGTGTGAAGAGGAGGATTGGTCAGCCCTGGCGCGAAAACGAAAAGGAGAAGTAGAGGGAGGTGTTCTGCGTGAGGGAGGGAGGGAGGGAGAGGGAGAGAGAGAGAGAGGGAGAGATAGAGAGAGAGAGAGAGAGAGAGAGAGAGAGAGAGAGAGAGGTTTATTAGAAATTAAACTCAATTTACCATTTTGCCCTTCACAATTATTTCTAACTAGTAGTTTCGCAATCTGTCGGTTTAAATTTTTTATAAATTCTTCGTTTAATTTAGCCTCACAATTTAACTCTTAACATTCCAATAACATTTTTCGATTCATCAAATTACTTTAAAATTTTCCATTTCCGGGCATAAATAATGCTGAAAATTCTGGGTGTTGCATTAATTCTACAGAAATCTAATGCATTTGTGTTATGAACTTTGTATCATTGAAGACCATTGACTAGAATGAAGAACAAATGACACAAACATGAAATTGATGTAGGAAATCTCTCATTTCTTACAAACTCTCTTTCTACTAATAGAAAAGACTTATGAAGTTTGATCAATGCCATCAGAAAGAACACCCTAGTAGAAATCTCTAGTAAGAAGCTGAAAGGGGTTCGAGATTCATCTCCATGAAGTCAAAAACCTGTTTGCTCTAGTAAAACAATAAGCTCAATTCAATTAATATATTTTTAGTTAACGTATGTTTTAAATGTGTTTTTTTGTTAGAGTTCATGTATTTGTGAAGAGTCACCTAGAGAGTTGAAATTCATGTACGTGTAGGTACATTAGTTAATGTACTTAGGTGATTCTTTAAGTGTTAGTATATGTATTAGATAAAATGGGTGGTTCATGTATTATTTTATACTTGTACCAAATAATCTTATAAATAGGATGTGAGTCTAGGCATTTGAAATCAAAGTAATAGCTAAAACATTACAATAAAAAAGTTTCTCTCAAGTTCTCTTCTCTTCACTTTATATCATTTCCTTCTCCCAAAATGTAACGCCCCTGAACCTGCCCCGGCTCCGTGCGCTATTTTGCTAACCAATCCCGCGTTTAAAACAGTGTTTAAAATAATTTTTGATAAATTTTTGACTAAATTTTTTGGGGTTTTGTTGGAAAATGTGCCCAAAATTTTTACCAAATAATCTCGACATCCCCGACTCCATGCCCCGTAAAAATCTCAGAAAACCGACTTAAAATGGTGCGAAAAAAAATAGAAACGAGTGAACCCGACGTTGATTGTAATACGAAAAAAAAATGGGCAGAATAACGACTGAAATTTTATAAACCCAAAACCTGAAATCAAATCTTAAAACACTATTATTTACATACCAATCATCCATCAAAACCACCCAATCATCCAGCAAAACCACACACTAACCATAATTATCCAAAATAGTAAAAACTATCAACAACTCAAAATACCAAAGTCCCCACCAAACTACCCGAAGAACGTGGCCGAGGCGCCTCGACATGTGCCCGCACCAGCATGCTCCATGCGCCACCGACTGCCGCCTAGTCCTAGGCTCCCTCACCAAGCTCACATGAATAAATATCGTCACCTACACCATAGAACACAAAACGTAAGCCTAATGCTTAGTAAGTAGGGAATAACGAATGCTACAAAACCAAAATGCAACCAATCATGTCACATGCTGTTTCTAACACTCGGTTGTGCTCGCTCACGTTTGTTGCTTTAATCTTTTCGTAAGCCGTGTGGGTCGAGTAGGCTCACATCCTATAACCGTCTAGAACGGCCACTTTCAGAACCACCAGAGCAAGACCAGATAGCAATCATCCCATAACCGTCTAGGATAGCTATACAAAATCTCCCTCAAGTCGATCGTAGAATCCTATAACCTTCTAGGAATTCATACTCACGCACGAATATTACGTAATTTAGACGGTCATCTATCATAGAGGTCCTCTCAGTGTGCTACACTCCAGCACTTGTTCCCGACAAGGCACTCTAATCAAGACTAATTTTTACAATTTTTTTTTATCTAATTACATTTCATGCTCACAATTCAGACCATGCAAGAAAACTTGTGTTTTGCGTAATTTAAAACTATGATGCGTGATAAAGAATATACAACACAACACAACGCGAAACAAACGACCATTAACCCTACCGTTCTATGGTGTAGGCCCCAAGGCAAAACAATTTCACACCACTACTTACCTGATTGCTCAACTATTTCTTTCTCACTTCGTACGGTTAAATTATTCGTGCGATAATCTAACAAATAAGGAGAAATAACTTAGCATCAATCAAGGAAATTCTAAGGAACACTTAAACTCAACAAAACTAAACAACAATTTCGACAATTCACACTCTAAGCCCTAAAACCCGGTTTTACCCAAAATTAACAGCGTCCAACTTCGAACGGCCATAACTCCCTTGTTTTTCAACGGATTTTGACGTGCCACCCCATTCCGTAAACCTCTACACGTCTACCATCCATTGAAGCAAACAAATTAACCATCCAAATACCATGACCTATCAGAAAATCAGAGAACAGAACCGGCTCCCAATTTGTTAAAAACCGGTTTTTCACAATCTTTCTCCATAACTTCAATCCATCTCTAAAAATAGCTTAAACCACCGTATCTAAGAATTAAACAACTAAGAATAGGCAAAGAACTAGAAAATACATGAAAAATTTGGACCCTTCATCCTAGGGTTTCCAAACCCTACACAAATTCCACCAAACTCCCCTAAAAACACTAAAATCCAACACCTAGTTGTATAAAACTCAAAAATCTATGGAAAGAAGGAAGAAGGAGACTTCGATGGTGGCTGGTTCGTGGAGAGAAAGAAAGAGGAAGAAGATGAATATGTTTTTTTTTTTACAAATTTACCTTTTTAACTTAACATTTTTCTACTTTTCTTTTTTTTTTCCACAACTTTTACTTTTTATAAAACCAACTACACTCTTCTTTTTCCTCATGCATTCCCACGTGAATGCCTCCTTTTCATTCACTTTTCATTAACATAAATTGTATAATAACCAATAATTATTTTCCTTTGAATTGTCAATCCTTTGAATTTTCAATATACTCCTTTTTGACTTTTCAACCAATACACTTTTCTCTTCACAAAATCATCCACTCATTTATATGTATAATATAACCTATAAACTCCCATCGCAAACCATAACTAGGGCTATGCACGCTATAGAAAAATTACGGGTGTAACAATCCACCCTCCTTACAAAAATTTTTTCCTCAAAATTTACGTACCTGAAGAGCTCAGGATAGCACTCCATCATATCTTGTTGTCGCTCCCACGTCGCTTCCTAAACGTTGTGGTTGCGCCATAGCACTTTCATCAGTGGAATGTCTTCATTGCGCAACTTCTTCACTGCATAATCTAAAATCTCCACTGATTTTTCCTCATAAGATAATGTAGGCTGCACATCAATCTCCTGTTGCACTACAACGTGTGATGGATCTCTCAGGCACTTCCGGAGCATCGACACATGAAATACATTGTGTACTCCTTCCATCGAAGCTAGCAGCTCTAACGGATATGCCGTCTTCCCAACCCTTTTCACGATCGGAAACGGTCCAACATACCTTGGATTTAGCTTGCCCCTCTTCCCAAACCTCATCACACCTTTAAATGGTGAGATCTTTAAGAAAACTTCATTGCCCACGTCAAACTCTAGCTCCCGCCTCCTACCATCGGCATAACTTTTCTGTCAACTCTTAGCTGTTATAATGCGCTGCTGAATAAATTTAATTTTATCTGTAGTTTGCTGCACAATTTCGGGCCCAATTAAGCTTGCTTCTCCGGCCTCATCCCAATAAAGAGGCGATCTACATTTTCTTCCATATAAAGCCTCGTATGGAGCCATACCAATAGTATCCTGATAACTATTGTTATACGAGAACTCTACTAAGGGCAAATACCTGCTCCAGGAACCCTGAAACTCCAGCACACAAGCACGAAGCATATCCTCTAGAATCTGAATAGTACGCTCAGATTGTCCGTCTATCTAAGGATGAAATGCTATACTGAAGTTCAACCGAGTTCCCATCGCTTTATGCAAACTCTTCCAAAATTTAGATGTGAACCTCAGGTCTCTGTCTGATACAATCGAAGTCGGCACACCGTGTAATCTCAAAATCTCCTAAATGTACAGCTCAGCAAATTGATCCATACTATACGTCATCTTCACCGGCAGAAAATGGGCTGATTTAATTAAACGATCTACGATCACCCATATGCCATCTAATCCCCTCGTTGTCCGGGGCAATCCAAAAACAAAATCCATCAAAATTTGGTCCCACTTCCACTCCGGAACCGGCAATGGCTGTAACTTTCCAACAGGTCACTGATATTCTACTTTAACCTGCTGACAGACCAAACATGTTTCTACAAATTCAGCTACTGACTTCTTCATACTGGGCCACCAATAATGTTGTTTGAGGTCTCTGTACATCTTCGTACTACCAGGCTGAACAGAAAACCTCGAAGAATGAGCTTTAGCTAAAATCTCCTTCCGAAGCTACTCATTGCTCGAAACATACCATCGATTCCAAAACTTCAGAATACCATCCTCTGAATAGCTGAACTCAGTCCGATCATTAGATAACATACTCAGCTTAAATTTGTTGCATTCAGAATCATCTTGCTGAGCTTCCTGAATCATTTCCAAAATAGTAGGTCTTAGAGATAAATCCGATAATACTGCTGCCATATTTGAAACCAACTCCAAATCAAATCTCTGGAACTCTGTACTCAACTCCCTGGACATCTCAGACTTCATTGCAGACACAGAAGTCGACACACGACTTAAGGCATCTGCTACCACATTGGCCTTACCGGGATGGTATTTGATCTCCAAATCATAATCCTTCACGAACTCTAACCACCGCCGCTGCCTCATATTCAGCTCCTTTTGAGTGAAGATATACTTCAGACTTTTGCTAACCAATCCCGCGTTTAAAATAATTTTTGATAAATTTTCCACTCAATTTTCAAGGTTTTTTGAACCCTCGATATTTTTTGGAAAACGTGCCCACAATTTTTACCAAATAATCCCGACATCCCCGACTCCATGCCCCGTAAAATTCTCAGAAAACTGACTTAAAATGGTTAGAAAAAAAAAATAGAAACGAGTGAACCCGATGTTGTTTGTTATACGAAAAAAAAACGGGCAGAATAACGACTGAAATTTTATAAACCCAAAACCTAAAATCAAATCTTAAAACACCATTATTTACATACCAATAATCCATCAAAACCACCCAATCATCCAGCAAAACCATACACTAACCATAATTATCCAAAATAGTAAAAACTATCAACAACTCAAAATACCAAAGTCCCCACCAAACTACCCGAAGAACGTGGCCGAAGAACCGTGTGTTTAAGAGTATTTAGACAAGTTTGTCATCGTCTTCATTGATGACATCTTGATCTATTCAAAGACAAAGGAAGAGCACGAGGAGCATTTGCAAATTGTTCTGAAGGTTCTGTGCCAACATGAATTGTATCCGAAGTTCTCTAAGTGCGAGTTTTGGCATGATCGGATTAGTTTTCTCGGTCCTATCATATCTCAGGAGGGAATTTTGGTGGATCCGACAAAGATCAAAGTTGTCAGGGATTGGCCACAGCCTAAAAATGTGCGAGAGGTACGAGGATTTCTCGGATTGGCTGGATATTACAGGAAATTCATTGAGGGATTTTCAAAGATAGCAGCCCCTCTATCCCGATTGATGAGAAAGAATGAAAAGTTTGTATGGTCGCCTGCTTGTGAAAAGAGCTTTGTGGAGCTGAAATTGAGATTGACTACAGTTCTAGTTCTGACACTACCAGTTGAGGGTGATAAGTTCAGTATTTACTGTGACGCCTCAAGAGTTGGACTGCGATGTGTATTGATGCAGGAAGGCAGAGTCATTGCTTATGCTTCTAGACAGTTGAAGCCATATGAGCAAAACTATCTGACACACCATCTTGAGCTTGCAGCAGTTGTTTTTGCTTTAAAAATCTGGAGACACTATCTGTACGGGCAGCAGTGTGAGGTGTTCTAAGATCACAAAAAGAACTTAATATGCGACAGCGACGGTGGTTAGAGTTCGTTAAAGATTATGATTTTGAAATTAAATACCACCCAGGGAAGGCAAACAAAGTCGTTGATGCCTTGAGCAGAATGCCTATTGTGAGTCAGTCTTTGCTTGCAGCGATGTCGGTGACGTTGAGGTCTGAGATTGAGAAGTTTGATGTAGAGATTGTGCCAGAGTTGTCCAACATGCTCACCAACATTTCTCTTAGACCGACAATTTTGGACAGGATACGAGAAGCTCAACAGAAGGATTTGGAGTGTGAAAAGCATCGAATGAGCATGACATCTGAAGGTTCGTCTGATTTCAACCTGACAAATGAAGGAGTATTGAAATTTAGGCACAGGTGGTACGTGCCTAGCGATGATGAGCTGAAAAGAGAGATCTTAACTGAAACACACTCCTCGGCATACTCAGTGCATCCGGGGAGTACCAAAATGTATAGAGACTCGAGACAACATTTCTGGTGGCCGAACATAAAGAGAGAGATTGCCAGGTATGTGGAAACCTGCCTAGTTTGTCAACAGGTTAAGGCAAAACACCAAAGGCCAGTCGGAACCTTACAGCCATTGCCGATTCTGGAGTGAAAATAGGAGCAAATCTCTATGGATTTCATTGTTGGACTCCCGAGAACGACAAAGGGGCACGACGGTATTTGGGTGATTGTGGACCGTTTGACAAAGACGCCCCACTTTCTATCAGTGAAGATAACCTATTCTATGGATCAGCTCACCGAGCTGTATGTGCAGGAGATCGTCAGGTTACATGGAGTGCCTATTTTGATTGTCTCCGATAGAGATGTCAGGTTTACTTCAAAGTTTTGGAAGAGTTTACATAAGTCGATGGGAACTCAGTTGAATTTTAGCACGGCGTTTCATCCTCAGACTGATGGGCAGACAGAAAGAACAAATCAGATTCTTGAGGATATGCTTAGAGCTTGCGTGCTAGAGTTTTAGAGCTCGTGGAGCCGATATTTACCATTGATATTGAGTTCTCATACAACAACAGCTTCCAGACTACTATTGGCATGGCTCCGTATGAGGCGCTGTATGGTCAGAAATGCAGGTCTCCATTATATTGAGATGAAGTAGGCGAGGCTAGCATAGTCGGCCCAGATATTTTGCAGCAAACAGCGGAGAAGATCGCTGCTATCAGAAAACGTATAGAGATAGCACATAGCTGCCAAAAGAGCTATGCTGACACCAGACGGAGAGAATTACAGTTTAAGGAAAGTTACGAAGTATACTTGAAGATTTCTCCGTTCAAAGGCGTTATGCGGTTCGCAAGGAGAGGTAAGTTGAACCCTCGTTTTGTTGGGCCCTTTCCTATTCTGAAGAGGATCGGAACTATGGCGTACAGGTTACAGCTCCCGACATCTATGGAAGGTATTCACGATGTATTTCACGTGTCCATGCTCAGAAAATGCATGCGTGATCCGTCACACGTCATAGAGACAAGAGAGATCGAGGTGCAACCAACACTGACCTATGTGGAGAGGCCCTTGCGGATTTTAGAGACCTCTATAAAGGTGTTGCGCAATAAAGAAATTCCTCTAGTAAAGGTTTTGTGGAGGAATCATGATGTTGAGGAGGCTACTTGGGAGAGGCAGCAGGATATGATGTTGAAGTATCCGGAACTATTTGTGTAATCAAATTTTGAGGACAACATTTAAATAAGGTGGATGAAATGTAACACCCGATTTTACGGGATTTGATTTATTCCAATATAAATGGCATTTTTGTAAATATGTCAAATTAAGTCTGTTTTGCGAACGGAAGGTTTTCATGGAGCCTTAATAATAAATTAGAATTTATGGTGAAATAAGAAAATTTGAAGAAAACGAATCGTTAGTTAAATAACGAAAGTTGTTGAGGAATAAATTGAAAATCATAAGGAAGGGCAAATGAGTAATTTTGCAAACCAAAAATTTAATAAAAACCACATTTCCCTCCCTCCCATCACACTTCACGATTTCTCCTGTGTATTTCTTCTCCAACGGCGATTTTCTCTTTTCCCTCGTGTGTTCTTCTTCCGGCGACAATCCTCCTCCTTCGACAACTCGACTCTTCCCGTTTCCTTCTCCTCCCACGACCCTAGGTATAGATTTCAATTTCTAGGGTTTAAAACGGTTAGGGTTAGTTAGGATTTTTGTTGAAAACGTGAAATAGAGTTTGAAATCGATAGGTTTACCGTATCTATAGCTCTAATGAGCGTATTTATGGTTGTTGGTAAGAGTTAGTTGAATTAATGAGGGTTAATGAGGTTTTGAGTTGTTAGAAGTTTTAAAAACTCCATTAATGGGAGTTTGGTAATTCACGAGCACTAGTTGCTCGATAAAATGCCTCAATGAGGTGTTTTAGAGTTTAGGAGATTTTCTTTACCTAAGAGTTTGTAATTTTCTAAACTCCATAGTTTAGAATTGATTTAAATGACGAATGTTGTGCATTTCCATAGGTGCACAATGCTTGTGGACGGAGCTTAAATTGCAACGGACGCGAGGTAAGTCTTCGTGATTTATTTGGCCGTCTTGGCCTACACCATAAGAATGTACGTTAAATCGAGGAATTGGAGATATATTGCATTCGGGTAATCAGATTGGGTAGTTAGGTTTAGGCTTAATTAAGTTGTTGATTGTTTAAGTTTATTGTTTGTATGTTTTGATCTCGTTATGGCACAACATATGTTCATGCATCATTGTTTTTCTAAAGGCATGAAAAGAATTTCTATGCATAATTTCATGAAAAGGAAAGGTTAACGAAAAGGTTAATAAATGTAACGATGGTTACGTCGGTGGCGGTGGTTCAGACATGGCTATCAGATGAAGCATGTTTTCCCCCCGGTTAGATAGGAGAGGCTATCCAATCGCCGGATGTGCCGCTCCTGTCTAGCGAGAGTGAAGCCCCGGTGACATAAATGAAATGAATAGTGAAAAGGTAGGATGCACAATTTATGAACTGTACATGCATAGCATTCACATGCATTCACGTAAATTTACTGAGCCTCTAGCTCACATTTTATTTTCTATAGTGTAGGTGATTTTGAGACATGTGAGAACGATGTTCTTCAGCCTGAAGTCTAAGCAGGTTAAAGAAGAATGCTCGCGGGAGTGTCCTGGCGCGGTCGGTGCTTAATTTGACCCGTGGGGACGTAGGTAAATGTTTTGGAAAAATTGATAGATAGGATTATAGGAAATTGTATAGTTGAACATTTTAGGATGCTTGGATCTGGCTAGATATTGTGTAGTATTTTGTAATGTTTTATATATTTTCAAACAAGGGGAAATGTTAAACTTTTAACTGGAACCACGCGGTTCATTTTTTTTATGAAGTTTGATTATTTTTAAATGTGTTTTGGGTCGGTTTCTGAGTGATTGGGGGGGGGGACTGTGAATTGTACGTGGGTGGAAGGTTGTTATGAAATGTTTAGAGGCAATTGATGAAAGAAAAATTGAGAAGTGTTTGAGTTAGATGTGCAGGGAATTGATGGGAGAAAGACGAGAGGAGGCGGCTCTTTGGAAAATTGCAGAGAGCTAGCCGATCGATCGCCAAGGAGGGCGATCGATTGACCCTCTTTGATTTTTTGGTCATGCTCCAGAAGAAATTCCAAAGTGTGTGCCGATCGTTCGCCTGTGAAGGGCGAATCGATCGCCCATATGAGGGGCGATCGATCGCCCCCCATGATTTTAACACAGCCGATCGATCGGCCATGCTTTTACGGGTAGAATGCCCTTTTTACCCCCGATTCCTTTGGCCGATGTATTAATATGTTTCTTTAATGTTTTTAATTAATTTTTCAAAGAAATTTCAACACTTATGTAACACCCGATAACTTCAGCCAGGTGACTTCCTAACTGTATTAACGGTCATAAATATTCAATCTTCATGGTTTAGAGTTTTATACCAAGAATAATTAATTTCATGTGGATTTAAATTAGGTTGGATGGCAAAGTTGTAATAATGGAGGGTGATGACCAGTATATAAAGAAAAAGGAAATGTTTTAAACCTCATTTAAACCACTGTAGCCGACACCTTCCTTTTCGGCGATTTCTTCTCTCCCGAGCTCTTGCTCTCTGCTTTCAGCATACTCTCTTCGACGATCGGTTTTCTCTGCCACTACTCGACTACTCTGTGCCCGAGGTATGCAATAGACAACGTAGCTATCTGTTAGTTTGTTAGCCCTGTTTTCTACTTGGCATTGGAGTTTTGGATTTTCCAATGGCCGACTAATAATAAGAACATTTGAAATTTGAGAGTGGGAATGCTTTTATCAATCGATCCTGGACATTTAAAACAACCACCCCTGAGTTATCGATAATCGAATCTGTCTGTTTTGGTTTTGGTATTTCAGACTACATTGAGCATTAAACTAAGAATTCGGGAATGACTCTTAGCTATTAGACCCTAGGATGACTTGTGAGTAGAACTTTTAGGATTTTGTTTTAACTACTGTAATGTAAATACTTTAGGTAAAGAAGTCTGAGGAAAAGGAGCTCTCATTGCTAAGGTCACCAGGTAAGTGAATGTATAGGATTTCCGGCCAATAGGGCCCTACATCACAAGGATGCTAGATAGTAACTTATATGACGATTAAAGGTTATTATGCTACATTCTAGTACTTATGTTGACATTTAGTTTAATGGTAAGTTTTCATACTGGATGAATGTTCTGTTCTGTAATCTGAATGAGTTAAGAATTCCCATGTTCATGCATTATCAATGTTTTATGCACATGAAAATGTTTTAAAAGCATGTTTTCTCATGAACAAGATAAGATGATAAAATCCCTGCAACCATGAAAATGTTTTAAAAGCATGTTTTCTCATGAACAAGATAAGATGATAAAATCCCTGCAACGTGGTTGAGTGAGGGTTGGGGGCGGTTCGGCGTATGTCACAGTCCAAAGAAGGACGTATGAGTACGACCCGCAGTAAGGACCATGATCAAACTCACTGTCGAACCCCCTTTACCGGCACAAATCCTCTCTCATTCCACACAACATAGTTGATGAATATGAACAATGATTATGAACAATGATTACGAATGATGATTATGATTCATGATTATGGATGATGATTATGAACAAGAAAAGACTTATGACCATGTATTTCTCTGAATTATGCAATCATGCATTCATGTTATTGTTGCATTCCTTACTAAGCATTAGGCTTATAGTTGAACCTTATGATGTAGGTGAAGAGTTAATAGGTGAGGATTCCCAATTCCAAGAGAACATTTAAAGCTGGTTGCTGGAGGATGCTCAGTGTGACAGTGCAAGGTTGGATAGGCGATTAAGCTCCCTGGTTATGTTCATAGTAAGTCAGAAAAGTTTATGATGAACAGATGACTAAGTAGAACAGAATTTCTTATAACAATGAGATTCAGATTCGAATGGTTTGTCTTTAGAGTCTGAATACGATTTTAAGAATTATTGAATGGTTTGTTTTGGTTAAGCCTTCCGCTATGCGTATTTTGGATGAGTTTATGATCCTTACTCATTGAGGTTTATAGTTACTGAGTTAAGATTCGGGTGAGTTGTGGTATGTTCTATTGGATGAGGTTGTTTGATGATTATGGTGTTTACTGCCGTGTGATAGAAGCTGGATAAGGCAATCATCCGGCTGACGTCATCGGCAGATGTAGAGTGTTTGAGCCATCGGATGATGGAAGTGCTATTTTGTCGTCTAGCGATCGGCAGATGTAGAGTGTTTAAGCCATCGGATGATGGAAGTGCTGTTTTGTCGTCAAGCGATCGGCAGATGTAGAGTGTCTAAGCCATCGGATGATGGAAGTGCTATTTTGTCGTCTAGCGATTGGCAGATGTAGAGTGTTTAAGTCATCGGATGATGGAAGTGCTATTTTGTCGTCTAGTGATCGGCAGATGAAGAGCGTTTAAGCTATCGGAAGATGTAAGTATAGTTTGTCGTCTAGTTACCGGATGATGTGAGGGTTTCCTTGTCGTTTAGTGACCGGGTCATGTTTTAATTATGCACGTGAGGAGCACATGTCCATCGGATGATGTTCCCTTATTTCATCGGATGATGTAGAGAGTTTCTTCACCGGATGGTATAAACACGATTTTGTCGTGTAGGGACCGGTAGATGTGGTTTGTTCCTCTATCGCTAGATGCAGTCTAAAGCTTAAAGTTTTCCTTCACTAGATGATACACATTGCACTGCCCGCCGGTAGATGCGTAATGTTTTCTTTTGCCGGTTGAGGCTTAGCGAATCGCGTATGACATCTTGAATTAAATTATGTTTAAAAAAAAAAAATAAATAAAATACACTACTAATAATGAATCATGTGTGAGTAATAAAAATTAAATAATTAAGAAAGATATGGTTTATGCGACGATCCCTCTGGGGTTGTTACAATTATGGTATCAGAGCAAAATCGGGTTTTAAAACTGATTCTGCAGACTGCCTTCCAGCACTGACTGTCACATGAGCCCACTCCAGCAACTGTAAGTGTTTATGATTCTAGCAATGTCGTTAAGTTAAGATGTGTTTATGGCTAATTGTTTAGGAATCCCAAGATGGTGAGAGGTCAGCAGAGAGATGATAATATGGATAGTCACACTATTGCTCAGCTAACTGAGTTAGTAATTCGCCAATCCCGCCAAGTTGAGCAGCTCATGACCGCCAGGGAAGAACAAGGGAATTCGAGTACGAATATTGCCCGAGAACATGGAGATGAGCATTTTCACCGACTTCGACCCCCGATTTTCAATGGTCAAGTTGCAGATCCGGTTTATGCTGAGGAATGGATTCAAAAGATGGAGGACATGTTCAAGTATGCAAAGGTGGAAGAGGGAGATAAAGTCACATGTGCTGTCTATCACTTGGAACTGGATGCGAGGCATTGGTGGGACTCGATCCAGAGCACGACTGACGCAGGAGCTATGACCTGGGGAAGGTTCAAGACGACCTTCTTTGACAAGTATTTTAATCGAACTGTTCGGGCCAATAAGAAAAAGGAGTTATGAATCTACGACAGACTGGTTCGGTAACAGATTACATATGTAGGTTTGAGGCCTTGTCTCGGTTTGCATCCCGTCTGGTTGAAGATGAGGAGGATAAGATCTATCAATTTGTTCAAGGACTGAAGCCAAGCTTGTATATGAAAGTGAAAACTGCTGGTATCTACAATGTGCCGTATACCGAGGTCACGGCTAAGGCCTTGGAAATGGAGGAGGCTGAAATAACGGTGTATGAGCAGCGTGATCAGTCAAAGAAGACTACCAAGGATGTCCAACAGCCACCACGACTGAACAAGGGCTGGCAGCCACAGCAGAACAGGGGACCACAGCAGCAGAAAGGTGTGAAGAGGCCATACAACCATAATGATAACCAAGGAAAAAGAAAGAGGCCTCTGGCACCCTTATGCCCCACCTGTCAGAAGAACCACCCTGGCGAATGCAAGTTGCGTTCTGGCCGCTGTTTCAGATGTGATAAGGTTGGACATATAGTTAGAGACTGCCCTATGCCACCAGATCCGAACCATGCAAGGGTAGCACCTAGAGTCTATGCAATGATGGAGGATGAGGAAGCCGTGCAGCATACAGTCATAACAGGTACCATTATGATCTGTGGTTTTGTTGCTTACACACTTATAAATACGGGAGCCACGCACTCGTTTATATCAACCTTGTTTGTATACAATCACAACTTAGAACTTTTACCAGCCGAAAGGCCATATAATGTTATGTTACCATCAGGGAAGTCCCTATATTCAGAACAGATTGTTAAAGGTGATGTTGTGTCCTTAGGAAGTAAGAAACTATATGTAGAACTGATTGTAATTGACATGAAAGGGTATGAGGTGATATTAGGAATGGATTGGTTATTTAGGCATTATGCCACAATAAGTTGTAGATCTGGGATGGTTGATTTTCGACCCCCAAATGGTGATCATTATTCCTTCCAAGCTATTCCTAAGATAAGCAAAATACCGATTATATCCTCACTAGAAATTTACCGGTTACTGAAAAATGGTTGTGAGAGTTACTTAGCTAGTATAATGGATGTTCGGGTGAAGAATAAGATAGAGTTACAAGATATTCCCATAGTCAGAGAGTTCCCTAAGGCATTCTTGGATAATTTGCCAGGATTACCACCTGATAGAGAAATAGAGTTCGTAATAGATACGTACCTGAGGCCTTACCCGTATCTAAGAATCCATATCGGATGGCACCTGTTGAACTAAAGGAGTTAAAAGTCCAACTGCAGGAATTAGTAGACAAAGGATTTATACGCCCTAGCAGTTCTCCTTGGGGCGCACCTGTCTTATTTGTCAAGAAGAAAGATGGTTCCCTTAGAATGTGCATAGACTATATGGAGCTAAATAAGTTGACAATCAAGAATAAGTACCCCTTACCTCGGATTGATGATTTGTTTGACCAATTGCAAGGAGCAAAGGTGTTTTCAAAAATAGATTTACGTTCGGGTTATTACCAACTGAAGGTTAAGGAAGGAGATATACCAAAGAGAGCCTTCAGAACCCGTTATGGACACTACGAATTCTTGGTCATGTCATTTGGACTGACCAATGCACCTGCAATCTTTATGGACTTAATGAATCGAGTGTTTCGTGAGTATTTGGACAAATTTGTAATTGTGTTCATAGATGATATCCTGATATACTCACGGACTGAAGCTGACCATGCAGAGCATTTAAGAGTAGTTTTAACAACATTGAAGGAACACCAGCTTTATGCCAAATTGTCCAAGTGTGAATTTTGGTTGGACAAGGTTAATTTTCTTGGTCATGTAGTTTCTGCTAATGGTATATCAGTGGACCTGACCAAAATTCAGGCAGTAGAGGATTGACCACAACCAAAGAATGCCAGTGAAGTCCGCAGTTTCCTTGGATTGGCAGGCTATTACAGAAAGTTCATCAAAGGATTTTCTATGATAGCTAAGCCCCTGACGAATTTGACAAAGAAGAACAAGAAGTATTCTTGGACCGAAGCTTGTGAGGATAGCTTCAAGGCATTGAAAGTGAAGTTAACAACAGCCCCGGTATTGACCCTTCCAACCGAAGAAGGAAAGTTTAGCGTATTTTGTGATGCATCAAAAGTTGGTTTGGGCTGTGTTTTGATGCAAGAAGGTAAGGTTGTAGCGTATGCCTCTAGGCAGTTAAAGAGTTATGAACAGAACTATCCCACCCATGATTTAGAAATAGCCGCTGTTGTTTTTACCTTGAAGATATGGAGACACTATTTATATGGACAGCAGTGTGAGGTGTTTTCTGACCATAAAAGTTTGAAGTACCTCTTTACACAAAAGGAATTGAACATGAGGCAGAGGCGTTGGTTGGAATTTGTTAAGGATTACGACTTTGAGATCAAGTATCACCCGGGTAAGGCTAACTCTGTAGCTAACACATTGAGCAGGATGTCATCAACAATGCAACCCGTTGTATCAACTATGTCTATACCTTTGAGGACAGAGATTCAAAAATTGGAGTTGGAGATAGTTCCAAAGTTGTCAGCTTTGCTCGCAAATTTGACTATTCAACTGACGGTTCTGGAAAAGATCAAAGAAGCACAACAGAAGGACTCAGAGGAGAATAACAGTATGATGAACAAGGTGAAGGACACCACTTCCAAGTTTAGTCTTTCCAAGGATGGGATTCTGAGGTTTAGAAATAGATGGTATGTCCCTAATGATGAAGGATTACGTAAGCTAATCTTGGCTGAGGCGCATTCGTCTCCCTTTTCTGTGCATCCTGGCAGCACCAAGATGTATCGAGACCTGAAGTTACTCTATTGGTGGCCAAACTTAAAGAGAGATGTTGCTAAGTATGTAGAGTCATGTTTGGTTTGCCAACAAGTTAAAGCCGAGCACCAACGTCCAGGAGGTACCCTTCAGCCTTTACCTATTCCCGAGTGGAAGTGGGAACACATAGCTATAGATTTCGTTGTAGGATTACCTAAGACAACTAAGGGACATGATAGTATTTGGGTTGTGATTGATAGATTGACGAAATCAGTCCATTTCTTACCAGTAAGGACAACCTACTCGATGGACCAGCTTGCTGATCTTTATGTACAAGAAGTTATTAGGTTGCATGGAATCTCTTTATCTATTGTATCTGATCGTGATCCTAGATTCACCTCAAGATTTTGGCAAAGCTTACAAGGCACATTAGGATCAAAATTGTCTTTCAGCTCTGCCTTCCACCCATAAACCGATGGACAATCTGAACGGACAATTCAAATACTTAAAGATATGTTGAGGGCATGTGTGCTTGAGTTCCAGATATCATGGAGTCGATACCTGTCATTGGTTGAATTCTCTTACAACAATAGTTACCAGTCCACTATCAGAATGACACCTTATGAGGCGCTGTATGGTAGGAAATGTAGATCACCTCTGTATTGGGATGAAGTTGGTGAAGCAAAACTTCTAGGTCCCGAGATGTTGCAGCAGATGTCAGACAAGATTGCCACTATTAAAAGGAGAATGATTACTGCACAAAGCTGACAGAAAAGTTATGCAGACCAAAGGAGGAGAGATCTTGAATTTGCTGTTGGTGATGAAGTTTTCCTGAATGTTTCACCATTTAAAGGAGTACTAAGATTTGGCAGGAAGGGAAAGCTTAATCCACAATTCATTGGACCATTCCCTGTTTTGGCTAGAATCGGTAGTACGGCTTACAGACTGCAGTTGCCTCCATCATTGGATAAAGTTCATAATGTCTTTCACGTGTCAATGTTAAGGAAATGCATACGAGATCTGACACAAGTTGTTAAGCCAGTGGATATTGAGATTGAACCATCATTAATGTATGAAGAGAGACCAGTGCAGATATTGGAATCCGCAGTTAAGACTCTGAGGAATAAAGAGATTCCGTTGGTCAAAGTCTTATGGAAGAATCATGGCATTGAAGAAGCCACTTGGGAGCGACGACAGGACATGTTAGACAAGTACCCATAGTTATTTGTTTGATCAATTTTCTGAGACGAAAATTTTGTTTAAGGAGGGGTGGATGTAACACCCGACAACTTCAGCCAGGTGACTTCCTAACTGTATTAACGGTCATAAATATTCAATCTTCACGGTTTAGAGTTTTATACCAAGAATAATTAATTTCATGTGGATTTAAACTAGGTTGGATGGCAAAGTTGTAATAATGGAGGGTGATGACCAGTATATAAAGAAAAAGGAAATGTTTTAAACCTCATTTAAACCACTGTAGCCGACACCTTCCTTTTCGGCGATTTCTTCTCTCCCGAGCTCTTGCTCTCTGCTTTCAGCATACTCTCTTCGACGATCGGTTTTCTCTGCCACTACTCGACTACTCTGTGCCCGAGGTATGCAATAGACAACGTAGCTATCTGTTAGTTTGTTAGCCCTGTTTTCTACTTGGCATTGGAGTTTTGGATTTTCCAATGGCCGACTAATAATAAGAACATTTGAAATCTGAGAGTGGGAATGTTTTTATCAATCGATCCTGGACATTTAAAACAACCACCCCTGAGTTATCGATAATCGAATCTGTCTGTTTTTGTTTTGGTATTTCAGACTACATTGAGCATTAAACTAAGAATTCGGGAATGACTCTTAGCTATTAGACCCTAGGATGACTTGTGAGTAGAACTTTTAGGATTTTGTTTTAACTACTGTAATGTAAATGTTTTAGGTAAAGAAGTCTGAGGAAAAGGAGCTCTCATTGCTAAGGACACCAGGTAAGTTAATGTATAGGATTTCCGGCCAATAGGGCCCTACATCACAAGGATGCTAGATAGTAACTGATATGACGATTAGAGGTTATTATGCTACATTCTAGTACTTATGTTGACATTTAGTTTAATGGTAAGTTTTCATACTAGATGAATGTTCTGTTCTGTAGTCTGAATGAGTTAAGAATTCCCATGTTCATGCATTATCAATGTTTTATGCACATGAAAATGTTTTAAAAGCATGTTTTCTCATGAACAAGATAAGATGATAAAATCCCTGCAACGTGGTTGAGTGAGGGTTGGGGGGCGGTTCGGCGTATGTCACAGTCCAAAGAAGGACGTATGAATACGAATCGCAGTAGGGACCATGATCAAACTCACTGTCGAACCCCCTTTACCGACATAAATCCTCTCTCATTCCACACAACATAGTTGATGAATATGAACAATGATTATGAACAATGATTACGAATGATGATTATAATTCATGATTATGGATGATGATTATGAACAAGAAAAGACTTATGACCATGTATTTCTCTGAATTATGCATTCATGCATTCATGTTATTGTTGCATTCCTTACTAAGCATTAGGCTTATAGTTGAACCTTATGATGTAGGTGAAGAGTTAATAGGTGAGGATTCCCAATTCCAAGAGAACGTTTAAAGCTGGTTGCTGGAGGATGCTCAGTGTGACAGTGCAAGGTTGGATAGGCGATTAAGCTCCCTGGTTATGTTCATAGTAAGTCAGAAAAGTTTATGATGAACAGATGACTAAGTAGAACAGAATTTATTATAACAATGAGATTCGGATTCGAATGGTTTGTCTTTAGAGTCTGAATACGATTTTAAGAATTATTGAATGGTTTGTTTTGGTTAAGCCTTCCGCTATGCGTATTTTGGATGAGTTTATGATCCTTACTCATTGAGGTTTATAGTTACTGAGTTAAGATTCGGGTGAGTTGTTGTATGTTCTATTGGATGAGGTTGTTTGATGATTATGGTGTTTACTACCGTGTGATAGAAGCTGGATAAGGCAATCATCCAGCTGACGTCATCGGCAGATGTAGAGTGTTTGAGCCATCGGATGATGGAAGTGCTATTTTGTCGTCTAGTGATCGGCAGATGTAGAGTGTGTAAGCCATCGGATGATGGAAGTGCTGTTTTGTCGTCTAGCGATCGGCAGATGTAGAGTGTCTAAGTCATCGGATGATGGAAGTGCTATTTTGTCGTCTAGCGATCGGCAGATGTAGAGTGTTTAAGTCATCGGATGATGGAAGTGCTATTTTGTCGTCTAGTGATCGGCATATGAAGAGCGTTTAAGCTATCAGAAGATGTAAGTATAGTTTGTCGTCTAGTTACCGGATGATGTGAGGGTTTCCTTCTCGTTTAGTGACCGGGTCATGTTTTAATTATGCACGTGAGGAGCACATGTCCATCGAATGATGTTCCCTTATTTCATCGGATGATGTAGAGAGCTTCTTCATCGGATGGTATAAACACAATTTTGTCGTCTAGGGACCGGTAGATGTGGTTTGTTCCTCTATCGGTAGATGCAGTATAAAGCTTAAAGTTTTCCTTCACTAGCCAATACACATTGCACTGCCCGCCGGTAGATGCGTAATGTTTTCTTTTGCCGGTTGAGGCTTAGCGAATCGCGTATGACATCTTGAGTTAAATTATGTTTCAAAAAAAAAAAATAAATAAAATACACTACTAATAATGAATCATGTGTGAGTAATAAAAATTAAATAATTAAGAAAGATATGGTTTATGCAACGATCCCTCTGGGGTTGTTACAACTTATTTTTAGGTATTTTCTTTAAATGGTTTTAAAGACGTTTTAGTATGTTTAGAGGTTTAAAAAGAAAATTTTTTACGGGAAATTAAGGGTAAAGGATTAGGGTCGTTACAGTTTGCATGGGTTTTATGTTGTATACAATGGAGGAGTGGTTTTTGGTGTTTTAGGGGTGTTTTTGTTGAATTTGGTTAGAGTTTGGGAAACCCTAAAGGAGGAGTCCGAAAATTCCTATTAGTTGGTTTGTTTTCTTTCTATTTTTGATGGTTTAAATGTTAGATAGATTAGTTTAGGTTGTTTATTGAGATAGATTAGAATTTTAGTGGAAGTTGGAGAAAAACTGGATTTTTATGTTAAGGGGGGCTGATTCTGTTTTGGGGTTTTTGGTTTGGCCAAGTTATTTGGTTGTTGAATTTGATTGTTTCAATGGATAGTAGACATGTAGAGGTTTACGGAATGGGGTGGAACGTCTAAATCCGTTGAAAAACATATAAGTTATGGCCGATTGAAGTTGGACACTAAAACTTGTGGGAAAATCGGGTGTTAGGGTTTAGATTTTAGATTGGTTTAAATTGATGTTATTCTTGGTTAGGTAATTCCTTAGAATTTCTTAGTGTGTTGCCAAGTGAGTTTTCCCTATACAGTGTGTTCCATGTTTCTATGTTGAAGAAGTACATAAGGGATCCATATCATGTTGTGGAGCAACAAGACATTGAAGTTCATCCTACTCTTACCTATGAGGACAAACCAGTAAGGATCCTGGACTATGCAGTGAAGCTGTTGCGCAACAAAGAGGTTCCTTTAATGAAAGTGACACGGGGTCCCTTAAAAAAAAGAGGCCCGTGTACAACCCACAATAATCAAGGTAGGTGCTCTGTTGTGTGAATGTGATAAATATTGAATTAAACGAAGAAAAAGGCTAAAATAAAATGCAAGAAAATAAACTAAGCTAACAAGATATGGCCGATTATAAGATGATGAATGTTAGTGAGAAATAAGAAGAAGGAGATGACAAAAGATAATACAGAAGAATGTAAAATGCAATGAACTAAAAATAAGGAAATGACATAAAATAAAAAGTGAGCGTGCGTGATTGGTGGAGCCAAAAAAAGAGAGTGATATTGTGTGAATGTGATAGCAAATAAAATAAAGAAAATACTCTTGGAGGTTCCTTGGAGCGATCTTACGGGTTAGGCTCAAGGATAAACGTTTTCTGGGAGGAAACGACCTCCGTAGGCCGAAGATTTTCTTCCTCGATCCAACTCCCAATGGAGATGGTGAGGGGATGAATAAGAGCTAACCTAGCAACCCAAGCTAGGTTAGCAATAGAAGCTAACTCCTCTTGGTTCAAAGAACCAAGGAAAAATCACCAAAGGAACTTTGGATATTTAGGGAAATAGTAGTATATTGATTGCCAAAAAAAGTTGTCTACAATCACCAAATCCATGCTTAAATAGGCAAACCTAAGGTGTATGGGGCTTGGAGGTGAAATGGTGGCCTTTGATCAAGTAAAATCGGATGGAAGAGAGAGTGAAACCGAGGGGCGCGCGGAGGGGCCAATCAGCGCTCGCCAGCGCGCGCAAAGCTGGATCCGAGTAGGCGCTCCTGCTGCCAGTTCAGCGCTTCGCGTCACTGCTGCCCGCGCCAATCAGAAGCTGCCCGCGCGCCTGCTACTTTCTGCCTGCGCGCGCCAGACGACCCCCAAGGGTGAGATCCGAGCCAAAAATGCACCAACGGCCCAAATTCTTCCAAGTCATGAATCCATGCCCTCACCCACTCATATACCTGCAAAAATATATCTTTAGGAGTGGGCTCTTCTTTGGACCAAGTCTCTCTTTGGGCTTGATTTTGTTGAGGCCTTTTTCCTTCGCTTGAAAATTTGGTTGAATTGTCTTCAACCCAACATCCACCACATTCATCTAACCCTAACTACACAATCTAATGCATGATATGCAATTTATAAAATCCTTACAAAAAGGCTAATGTATGCCGATGAGTTTGAAAAATAAAAATTACAATTTCATGGCCCGGGAAGACAAATTCCCATAGGCTATCAGCAAGCTCCGTGCGAATGCTCCAATGGATGACATGGCAAGGTTTCTCCTCATCCTCCTTAGTCGGCTCCCAAGTGAAGTCCATGAGGGACTCGAAACCTGCAAAAAGAGACAAGTCATTAGAACATTGAACAGTTAAATTTTGTGCCCGGGTTAGTGATCTTGTAACGGGCCTCCGACGTACGTCATCCCCTCCGGGTGGCTGAGGATTTGACCTCAAATCCGTTAGCTCAGCCTCCTCTTCATATCCCAATTCTCCAATATAAGGGGATAAGTCCTGCACATTGACGGTGGATGACACCCCAGAATCGCTGGGTAACTCCAACTTGTAAGCATTGTTATTTATTCGTTCCAAGATTTTAAAGGGACCTTCAGCTCTAGGCAACAATTTGGAGCGTCTTTTGGCGGGAAATCGCTCCTTCCTAAGATGCAACCATACCAAATCTCCAATATTAAATATTACCTCTTTTCGCCCTTTATTAGCATGCTTAGCATAATTGGCATTATTTTTCTCAATCGCTTGGCGAACCTTTTCATGCAACTTTTTCATTTGTTCTGCTTTATTTGCTCCCGAAGGGTTAATTAGGTCTTGGGTTGGGATAGGAATAAGTGTCAAGGGTGTGTTTGGATTAAAACCATATACTACCTCAAATGGCGTTTGCTGGGTGGTGGAATGAAGGCTTCGGTTATAACCGAATTCAACTTGGAGTAGTAATATGTCCCAATTGGTTAGATTCTTACCTATGACACTTCGGAGAAGGGTTCCCAAAATCCTATTGACCACTTCCGTTTGGCCGTCCGTTTGGGGATGGAAAGATGTACTAAAACATAATGTAGTTCCCAATTTCTTCCATAAAGTCTTCCAAAAAGTACTCAAGAATTTGGTATCGTGATCGGACACAATAGATTGAGGTACTCCATGGAGTCGGACTATTTCCTTGAAGAATAGGTCGGCTATAGCAGCAGAGTCGTCGGTCTTGTGGCAGGCGATAAAATGCGTCATTTTGGAGAATCTATCAACAACCACGAGAATAGAATCTTTATTGCGTCTCGTTCGTGGTAACCCTAAAACAAAATCCATACTAATTTCTACCCAAGGGTGCATGGGAATAGGTAAAGGCATGTAAAGTCCCTGGGGTAGAACTTTGCTTTTGGCCCTTTTACAAACAATACACCTCTCAACATAGTGGTGCACGTCCTTCATCATATGAGGCCAATAAAATTTTTCCTTTAATAGTTCTAGGGTCTTCTTTTCTCCAAAATGCCCAGACAATCCTCCACCATGAGCTTCTTTAATGAGGCATTGTCGTAGACTACAATTAGGAATACACAATTTCCCGTTCCTTAATAGAAATTCATCTACAAGACTATATCCTCCTTCAGCCTTATTTTGGCAAACGTGATAAGGCAATCCAAAATCTTTATCGGATGCATACAAGGTTTTGATCCATTCAAATGCGAAAAATCGAACACTCAATTCTATTAAGAGGATACGTCTATGAGATAAAGCATCGGCAACAGCATTGTCAGAACCTTTCAAATATTTTAGAATGTAGAGGAATCTTTCCAAAAATTCCACCCATTTTGCGTGACGCTTGTTGAGTTTGTGTTGGCTTTTAATATGCTTGAGGGATTGATGGTCTGAATGAATCACAAACTCTTTGGAAAGTAGGTAATGTTGCCAATGTTCTAAAGCTCTAATCACAGCATAGAACTCCTTATCATAGGTCGAATAATTCAAAGCAGCTCCTTTCAATTTTTCACTAAAATACGCAAGAGGCTTGCCATATTGCATCAAAACAGCTCCAATACCAATACCGGAGGCATCACTCTTGATCTCAAAAACCTTATTGAAATCGGGGAGTGCTGAAACAGGTGATTGACAAAGTTTTTCTTTTATCATATCGAAGCTTCTTTGGCATGCCGGTGTCCAATTAAAGTCAACTCCTTTCTTAGTGAGGTTCGTAATAGGAGCGACTAAAGAACTGAAGTCTTTAATGAACCTCCTATAAAAAGAGGCTAGTCCGTGAAACTACGTACTTCAGTGATGCCATTAGGAGTGGGCCACTCCTTGATGACTTTAACCTTCTCTTCGTCCGCTTCTAAGCCATCCTTAGAAATGATAAAACCTAAAAAATAAACTTTCTCTTGCCCAAAGGAGAATTTACTCAAATTCCCAAACAATTTTGTACGACGGAGGGTTTGAAATAACATCCCGAGATGGTTGACATGTTGTAGGAGGACGCGACTATACACCAAGATGTCATCGAAATACACGACAACAAATTTCCCAAGGAATTCCTTAAGAACGTGATGCATTAACCGCATAAAGGTGCTCGGGGCATTTGTAAGACCGAATGGCATAACCATCCACTCAAACAATCCGTATTTTGTTTTGAAGGCGGTCTTCCATTCATCACCTTCTTTCATCTGTATTTGGTGATATCCACTCTTCAAGTCAACTTTGGAGAAAATTGATGCTCCCCTCAATTCGTCCAACATATCTTCTAACCGAGGGATGGGATACCTATACTTAATGGTTATTTGGTTGATAGCCCTACTATCAACACACATTCGCATAGAGCCATCCTTTTTAGGTACCAACAAGGTAGGTACAGCGCATAGGATCATCGACTCTCTTATGTATCCTCTCCCTAATAATTCTTGGACTTGATCTTATAATTCTTTTGTTTCTTCAGGCCTCATCCTATAGGCCGGTCGATTTGGCAACATAGCGCCGGGTTAGAGGTCGATTTGATGTTATATTCCTCTAATCAGGGGTAATCCGGGCAGCAGTTCTTCAGGAAAAACATCTTGATAGGCCTTAAGTAGGTCTTGTATCGGTGGGGGTATCTTACTTAATTCCATAACACGGTCTCTAAATAAAACAAGAATCACTGTTTTTCCTTTAGTTACTGCAGCTCTTATTCCCTTTTTGGTCATCAATAGATTTTCTTTAATCTTTTCTTCCTTCCTAACCGCATCGTCATGAGCAATTTGTTCAGGGGTCATAGGAAGTAACTTGATATTTCTACCTTCGAATTTTAAAATATAGTTATTGAGGGAACCATCATATTGAACCCTACGGTCATAAAGCCAAGGTCGTCCTAATAGAATATGACTAGCCTTCATAGGTACGACGTCACAAGTGACCGAGTCCTTATATTTTCCGATAGTAAAATTAATAGTCACGTGTTTGGTCACTTTGATGTCATCTCTGTAACGACCCCAGTAGGGTAAGGCATAATTAGTAAACTCTCTTAAATCATAAATATTAATCCTTCTATCTGTACAACTTTATGAATATATATACATATCACTTATTATTATTATTTTTTTTACAGAACTCGGGACAACGCTATAACTGACAAAGCTCGATCCTTTCAAAACTTGCCTTTGTCTCAAATTTTGCGAATTCATCATCAACAGAATCGAGCGACAAACCCAGGCATTGGTTTTGTAACATAATCGGCCAATAGAAAATGCCCTTAGAACACTCGACCTCATTATTCCTGAGCTGCTCGAAATCGCAGGCACCTGCCGGTTGCTAGACAACAAGCAGCTTTACTCACATCATCCGATGCATAAAACACTTGACCTCTACCGATCACTAAGCGACAAAACATAAAACTCACTTATGCCGATCGCTAAACGACAAGCACAGGGCTCGCTTCTGCCGGTAGTGAAAATCTACATCATCCGGTTATCATGTGCATCTCACGTGACTACTTAACATCGCCAGTAAAAGACATCATCCGGTGAACAACAATCGTTCACCATCCACCGATGACGTCAGCCGGATGATGTCCTCATCCGTCAGAGACATCTTCCAGTAGGCGTGTGCAAAACACGTGACTCACTTACCTCATCCGATAAGAGACATCATCCGGTGAACAGCAAACGTTCACCATCCACTGGTGACGTCAGCCGAATGATTCATTCATCCAGCTTCTATCACACAGCTCCTAGCGATGACGTCAGCCGGACGATGCGTTCACCCAACTTCTATCACACAGCAATGAAACCCGAAAATCTTTAAACAACTCATACCGACAGAAAGGTAACCTGACCTTCACAGATATCTACATCCAGCTTCTATCATTCAGCAGAAAAACACAATAATCATCAAGCAACTTCAATCAACAGGAAATACCTCGACTCACACACATTTCAACTTGATGGACATAAACCTTAAACGAATAAAAATCATAGTCTTGTTTAGGATACGTAAGCGGAAGACTCATATAAAACAGGATGTCCTAGGTTCTTACAATCATCCTCAAACTCAGAAGTTGAACCAGACAATTTTGAGTCCAAATTAAAAACATGATCTTATCCTACTTAGACATCAGTTTTCTCATAAATCTTACTAACATAAAATGAGCAAAACCACGGGTCATAATCGCCATCTAGCCACAGAATTGCTCCCTGAACACCTTCCAGCAACCGAACTTAGACATCTTCATTAAATTTTGGAACCTCACCTGATATTTCGTCACCTACATCATAAGGTTAAAACTATAAGCCTAATGCTTAGTAAGGAATGCAATACTAACATGTATACGTGAATGCATAGTTGCGAGAAAACCATGATCATGTTCGTTTCATGCTCTTTCCTTGTTCTTGTTCGTGTTCTTAATCGTCACTTTCATCATATGGATTAAGGGAGGATTTGTGCCGTAAAGGGGGGATGACAGTGCAAGTGTACATAGTCCCTTTCGGGCCGTATTCATGGTCCTTCTCTTTGGACAGTGACATACGCCAAACCGCCCCCAACCTTCTCTTAATCCGGTTGCATAAGTTTCATATTCATTCTCATATCTTGTTCATGGGGGAAAACATGCTCATAAATCGTTTTCATATGCTTGATAAGTAAATCATGATGCATAACATGAATGTTCTTAATCATTAGACTATGGGAAATATCATACTAGACAATTGACTTCATAGACTCTACCAGATTATCACATAACATAGTTCTCAAACATCCGTAAATCATCCAAGTACAAACCATCTTACTAACTTAAAACAAACATCAAACACATAACTAATTTAGTACCCTTAAGATGTAGGGCCCTAATGACCAGAAATCCTAATACATTCACTTACCTGGCTCCCTTAGCAAATTCGTGCTCCTTTTCTTCAGACTTCTTCACCTAAAACATTTACATCGCAGTAGTTAAAACAAAATCCTAAAAGTCCTAATCACAAGTCATCCTAGGATCTAGTAGTTAAAGTCATTCCCGAATCCCTTAGTCTAGTTCTCTGTGTGCAGTCTGAAATCCAAAAACCAAAACAGCTAGGTTCAAGTAACGATTAATCAGGGTCGGTTATATTAAATGTCCATAATCGATTCGAAAATGACATTACTAAATCCAGATTATAAATGTTACTATTGTTACTCGGTCATTGGAGGAACCAAACTCCAACACAAGCTGAAAAACAGAGCTTAACAACTAACTGACAACTACATTGTCTAACCCATACCTCGAGCGTAGAGTATCCGAGAAATAGCAAGGGAACTGGTCGTCGAAGGGAGGATTACTAGCCGGAAGAGAGCGAGAGCTCGGGAGAGAAAATTGCTGAAGGAGAAAGTGTCGGCTACAATGGCGTTGGTAAGGTTTAAAAATTTTCCATTTCCTTTATATATCGATCACAACCCACCTTTATTACAATTTTGCCACTCAACCTAGTTTAACACCACATGAAATTAATTAAGCTTTGGCATAAAATTTCGAACCGAAAATATCAAATAAACATGACTGTTAAAACGGTTAAGAAAATCACCCGATCAACTTGTCGGGTGTTACAATCTCTATCATGCAACCATCTTAACTTGTATGGCTTAGGGTGACTAGTAGTTTCCAATCCAAGCTTGCTCACCATATCTTGGGAAGCTACGTTAACGCAACTTTCACTATCTATAATCACAGAACATACTTTGTCTTTGACTGCACATCTACTTTGGAAAATGTTCTCGCGTTGGCAGTCCTCCTCAATATTTTTAGAAACAAGGGCTCTTCTAATCACCATTAACAGGGGCCCATCTTGAGCAGCACATTCATCCGACTCGTGCTCACTCTCGTCCTCTAACTTTTCTTCTTCTTCTTCTTTATCAAGGTATTGACCCTCATCATTCTCGCTTTTCCATTCTCCGGTTGACTCCTTAATAACCATCACTCAACGGTTAGAACATTCATATGCGTAATGTCCTTTCCCTAAGCACTTGTAGCATTGGACATCACGGGCTCTTTGTGCTTTAGGAGGGTTTGGTTGATTTTTGTCCGTCGGAGGGGGTTTATTTTGGTTGAAGGGTGCCTTGGGTGGCCAATTACGGTTAACGGGCCTTTTCTCTTCATTTTTCCATGGAGGTTTAGGCTTATCTTGATCCAAATGCCTAGGTGAAAATTTTGTTGGAAAGTTGGTTTTACGCTTTCTTTTGAGTTGTCTTTCCACCGTGAGGGTAAGTTGAATGACCATGTCCATGGTTTGCAATTGTTGTACTTCAACCGCGTCTCCAATATCGCGGTTAAGACCTCGAATGAATCTCGCGATAAGTTGCTCTTGGGGTTCCTCAATAGCACAACGCATATTGAGAGTCTCGAATTCCGTAATATACTCATCTACCGAGAGAGAGTTTTGTCTAAGGTTGTGAAGTTGGTGGAAAACTTCGTGCTTGTAGTGTCGGGGAACAAATCATTTGTGCATTTCCTCTTTCTTGGAATTCCACGTTTAGACGGGGTATCCTAAGGTACGTATCCTTTGGTTTTTAAGATTGGACCACCATAATGCGGCATGGCCCGTTAATTCAAGAGAGGCGAGTTGAATTTTAACTCACTCGGAATAGTCGTGACACTCAAAGATTCTCTCTACCTTATCGATCTAATCAAGATACGTGTTTCCATCACATGTCCCATTGAAAGGGGGAATTGTCATCTTGACATTACGGAGGTCGTCGTTGTCCCTACGACGATTTGATCGATACTCTTCATCATCCTCCGTCCAATTATCATCCTCCGAATTAAAATAACGTGGTCTCCTTCTTCGGGGTTCAACCCATTCCTCTTCCTCTACGGGTGGTTGTATAGGGGCTCTACGCCTAGGACGTTCGGGAATAATCCTAGAGGAGGTCTCTTGAGAAGGAACTCGTTCATGAAAATCTCTACGAGAAGGATTGTTCATCATTGTTTGGACTTGTTGGGCAAGGTCTTGAACTAGGCTCTTTAAGGCATCGATTTCTCCACGCATACCTCCTTGAGAGCTAGTTTCACCCTCATATCGAGTATGCTCGGATGGGGGAGTATCCCTAGCCCGAGGTGGTTCTTGGTGCGGTGGTTCTCGATTGAGTCCACTTCGATTAGTCATGGCCAAGTGTTTCAATTAAAATTGAAATTCTTGTCTAAGTTAATTTTCCTAAATTAGTGGGAAGCTTATCTTCTTAATGTCTTAGGAAATTTTAGGTACTACGGAATAATCTTAGCTAAGACAAATGAAAATAGGTATCATGCTAATTAAGTCAACAACTCAACAATTTTAATATCACTTAGCCATTTAATTATAGTCATGAATATTCTCTAATCTCCCAAATTTTCAATCAAGTTACAAACTTTTAATTAAGATCACTTAGAGAAATAATAATAACAACTAATTAAACCCAAAACAGCAAGTAAATAAATTTCGAACACCAAATAATTCAAGATAACATGCTGAATTTTCAAGTATTGTCTAACTCAAATTTGCTAATTTAAATCATGCTTTTGCTAAATTCTTATAAACCAATTTCGTCCAATTAATTAACAGCATATATTAAGCATATTTATGGGCTTAAACATGAGCAACATTCAGGAAAATGATAGACAAATTTCGAGCTTAACAAAAGAAACAAATCGATGTGGTAATTTCAACAATAATCCTTTTTTTTATAGCAATAGTTCTAGGCCGAATTGAAGCACCAAAATTTTCCAGAAAATTAATATATCTATTGGACAATATTTAGATGCTAAAACATGAGACAAATGATAACAAGAAGTGCTAAAGAAACCGCGGCTAAAGATGTATTAAACTGAGAACAAGAAGAAGTAAAAACCGTGAAGATTATGCAACAAAATATAAACCGGTTTTGCAATTTTCTTTAGGCCGATTTTAAGCTCATTTTTCTACCATATTTTCAGCAAGTTTTGGTTTAGATCTAGACGAAAATATAAAGCAAATATCATAAAAGAACTGATGCTAAGATGTAGAATAGACCGAAAAGGAAAAAGAGGATAACTAGGAAATATTTAACTATACCTTGGCCGATTTCTTCCTCTATTGCAAACCATATTTCAACAAAATATTCAAATTAATAAATAGCATTAAAATGGAAGCAAATAAAAGAGATAGATTAGCACCAAGTTAGCACAAAGTTAGTTCAACAATATATGGAAAACAATGCAGAAAAATAAAAGAGCCGCTATCCCAGTTTTGTGCTATATTTTGGCTAAAGCCAAATGCAACTAAAACACATTGGGAAGCCTTGTGGCTCTGATACCACTTGACACGGGGTCCCTTAAAAAAAAAGAGGCCCGTGTACAACCCACAATAATCAAGGTAGGTGCTCGGTTGTGTGAATGTGATAAATATAGAATTGAATGAAGAAAAAGGCTAAAATAAAATGCAAGAAAATAATCTAAGCTAACAAGATATGGCCGATTATAAGATGATGAATGTTAGTGAGAAATAAAAGAGAAATAAGAAGAAGGAGATGACAAAAGATAATAGAGAAGAATGTAAAATGCAATGAACTAAAAGTAAGGAAATGACATAAAATAAAATGTGAGGGTGCGTGATTGGTGGAGCTTAAAATAGAGAGTGATATTGTGTGAATGTGATAGCAAATAAAATAAAGAAAATACTCTTGGAGGTTCCTTGGAGCGATCTTACGGGTTAGGCTCAAGGATAAACATTTTTCGGGAGGAAACGACCTCCGTAGGCTGGGGATTTTCTTCCTCGATCCAACTCCCAATGGAGATGGTGAGGGGATGAATAAGAGCTAACCTAGCAACCCAAGCTAGGTTAGCAATGGAGGCTAACTCCTCTTGGTTCAAAGAACCAAGGAAAAATCACCAAAGGAACTGTGGATATTTAGGAAAATAGTAGTATATTGATTGCCAAAAAAAGTTGTCTACAATCACCAAATCCATGCTTAAATAGGCAAACGTAAGGTGGAAGGGGCTTGGAGGTGAAATGGTGGCCTTTGATCAAGTAAAAATCGGATGGAGGAGAGAGTGAAGCCGAGGGACGCGCGGAGGGGCCAATCAGCGCACTCCAGCGCGCGCACAGCTAGATCCGGGTAGGCGCTCCTGCTGCCAGTTCAGCGCTCTGCGTCTCTGCTGCCCGCGCCAATCAGAAGCTGCCCGCGCGCCTGCTGCCTTCTGCCTGCGCATGCCAGACGATCCCCAAGGGTGAGATCCGAGCAATAAATGCACCAACGGCCCAAATTCTTCCAAGTCATGAATCCATACCCTCACCCACTCATATACCTGCAAAAATATACCTTTAGGAGTGGGCTCTTCTTTGGACCAAGTCTCTCTTTGGGCTTGATTTTGTTGAGGCTTTTTTCCTTGGCTTGAAAATTTGGTTAAATTGTCTTCAACCCAACATCCACCATATTCATCTAACCCTAACCACACAATCTAATGCATGATATGAAATTTATAAAATCCTTACAAAAAGGCTAATGTATGCTGATGAGTTTGAAAAATAAAAATTACAATTTCATGGCCTGGGAAGACAAATTCCCATAGGGCTATCAGCAAGCTCCGTGCAAATGCTCCAATGGATGACATGGCAAGGTTTCTCCTCATCCTCCTTAGTCGGCTCCCAAGCGAAGTCCATGAGGGACTCGAAACCTGCAAAAAGAGACAAGTCATTAGAACATTGAATGGTTAAATTTTGTTCCCGGGTTAGTGATCTTGTAACGGGCCTCCGACGCACGTCAGAAAGTCTTGTGGCATAACCAGAACATAGAGGAGACAACCTGGGAACGTCAGCAAGACACGATGGACCAACATCCAGAACTTTTCAGGTATTGAATTTTGAGGACAAAATTCTTTTAAGGAGGGTAGATTGTAGCACCCGATTCAATTAAATCAATTTCTATTCCGTTATTTAATAGTGATCATGTTGTGGAGAAAATTGAGGAAAATATTAATTAGGTTAATGAGTGACTAAGTAAGGGCATAGTGGTAAATTGAGAACTTATAATGGATAACCTATTTAAGGAAAGAGGCTTTGTGATTAAATGCACTGTAGCTGCCACTCTTTCCCTACTTTCCTCTCTCGGTAATCAGCTCAAGCAGAAGAGCTCTCTAGACGATTCTTCCATCCGATTTTCTCCAAACTAGGTGAGTTCTATTTCGATTCCTTGCTGTATTGGTAACTATCGATGATTTGGGTAGTTGATAAATGTGAGATTCGAGAATGCTATGAGCAAACTAGTTCGGGTTTTGTGGTAATCGAAGATGTATAACGAACTAAGCTCCTAAACTAGTTTCCTTAGACTTCTGGATAGTGTAGAATGAGGTTTAATAAAATCTAATCCATAATCTGTCCATGGTTTTAGGTTGAGTAAGCTCCTAAAGTAGTTTGCAACACCGAGCATTTCTAGAAGAGCTAGGTAAGTGAAGTATGCATGTGCCTTCGGGCCTACATCACAAAACAGTAGAATTATGTATTGTGTGAATGAGTTTGTATGTCATGCATCATGATTTTTTTTGAAGATTAGGGAAATTAATTTCCATGTAAGGAATGGTAAGGCATGAACTGAATGTGACAGACAAACTATTAAGGGAACTAATCCACCCCTTAACTTATGAAGGGATTTATAACATTGGGAGAGTTGATCCCACTCCCAAGGGAACCTGGGGATCATTATACCTGTTAAGGGAATTAATCCGCCCCTTAATTGATGAAGAGGATTTATGACTTTGGGAAAGTTGATCTCACTCCCAATGGAATATTGAGATCAGATTACGATGAATGTGAATGCAACTGAGCTGAGAAAGTAGAAACTGCATGATTAAGATTTACATTTCAGCATTTCATTTCATGATTGCTTCACTTATTTAGCATTAGGCTAATAGATGAGTTTTGTGATGTAAGTGAAGAAAAGACAGCAGGTGTGTTCTCTGAGTTTGTTGAGAGCTAGGCAGGTTAGAGGGGGTACATTCATGCATCGAACTGGCAGCTGACGGGGCGGTTTAACTGATGTCAGGAGTCGTGAAGGTTTAGTTGACAATGTTTCAATTTAAGCACGTCGAGTTTTTATGACAGTAGTAGTTTTAATGTTTTTTGGAAAACATCTTGAGACTTTCTGTTAATAATACTCTGTCAGTTTAATAGTGGTCTTACCATATTTCGGAGTAATACACTGATTTAAATAGTTTCGAATGGTTTTTAGTAAAATGTTCATGTTCTACTGGTAGAGTTTTCTTGTTAGAGTGAAATTGTTGCTACGCTATTTTCGTTGAGTGTTTTTGATCTATCGATAGATGATGTCTATCGGCAGACGTAGACTTGTTGTTCTGTTGACTTTCGGATGATGTCTTCAGTAAAGCCATCAGATGATGTCTTCAGTAAAGTCACCGAAAGATGTCAAGTATTTTATTCATCGGATGATGAAGGTAAAAGTATTTGTCGTTTAGTGATCGGTGGATGTCGAGTATTTTATTCATCGGATGATGATGGTAAAAGTCTTTTGTCGTTTAGCGATCGGTGGATGTCGGGTATTAAACCTATCGGATGATGTAGGAGAAGTTTGTCGTTTTGTGATTGGTATATGTAGTTTGTTCTAACGGAAGACGTGAGTAAAAGTTTTGTCGTCTTGTAGTCGGTAGAGGCTGGATGAACAAATCATTCGGTTGACGACACCGGTAGATGCGAGTAGCAAAAACTTGTCGTTTTGCGATCGGCTGAAGTTGGAAAAGTGATTCTTCCGGCTGACGTCATCGGCTGAAGTTGGTAGAGTGATTCTTCCGGCTGACGATATCGGTGGAAGTCTTCAGTTTATTTCTTTTTGTTGACCTTGTCTAGAGGCAGATGCATTTGACTTTTACAATTTTCACGTTTCCACGCTTTAGACTTGATCGAACCAATTCCTACTATTTTAATTGATATTTCCAAACATTGATTTACAACCCCGTTTAATCTCTGCTTGTTTTCAAATGATTTTTCTGCTGTGAATTTTAACGTTGTGGTTTCAGTGAACATCGAGTTTGGACCTTCAAGTGAAATTTTAAGTTTGGTCCAAAATTTCCTAGTTATGTTCGGGTTTATGAGTAACGAACTGAGTTTAGAAAACTCGGGGCGTTACATTATGGTATCAGAGACATTCAGTTTAACCGTTCAAAAGATTACTCATCAGTGCCAATCGCTGCATGGGAGTACTCCAACAACTGTAAGTGTTTATGTTAGCTTTAGCTATAAGATGATTATGAGAGTAGTTAACCCTATGCAGGAATTTAGTATTATGGCCAGACGCCCAGGGAGGCCTAGAGTACCAAGAGAATTGCCGGATGTGAGAAGTGAAGGAGGAGCCTAGTGTGATTAGGCAGCTGACAGATTTAGTGCATCAGCAAACTTGACTTAGTACGCCAATAGTCCGATAAGTTGGGTGTGTTGTTGAACCGAGATGTACAAGGAAGTGCTAACTCGAGTTCTAGCGGTGAGCACTCTAGAGACAAATTTCTGAGACTTCAGCCGCCTACATTTGATGGGAAGTCAACTAATCCCACTGTTGTTGAAGTCTGGCTCAAAAGGTTGAGAGTATGTTTAGGTATGCCAATATTGAGGAAGGAGACATGGTCACTCTGGCAACATTCTATCTGGCTGGCGAAGCTCAACTCTGGTGGGAGTCGATGGAAACAACCGCTGATGCCCTTGCTATGTCTTGGACACAATTCAGAGAAGTTTTCTATGAGAAGTATTTCAACAGCACTATCCAAGCCGCAAAGAAAGTTAATTTTTGAGCCTGAAACAGACGAGGGTCAGTGGCTGAGTACAGCAGACAATTTGAGTACCTAGCAAGATTTGCCGGACATCTCATCCATAGGAATGAAGATAAAATGTTTCAGTTTATGAATGGACTAAAGCCAGAGATTTTCAAAGAAGTAAAGTTTACTGGCATCAAAGGCTTGTCCTTCAGCAAGGTTGTGTCCACTGCGTTGGAAGTGGAGGATGCAGAAATGAAGTGTACTAGAGCAAGAGAAACCCCACGGAAGTTTATCTAACCACATCAACAGAGTGGAACAAAAAGGCCTAGTGAAGACCAGAACAGTCAAGGAACGGGAAAGAAGGTACAGGACACCAAGAAGTATCATCAGTGCCCGAAGTGTCTGAAAAGTAACCTGGGTGAATGTAGGTTCGGATCGGGAAAGTGTTTCAACTGTGAAGAGGTTGGACACTCGTTCAAGGATTGCCCAAAGCCCAGGATCATTCGATGTTTTCATTGTAACAAAGTCGGTCATATCAACCGGGACTGCCCAGCCTTGAAGATTGGCCCTGCCAAGGTAAAGCCAAGGATATTCTCTATGATGGAGACGGGTGATGATGAACAGTCTGCCGTGGTGTCAGGTACCATATTGATCAACTCTACCCCTGCCTTTACTTTAATAGATTCAGGTGAAACACATTCTTTTATAGCCTCTGCATTTGCTGATAAACTAGATGTACAGTTTCCCCCACTGAGCATGTGTTTAACGTAGCATTACCCTCTGGTGAACGCATGTACTCTAACCAAGTGATACTGGATAGTGTTGTATTAGTGTGAAACATGAATTTGCCTGCTGATCTCATTATTATGGATATAACGGGATTTGATGTAATCCTAGGAATGATTTGGTTGTCCAAGCATTATGCCACGATCGACTGTAGGACAAGAATAGTGAGTTTTCAGCCCCCTAGTGATTTGAAACATACCTTTCAAGCTTCAAAGAAAAGTAAGGAAATGTCTGTGATGACTTCTATTAACACTAGACCTTCCCCATTTGGTGAGTACTTGTGCTTCTTAGCTAGCGTTATAGACACGCAACACGTAGAAAAGGCAAATCTTCAAAATGTCTTAATTGTCCAAGACTTTCCTGAATTATTTTTAGATGACCTTCCAGGTTTACCACCAGATAGAGAAATTGAATTTGTTGTAGATGTTTACCCTGGCGCCGAGTCTGTGTCTAAAAATCCATATAGGTTAGCACCAACAGAACTTAAGGAATTAAAGAAACAGTTGGAGGATTTATTGAAAAAAGGGTTCATATGTCCAAGCTTTTCACCGTGGGGTGCACCCGTCCTTTTTGTCAAAAAGAAAGACAGATCAATGCGTATGTGCATTGATTATAGGGAGTTGAACAAGTTAACTGTCAAGAACAAATATCCACTGCCGAGAATCGATGATTTATTTGACCAGCTTAATGGTGCATGTGTTTTCTCTAAGATTGACCTTAGGTCCAGCTATTACCAATTGAAAGTTAAATCTGAGGATATCCCTAAGATAGCCTTTCGCACAAGATATGGACATTATGAGTTTTTGGTTATGTCTTTTGGTTTGACAAATGCATCAGCAGCATTCATGGATCTTATGTATAGGGTATTTCATTAATACTTAGATAAATTCGTCATAGTGTTTATTGATGATATTCTGATCTATTCACGTACTAAGGATGAGCATGCAAGGCATTTGAGTTTGGTGTTAGGAGTACTTAGACAGCACCAACTTTATGCCAAGTTTTCCAAGTGTGAGTTTTGGTTGGACAGAGTTTACTTTCTTGGTCATGGGACCTCTGTCGTTCCAGCCATGGTCCAAGCAGTTAAGGAGTGGCCCCAGCCGAAGAATGCTACTGATATTAGGAGTTTTCTTGGACTTGAAGGATACTATATAAAGTTTATTGAAGGATTTTCGAAGATTGCTACACCTCTAACTAAGTTAACAAGGAAAAATGTGAAGTATATATGGACTGATGAATGTGAGCATAGTTTTTAGACCTTGAAACAGAAATTGACCAATGCCCCAATATTAACCCTTCCAGTTGAATATGGTAAATTTAGCATTTATTGTGACGCTTCCAAAATTGGTCTCGGATGTGTGTTGATGCAAGCTGGTAAGGTAGTAGCCTATGCTTCTAGACAGTTGAAAACACATGAGAAGAATTACCCTACACATGACTTGGAATTAGCTGCAGTGGTATTTGCACTTAAGATTTGGAGGCATTATTTGTATGGACAACCTTGTGAGATATTTTCAGATCACAAGAGTCTGAAGTATATTTTCACACAGAAGGAATTAAATATGAGGCAACGTCGATGGTTGGAATTTGTAAAGGATTATGATTTTGAGATTAAATACCATCCCGGCAAGGCCAATGTTGTGGCTGATGCCTTGAGTAGATTGACAACATCAACCCCAACTATGGTTTTCAACATGCCATTAGCCTTAGAGTCAGAATTCCAAAGGTTTAATTTAGAAGCAGTATCCAATGTATCAGCTATACTTTCAGCCATACCCTTAAGGCCTACCATTATGGAGAAAATAAAGGAGGCTCAGACGAATGATGACGAATGTAACAAGTACAAGTTAAGTACAAATTCTACAAACAAAACAGATTTTAACTATTTTGTTAATGGAATCCTTAAGTTTAGAAATAGATGGTTTGTCCCTGCCGTTAAAGGACTTCGTGATGAGATTCTTTCTGAAGCACACTCTTCCAGGTTCTCTGTTCACCCTGGGAGTACAAAGATGTACAAGGATCTTAAACAGCATTATTGGTGGCCAGGTATGAAACAAAGTGTGGCAGAATATGTAGCATCATGTTTGTGTTGTCAGCAGGTTAAAATTGAGCAAAAGAGACCTGCTAGAAGGTTACAACCTTTACTAGTTCTCAAATGGAAATGGGAGCAAATAACGATGGACTTTGTGGTAGGATTGCCTAGAACGACTAAAGGACATGATGCAATTTGGGTGATAGTTGACCGTCTAACCAAATCAGCTCATTTCCTACCAATAAAGGTGACTTACTCGATGGATCAACTTGCTGAATTGTATGTGCAATAAATTGTTAGGTTACATGGAGTTCCAGGTACCATAGTTTCAGACCGAGACTCTAGATTTACATTTAAGTTTTGGAAAAGTTTGCACAAGGCTATGGGTACAAAGCTCAACTTTAGCACAGCCTTTCACCCTCAAACAGATGGACAGTCCGAAAGGACCATCCAAACACTAGAGGATATGCTTCGTGCATGCATATTGGATTTTCAAGGTTCCTAGAGCAAATACCTATCCTTAGTAGAATTCTCTTATAATAATAGTTTTCAGGCAACTATCGGTATGGCACCGTATGAAGCCCTGTATGGACGAAAGTGCGGATCTCCTTTGTAATGGGACGAAGTTGGTGAGGCACAGTTACTTGGTCCTGACATTGTGCAACAAACTGTTGAGAAGGTTGCCCTCATCCGCCAGAGGATCTTAACAGCTCAAAGCTGGCAGAAAAGTTATGCCGACAGAAGACGCAGGGAACTAGAGTTTGAAGTAGGTGATGAAGTTTTCCTAAAGGTATCACCATTTAAAGGAGTTTTGAGATTCAGGAAGAGAGACAAGTTGAACCCTAGATTTATTGGACCATTCACTATTCTGAAGAGAGTTGGGAGAGCAGCCTATCAGTTGCAGCTACCGACTTCTATGGAGGGGATACACAGTGTGTTCCATGTTTCTATGTTGAAGAAGTGCATAACGGATCCATATGAAGTTGTGGAGCAACAGGACATTGAAGTTCATCCTACCCTTACCTATGAGGAGAAACCAGTAAGGATCCTGGACTATGCAGTGAAGGTGTTGCGCAACAAAGAGGTTCCTTTAGTGAAAGTCTTGTGGCATAATCAAAACATAGAGGAGACAACCTGGGAACGTCAGCAAGACATGATGGACCAACATCCAGAACTGTTCAGGTATTGAATTTTGAGGACAAAATTCTTTTAAGGAGGGTAGATTGTAGCACCCGGTTTTATTAAACCAATTTCTATTCCGTTATTTAATAGTAAGCATGTTGTGGAGAAAATTGAGGAAAGTATTAATTAGGTTAATGAGTGACTAAGTAAGGGCATAGTGGTAAATTGAGAACTTATAATGGATAACCTATTTAAGGAAAGAGGCTTTGTGATTAAATGCACTGTAGCCGCCACTCTTTCCCTACTCTCCTTTCTCGGTAATCAGCTCAAGCAGAAGAGCTCTCTAGACGATTCTTCCATCCGATTTTCTCCAAACTAGGGGAGTTCTATTTCGATTCCTTGCGGCATTGGTAACTATCGATGATTTGGGTAGTGGATAAATGTGAGTTTCTAGAATGCTGTGAGCAAACAAGTTCGGGTTTTGTGGTAATCGGAGATGTATAACGAACTAAGCTCCTAAACTAGTTTCCTTAGACTTCTGGATAGTGTAGAATGAGGTTTAATAAAATCTAATCCATAATCTGTCCATGGTTTTAGGTTGAGTAAGCTCCTAAAGTAGTTTGCAACACCGAGCATTTCCAAGAGAGCCAGGTAAGTGAATTATGCATGTGTCTTCGGGCCTACATCACAAAACAGTAGGATTATGTATTGTGTGAATGAGTTTGTATGTCATACATCATGATTTTTTTTTAAGATTACGAAAATGAATTTCCATTTAAGGAATGGTAAGGCATGAACTGAGTGTGACAGACAAACTATTAAGGGAACTAATCCACCCGTTAACTTATGAAGGAATTTATAACATTGGGAGAGTTGATCCCACTCCCAAGGGAACTTGGGGATCATTATAGCTGTTAAGGGAATTAATCTGCCCCTTAATTGATGAAGAGGATTTATGACTTTGTGAGAGTTGATCTCACTCCCAATGGAATATTGAGATCAGATTACGATGAATGTGAATGCAACTGAGCTGAGAAAGTAGAAACTGCATAATTAAGATTTACATTTCAGCATTTCATTTCATGATTGCTTCACTTATTTAGCATTAGGCTAATAGATGAGTTTTGTGATGTAGGTGAAGAAAAGACAGTAGGTGTGTTCTCTGAGTTTGTTGAGAGCTAGGCAGGTTGGAGGGGGTACATTCATGCATCGAACTGGCAGGTGACAGGCGGTTTAACTGATGTCAGGAGTCGTGAAGGTTTAGTTGACAATGTTTCAATTTAAGCACGTCGATTTTTTATGACAGTAGTAGTTTTAATGTTTTTTGGAATACATCTTGAGACTTTCTGTTAATGATACTCTGTCAGTTTAATAGTGGTCTTACCATATTTCGGAGTAATACACTGATTTAAACAGTTTCGAATGGTTTTTAGTAAAATATTCATGTTCTACTGGTAGAGTTTTCTTGTTAGAGTGAAATTGTTGCAACGCTGTTTTCGTTGAGTATTTTTTATCTATCGATAGATGATGTCTATCGGCAGATGTAGAGTTGTTGTTCTGTTGACTATCGGATGATGTCTTCAGTAAAGCCATCGGATGATGTCTTTAGTAAAGTCACCGGATGATGTCAAGTATTTTATTCATCGGATGATGAACGTAAAAGTCTTTTGTCGTTTAGCTATCGGTGGATGTCGAGTATTTTATTCATCGGATGATGAACGTAAATGTCTTTTGTCGTTTAGCGATCGGTGGATGTCGGGTATTAAACCTATCGGATGATGTAGTAGAAGTTTGTCGTTTTGTGATCGGTATATGTAGTTTGTTCTATCGGAAGACGTGAGTAAAAGTTTTGTCGTCTTGTAGTCGGCAGAGGCTGGATGAACAAATCATCCGGCTGACGTCACCGGTAGATGTGAGTAGAAAAAACTTGTCGTCTTGCGATCGGTTGAAGTTGGAAGAGTGATTCTTCCGACTGATGTCATCGGCTGAAGTTGGTAGAGTGATTCTTCCGACTGACGTCATCGGTGGAAGTCTTCAGTTTATTTCTTTTTGTTGACCTTGTCTAGCGGCAGATGCGTTTGACTTTTACAATTTTCACGTTTCCACGCTTAAGACTCGGTCGAACAAATTCCTACTATTTCAATTGATATTTCCAAACATTGATTTACAACCCTGTTTAATCTCTGCTTGTTTTCAAATGATTTTTCCTCTGTGAATTTTAACGTTGTGGTTTCAGTGAACATCGAGTTTTGACCTTGAAGTGAAATTTTAAGTTTGGTCTAAAATTTTCTAGTTATGTTCGGGTTTATGAGTAACGAATCGAGTTTAGAAAACTCGAGGCGTTACAGCGAACGAGCAGGTAGCCTAGTTGAGGTAATTGAGCACGTGCTGAAAAATCAGGTAAGTAGAGGAGTTTTTGTCTTTTGCCTTCGGGCCTACACCATGGAACGGTAGGGATTGTTTGTTTGTGTGGTTATTGTGTTTTATTTTATATTGAGCATCGTGTGACATGCATCATTGTTTTCAAACTAAGAAGATACGAGTTTTAGCATGGTTTGAAGTGTGAGTTTGGAATGTAAAAGGATAAGAAGACATGTAAGATAATGCGGTCTTTTGTGGAGTCATCTCGTCGCGAAATAGTGCCTGAAAGATGGAAATTCGGGAGGTTCCTACAAAAGATGCACGGTGGTCTCTTGTGGAGTCGCCTCGTCACGAAATAGTGCCTAAAAGATGGCAATTTCGGAGGTTTCTACAAGAGATACACGGTTGAAAATACGTAAGATGTCGTGAGTGGGACTGCCTCGGTGTTAACGTGTTATGAGAAAGCACTAGAGAGTTCATTGAACGATGATGGGAGAAGATTGTGTATGGCCGTTCCGTGTGTGTGAACACGATGTGTGCCTCCGATATAACTCTTGTAACGACCTCGTTAAGGGCCGAGACCCATTTCATCATCTTCGCGGTACACTTACTCTATTTTACTCTCTATACACTATTATTTTTTTTCTTCTCTCTTTTTTCTTTTAAAAAAAAACAGAACCTTGAGACCTTTCCATATATGACATAATCGAACCTTTCATGAGCTCGACTCTTCCATAAGACAGTCGGCATATTTAGTTACACAGTAGTGTGACTGGACCCAGACACCGACTCTGTAATGTAGTCGGGTAGGAGGGAGGTATCCTCGAACCACTCGACTTCATTGTTCGCGGGCTGCATGAATTTACAGACAGCTACCGATAGAAAACACATCATCCGATCGTCACGTGCTTCGCGCGTGACTCAATAGACATCGCCCGATGGAAGGCATCTACCTGTGGGCACGAGCTTTTCACGTGACCCGTTAAACTCTTCCAGACCCAAAACGACAAGGTTAAAAGCTCACTTCTGCCGTTCGCAAAACGACAAAACTTTATACCTACTTCTACCGATAGCTAAACGACAAGATATTACACTTACTTCTACCGATAGCTAGACGACAAAACATTATGCTTACTTCTACCAATAGCTGAAACACATCTACCGATCGCTAGGCGAAAAAGTTCAAACCATTTCTACCGATGGTGAACAACATCTACCAATTGACACGAGCCTTTTCACGTGTCTCATTAAACATCACCCAATAGAAGACATCTACCGGTGAAAACAATTACCATCATCTACCGATAGGAAACATCTACCGATAGAATACATCCTGATTTTTCACAGACAAAGTATGACAGACATAAACTTGCACAATATAACCCATAGACTCATTCTGAATACGTATAGCGGAAGACTTACTTAAAATAGGCCATCTTATACGTATCAATTCTCAGAATCATTCTCAAGCTCAGAAGCTAAAACACGCAATATTCAAAAATCCATTGCTATTAAAAGGATCCCATCCTATTTAAAATTTGTATCAAACATATTCTAGCATCTGATGATATAAGAAAACTCATCCTACTTAAACTTTAGTTTTCACAATCCTTACTGACATTATATGAGCAATATCCACGGGTCATAATCGCCTTTCCAGCCATGCACTATCACCCTGAGCACATCCAGCAACCAGCCTTAGACTTCCTCATTGAATTTGGAATCCTCACCTGTTAATTCTTTACCTACATCATAAGGTTTAAATTATAAGCCTAATGCTTAGTAAGGAATGCAATGCTAACATATATGCATGAATGCACAGTTTAAAGAAATGCATGTTCATGAATCTTTTCTTGTTCTTGTTCATATTCATGTTCATATTTATCATTCATATTCGTCATTCATATTCATCATTTACATTGTATGGATTAAGGGAGGATTTGTGTCGGTAAAGGGGGTTCGACAGTGGAAGTGTACATAGTCCCTTTGCGGGTCATATTCTTGGTCCCTCTTTTGGACAGTGACATACGCCAAACCGCCCCTAACCCTCTCATAATCCATGTTGCATAGGTTTCATATTCATATCTTGTTCATGAGAGAAAACATGCACTTAAAACACTTTCATATGCTTGAGAAACATTCGTGATGCATGAGCAGGGATACTCTTGGTTCATTCTACTGAATGGGTCATACATCTAACAGGGATCATTCTTTCAGTTCAAGTATCGTAACTAACAGACAAAAGCTCAGATAATCTTTAAACATCGAAAACAACTTCTAACTAGTACCCCTGTGATGTAGGGCCCTAATGGCCGGGCAATCCTACACATTCACTTACCTAGTTTCCTTAGCAATTTTGAGTACTTCTCTTCAGACTTCCTCACCTAAAACATTCCACATTGTAAAGTTAAAACAACATCCTAAATGTAACACCCGACATTTCGGCCAGGTGATTCTCTGACCATTTTCATTGTCACCCTCTTATTTAACCTTTATGATTTAAATTTAATGTTAAGACAAATTTATTGCAAGTAGAGTAAAACTAGGTTGGGTGGCAGTTTTGTAATTAAGATTGATGGGTTGAGTATAAATAGAAATGGAAACCTTAAACCTCATTTTATTACCACTGTAGCCGACATTCCCTCTCGGCGATTCTCTCTCTCCCAAGCTTTTGCTCTCGGCTACCAGAATCTTCCCTTGCTGACGGCTGGTTTCAGCCTGCTTTTCTCTGCAAATCCGCACCCGAGGTATGAAATGGACAATGTAGTCATTTATTAGTGATTAAAGTTCTGCTTTCAGCTCGGCATTTGAGTTCGGAATTTTCTTAGCAGTGGCCGAGTAGTTTAAGACCCTTTTAAGTCTGAGAGTAGAAATGTCATCCCAATCGATTCTGAACATTTCAAAGTAACCAACTCGGATTTAATCAATGGTAAAACCTGTCCACCTAGTTTCAGATTTCAGACTGCAGTGTGTCAAACAGAGGATTCGGAGTAACCTTAGCTATTAGAGTCCTAGGACGATTTATGAATAGAACTATTAGGACCTTTGTTTTAACTACTGTAATGTACATGTTTTAGGTGAAGAAGTTTAAAGGGAAGAAGCTCGGATTGCTAAGGAAACCAGGTAAGTGAATGTATTAAGATTTCCGGCCACTAGGGCCCTACACCGCAAGGGTATTAGGAAATCATTGAGATGTCTGTCTGTTGACTATGACTAGTTATTGCCATGATATGAAGAAATTGTGTAAGAAGATGTTAAGTTACAGGATGTTTTGCTTGTCCTTATGGTATGATTTCTCTCTGTAAACTTCATGTTTATGTATTGAGTCCACGTTTATGACTGAGTTAAGAACATGAAAAGTAAATGTAATCATGATTAAGTGCAGGACGGGGAAAAGAGACCATGACAAGTATAGCTCGCGGATTCTCCCCCTGGTGGAGGCCGAGCTGATGATATGTATGGCTCGCGAATTCTCCCCCTGGTGGAGGCCGAGTTGATGATGTGTATGGCTCGCGAATTCTCCCACTGGTGGAGGCCGAGTTAGTCGTTACTATGATTGCCGCGATAGGCAAATGACTATGAACCCCTGTCTTTCTCCCTCGTCTCCTGCCTTAATACATGCCATGTAAATAATGAAAATGAACATGAATGAAGAAAGGTTTATGAACTTGTGTTCTTTAATTTGTGCACTCATGTATATCTGTCAGCATGCATTCCTTACTAAGCATTAGGCTTATAGTTGAACCTTATGGTGTAGGTGAAGGAGGTTCAGGTGAGGATACTTTGTTCAAAGAGGATGCTTAAGGCTGGTTGCTGGAGGAAGCTCAAAATGACAGTGCAGGACTGGAAAGGCGATTTATGACCCCTGGTTAACGCTCTTTTGTTTCAGTAAAATAAAGGATATGGTAGTTTAAGTAGGATGAGATTATTCTATAATGTTGAGCCTTGAGACTGTCTAGTTGATCACTGAGTCAGGGAATGATTATATAGATTTATAAATGATCTGTAGCTTAAGTCTTCCGCTATATGCATTCTGAATGAGTTGTGGTTTCTTTCGGTTGGAAGGAGTCATTTGATGATTTAGTGTTTTCTACCGTAAGATGGAAGCTGGATGAGGCAATCGTCCGGCTGACGTCATCGGCAGATGCCGAATGATAGTAGTTTGAGGGTTTAGTCTTCCGGCTGACATCATCGGCAGATGCCGAATGATAGTAGTTTGAGGGTTTAGTCTTCCGGCTGACGTCATCGGCAGATGCCGAATGATAGTAGTTTTAGGGTTTAGTCTTCCGGCTGACGTCATCGGTAGATGCCGAATGATGGTAGTTTGATGGTTTAGTCTTCCGGATGACGTCACCGGTAGATGTAGAATGTGTTTTGTCGTTTAGCGACCGGTGGATGTTGGCTGACGTCACCAGAAGTTGTAAATGTGATCTTGTCGTCTAGTGACCGGTGGATGTCATCGGATGATGTTTTAATTGAGCACGCGAGGCCCACGTGCCCACCGGAAGATGTCTCCTTTTAGGCGGTGTTAAGCGAGTCACGCGCAATGCACGTGATGACCGGACGATGAAATTTCTGTGGATTGTCAACATATGCAACCCATGCAAACCCGAGTAGAATTATGTTAAGAGAGTTGAGGGCATTCCTTCCTTGCCCGAATTTTGTCAAGAAACAGATGACCGAGCCTAGTCGCTCGACTCTGTGAGAGTTTGAGCCGACGAGGTGTAGGAAATCGTGCACGAGAGGATTCGTCTTCCTTGATGGTTCTACGTCTCTGTTTTCAGTTTAAAAAAAAAAAAAAAACAAAATATGTATTATGCAAATGTGAATGTCTGTCGAGAGTTAGAGAAGATGTAATAATAGTAAAAGTCAAGCGAACGATTAATGAAAGTTTATGAACACGTGACGGCTCCTGGCCGGGGTCGTTACACTAAAAGTTCGAATCAAGAGTCACCCTAGAATCTAACGTATATATATAATTAAGTCTTGGCATAAATTCCAAATCGAAAAGGTCAAAATGAACATGACTGTTAAAACAGTTAAAAAAAATCACCTGGTCAAACTTGTCGGGTGTTACAGCTCTGCTGGGTCAAGGCATGACCATCCTGATAGGATAGGTATCCGCTTGACTCACATGTGTAAGTGAAAGATTAATGAAATGTGAATGAAATGAACACAATCGAGAGTTAGAAACTACATTTGTTAGGAGTTGAGTGTGCATTAAGTTTGTACATGCATTATTCCCTACTTGCTAAGCATTAGGCTTACGTTTTGTGTTATGTGGTGTAGGTGGCGACATTCTAGCAGGTGAGCTAGTTGAGGGAGCCCAGGACTAGGAAGCAGTCGGCAACCCTCGAGGCATGCCGGTGCGGGAATTTGTCGAGGCGTCTCGACCATGGTCCTCCGGGAGTGTGTGTGGGATTGGTATTTTGACTGTATATAGGTAGTTTAGTTTAGACTTTATTTTGTAAATGATAGTGGTTTTAAAACTATGGTGAATGTTCTTTTGGAATGACTTTGGATATGTTTTATAAATTGTTGGATTTTCAGGTTTGTAGATTTCAAAACTTTATGTAACGCTCCGAGTTTTCTGAACCCGGTTCGCTACGCAAATTGCTGAACCGAACTATGACATTTTGAGAAAATTTTAAAATTTCATTCAAAAATCAAAATTTGACCCTTTAAAAGTTAAAACTTCCAGCGGAAAACCGTTTGAATAAAACAACATTTATTGGATGATTAAAATATTAGAGAGAAGACAAAGGGAAAACAGAACACATCTACCGCTGAATAGTTTTAGCGGTAGAAATAGAGACAGAATAGTCTCGGCGGTAGAAACGGAAATAGAAGACATCGACCGCTAAACAGTGTCAACGGTAGAAGCAGAAACAAAAGACATCTTATGTTACCAACATCCACCGCTGGCGTCAGTCGAACGACACGTCGACTTCTCACATCTACCACTCACATCCACCGCTCACATCTACCGACGACACGTCGACTACTCACATCTACCGCTCAATAGTAACACTGGACTCTATCACGCAACATCTACTAATGAACAGTACACTTAACATCCACCGATAGACAACATCTACCGGTGAACAGTAACACTCAACATCCACCGATAGACAAAAACACTCAACATCCACCAATAGACAACATCTACCGATACACAAAAACACTTAACATCCACCGATAGAAACCTTCTACCGACAGACAAAAACATTCAACATCCATCGATAGACAACATCTACCGATAGACAAAAACACTCTAAACAAAGAACAACTCCGACTGCTAGAAAAACTTGTAATTTACTGAAATCATTCAAAACACCCTGACCCTATGAAACTTTTGTAATCCAGTAAGAATCACAATTAAAACCAACGACGTATCATTATCCGAGAAATCTCAAAATTGTATCAGAAATACTAAAAACTATCATAATCATTAAAATTCACAGCTTAGTTAAACTGAACGATTGTTCACTAAACTTCTAAGAAATTCCAAAATAGCAAACTATAACTATACCAAATCATGTTTCATAATCACGAAAAACCTCAAAACATTATAAACCTTAAACTACTGCTGTCATCAAAATCCTCAGCACACTTCAACAAATCACTTAACCATTAAGACTTCACATACTGACAATAGTTAAACCACCTCATCAGAGCACCAAACCGTGGCATAGATGTGTTCCATCAACTTCACCTATTCTTCAATACACTCAGAGAATTCACCTGTTGTAACCTCAGCACCTACATCATAAAACTCATCTATTAGCCTAATGCTAAGTAAGTAGTGCAATAATGAAGTGATAAGACGAAACATAAATCCTAGTCATGCAGTTTCTACTTTCACATCTCAGTTGCATTCATATTCTTTCTCTGATCTAATCCCTCAGTTCTATTGGGAGTTGGATCAATTTTTCCAAAGTCATACATCCTCTTCATCGATTAAGAGGCGAATTAGTTCCCTTAACAGCTGATCTGATCCTATATTCCGTTGGGAAGCAGATCAATCTTCCAAAGTCATACATCCTCTTCATCGATTAAGGGGCGAATTAGTTCCCTTAACAGTTGGTCTGTTACAATCTGTTCATGTCTTACCATGTCATTACATGTAAATTCATTTTCATATTCTTTATAAAAACATGATACATGACATACAGAAAACATTCAAACAAGCATAAACCTACTTTTTTGTGATGTAGGCCTGAAGGCACACACATACTCCACTTACCTGGTTTTCTAGAAAAGCTTGGTTACAAACTACTTCGGGTTTTGCTCAAACCTAGAGCCGTAGACAGAGTATTAGTTAAGCTTCATTCTAAACTATCCACAAATCTACCAAAACTCATAAGGAAACTTGTTTGGGAGCTCTGATCATCAAGCATTCCCGATTTGCCCCAAACCCGAACTAACTCTCACTTACAGCATTCTCAAAACTCACATTTAAAATCCCCTCTAACATCGATAGTTACAATGTAGCAAGAAATCGAAGTAGAACTCACCTAGCTTGAAGAAAATGGGAGAGAAAATCGCCGAGAGAAACTCTGCTTAGCTGAGCTGAATGCCGAGAAAGGAAAATGAGAAACAGGTGTAACGCCCCGAATCCTTAAACTCGGTTTGTTACTAAACTCGTGACGTAACTTGATCATAATAGTCCACATATTTATTCATCTATTTTTTTTTGACTTAACATAACTTAAAATATCTCATTCAATTCACTGAATATATCCATTATAACTCTCACTCCTGCCGATCACTAAACGACGAGCTTCTAGTTGATCTGCCGGTCAGCACATGCATCCCACATGATTCATTAAACATCTATCGGCAGGCACACATATTTGCATCTGCCGACAGTCACGTGCAACCCGTGTGATCAATTAAAACCTCGCGTGGTTCATTAAAACTCACTTCCTCTACCGGTCAGTAAACGACAAAGAACTCACTTCCTCTACCGGTGAGTAAACGACAAGGAACTCACTTCCTCTACCGGTGACGTCAGTCGGAAGACAAACCTACCCGACTTCCATCACAATTCTTCTACCGATGACGTCAGCCGGAAGACAAATACTTTTCCTCTTCCGATGACGTCAGCCGGAAGACAAACTCTCCCGACTTCCATCACATTTCTTCTACCGATGACGTCAGCCGGAAGACAAATACTTTTCCTCTTCCGATAACGTCAGCCGGTAGACAAACTCATTCCCTCCAATATTCCTCAGCGGAAGACATCCTGGTTTCCTCAGTCTTCTATCTAGATAAACGTAGACCTCATAACTTAAATCTTAATGGCCAAAACTCATCGGAATAAACCATAAATTCATTCAAACTCACACAGCGGAAGACTTAGGTAAAATAACTCATTCTATATCTTCATAAATATTTTCAGACTCAGTACTCATATTAGACAGACTTAAAACTCAATATTCGAAAGTAAACTCATCATACTTAGACTTCCTTGTTCATAAACATTATTAAAATCTTAAAAGCTTAAACCAGAGAGTCATGTTCGCCATCCAGCCACAGATTTTCCACCCTGATCACTTCCAGCAACCGAACTCAGACACTTTCATCAATCTTGAAATCCTCACCTAATATTTCTTCACCTACATCATAAGGTGTAACTGTAAGCCTAAGGCTTAGTAAGGAATGCAAACTATTATGAGTTCATGAATGCATAACTTGGAGAAAAACATGCTCATGAGTCTTTTCTTTTCGTGTACTTAGTCTTAATCATCATTCATAATCGTATCTCGTATTCGTTGATCATAATCATCATTCATGGACATGCTCATATTCATCATTCGTATTCTTCATTACATTATGTGGATTAAGAGAGGATTTGTGCTAGTAAAGGGGGTTCGACAGTGAGTTTGATCATGGTCCCTACTGCGTGTCGTATTCATATGTCCTACTGCGGACTGTGACATACGCCGAACCACCCCCAACCCTCACTTAACCACGTTGCATAAGTTTTATCTTCTTATTTTATTCATGAGAAAACATATTTCAAAACATTTTCATATGCTTGAGAAGTAAAACATGATGCATAACATAAATGCACTTAATCATCGAACTAAGACAGGGGAGTATATCAGAATACCAGAATCATATCCATCGACATTTCATCGAACTTATAGCTGACAACGTTCACTAAATGTAACATAATCCTTTGATGTAGGGCCCTATTGGCCGGAAACTTAGTACATTCACTTACCTGGATTCCTTAGCAACTTGAATCACTTTCTCTTCAACTTCTTCACCTAAAACATTCCACATTACAGTAGTTAAAATAAAGCCCTAAAAGTTCTACTCGAAAGTCATCCTAGAATCTAACAGCTAAAGTCATTCCGATTCCACTGTTTGACACACTGCAGTCTGAAATCCGAAACTAGGTGGACAGGTTTTACCATTGATTAAATCCGAGTTGGTTACTTTAAAATGTTCAGAATCGATTTGGGATGGCATTTCTACTCTCAGACTTAAAAGAGTCTAAAACTACTCGGCCACTGCTAGAAATCCGAACTCAAATGCCGAGTTGAAAGCAGAGCTTTAATCACTAATAAATGACTACATTGTCCATTTCATACCTCGGGTGCGGATTGCAGAGAAAAGCAGGCTGAAACTAGCCGTCGGCAAGGGGAGGTTCTGATAGCCGAGAGTAAAAGCTTGGGAGAGAAGGAATCGCCGAGAGGGAATGTCGGCTACAGTGGTAATAAATGAGGTTTGAGGTTTCCATTTCCTATTTATACCTAACCCATAAATTTTAATTACAAAACTGCCACCCAACCTAGTTTTACTCAACTTGTAATAATTTTATCTTAACATTAAATTTAAATCATAAAGGTTAAATAAGAGGGTGACAATGAAAATGGTCAGAAAATCACCTGGCCAAAATGTCAGGTGTTACATCCACCCCTCCTTAAACAAAATTTTCGTCCTCGAAAATTGCTCAAGCAAATAACTTAGGATATTTGTCCAGCATCTCCTGCTGTCTTTCCCATGTGGCTTCTTCAATGCCGTGATTTGTCCATAAAACTTTCACCAATGGAATCTCTTTGTTTCTCAGAGTCTTGACTGCATATTCCAAAATCTGTATTGGTTTCTCTTCATATACTAAATTAGGCTCAACTTCAATTTCTGTCGGTTCAACAACCTGAGTCGGATCACGTATGCATTTCCTTAGCATAGACACATGAAAGACATTGTGAACCTTTTCCAAAGATGGGGGCAAAAGTAATCTATAGGCTGTACTGCCAATTCTTGCTAAGACAGGGAATGGTCCAACGAATCGTGGATTAAGCTTTCCCTTTTTACCAAATCTTAAGACTCCTCGAAATGGTGAAATCTTCAGGAAAACTTCATCACCAACAGAAAATTCAAGATCTCTTCTTCTTTGGTCCGCATAACTCTTCTGTCGGCTTTGTGCAGTTAACATTCTCCTCCTAATAATCGTAATCTTGTCTGACATCTGTTGTAAAATCTCGGGGCCTAAAAGTTTTGCTTCGCCAACCTCATCCCAGTACAAAGGTGACCTACATTTCCTGCCATACAAAGCTTCATAGGGTGCCATATCAATAGTGGACTGGTAACTGTTGTTGTAAGAAAACTCAATCAGAGGTAGGTGTCTACTCCATGTAGTCTGAAAGTCTAGCACACATGCTCTCAACATATCCTCGAGTATCTGAATGGTCCTCTCGGATTGTCCATCTGTCTGCGGGTGAAAGGCGGTGCTGAAGGATAATTTTGTGTCTAAGGTACCTTGTAAACTTTTCCAGAATCGGGAGGTGAATCTAGGGTCACGGTCAGAAACTATGGATACGGGAATCCCATGCAATCTGATAATTTCTTGAACATAAAGATTAGCAAGTTGGTCCATCGTGTAGGTTGTCTTAACAGGTAAGAAATGAGCTGACTTTGTCATCCTATCAATCACAACCCATATACTGTCATGTCCTCTAGTTGTCTTAGGTAAACCTACGACAAAATCCATGGCAATGTTTTCCCACTTCCATTCGGGAATAGGTAGAGGCTGAAGGGTACCCCCTGGTCGTTGGTGCTCTGCTTTAACTTGCTGGCATACCAAGCATGACTCTACATACTTGGCGACATCCCTCTTCATATTAGGCCACCAATAAAGTAACTTCAAGTCTCGATACATCTTGGTGCTACCAGGATGTACAGAAAAGGAAGACGAGTGAGCCTCGGCCAAAATCAACTTACGTAGTTCTTCATCACTAGGGACATACCATCGATTTCTAAATCTCAGGATTCCATCGTTGGAAAGACTAAACTCGGAGGTGGCATCCTTCAACTTATTCATCATACTGTTATTCACCTCGGAATCCTTCTGTTGTGACTCTTTGATCTTTTCCAAAACCGTTGGTTGAATGGTCAAATCGGTAAGTAAGGCTGACAACTCTGGAACTAGTTCCAATTCAAACTTCTGAACTTCAGTCCTCAAGGGTGCAGACAAAACTGACATTGCGGGTTGCATTGTCTTTGACATCCTGCTCAAGGCATCGGCTACAGCATTAGCCTTACCCGGGTGGTACTTGATTTCAAAGTCATAGTCCTTAACAAATTCTAACCAACGTCTTTGTCTCATGTTTAATTCCTTTTGGGTGAAAAGATACTTTAAACTCTTGTGGTCAGAAAATACATCGCACTGCCGTCCATACAAATAGTGCCTCCAAATTTTTAAAGCAAAAACAACTGCAGCTAGCTCTAAATCATGAGTGGGGTAATTCTGTTCATAACCTTTTAGCTGCCTAGAGGCATACGCCACAACTTTACCTTCTTGCATCAAAACACATCCCAAACCAATCTTGGATGCGTCACAATAAACACTAAATTTTCCTTCTTCAGTTGGGAGAGTTAATAGTGGGGTTGTCGTTAACTTCTGTTTCAATGATTGGAAGCTATCTTCACAAGCTTCGGTCCAAGAGTACTTGAGGTCCTTCTTGGTTAAATTAGTCAAAGGTTTAGCTGTCATAGAGAATCCTTTAATGAACTTTCTATAATAGCCAGCCAGACCAAGGAAACTTCGAACTTCACTGACATTCTTTGGCTGTGGCCAGTCCTTAACGGCCTGAACCTTAGTTGGATCTACTGATATGCCCTCAGCAGAAATGACATGACCTAAAAAGTTGACTTTATCCAGCCAAAATTCACATTTGGACAATTTGGCATATAGTTGCTGCTGTTTTAAGGTTGATAACACTATTCTCAAATGTTCTGCATGGTCGGTTTCAGTCTGTGAGTATATTAAAATGTCATCTATAAACACAATTACAAACTTATCCAGGTACTCACGAAACACTCGGTTCATCAAGTCCATGAAAGCTGCAGGCGCGTTAGTCAGTCCAAATGACATTACAAGAAATTCATAGTGTCCGTAGCGGGTTCTGAAGGCTGTCTTTGGTATATCTCCTTCCTTAACCTTCAGTTGGTAATATCCCGAACGTAAGTCAATCTTTGAGAACACCTTAGCTCCTTGTAGTTGGTCAAACAGGTCATCAATCCGGGGTAAAGGATATTTATTCTTGACTGTCAACTTATTTAGTTCTCTATAGTCTATACACATTCTAAGAGAACCATCTTTCTTTTTAACGAAAAGGACAGGTGCACCCCAGGGAGAACTACTAGAACGTATAAATCCCTTGTCAACTAATTCCTGTAGTTGGACCTTTAATTCTTTTAACTCAACAGGTGCCATTCGATAAGGGTTCTTAGACACAGGTAATGCCTCGGGGTATGTATCAATCACAAATTCTATCTCTCTATCGGGCGGTAGTCCCGGTAAATCGTCCAAGAATGCTTCAGGAAACTCTCGTACTGTAGGAATATCTTGTAGTTCCACCTTATTCTTTACTCGGACATCCATTATGTTAGCTAGATAACTCAAACAACCATTCTTCAGTAACCGTTGAGTCACTAGAGAGGATATAATTGGTATCTTACTCATTTTTGGAATAGCTTGGAAGGTATACCGATCGCCATTTGGGGGTCGGAAATCAACTAGGCCAGACCTACAACTAATCGTGGCATAATGCCTAAATAACCAATCCATTCCTAAAATAATTTCATATCCTTTCATGTCAATCATAATCAGTTCTACATATAGCTCCTTATCTCCTAAGGACAAAACATCACCCTTCAACATTTGCTCAGAATGTAAGGACTTCCCTGATGGTAACATAACTCTATACGGTTTATCAACTGGTGAAAGTTCTAACTTATGTTTACACACAAACAGGGTTGCTATGAATGAGTGTGTGGCTCCCGTATCAATAAGTGTATAAGCAGAAAGACCACAAACCATAATGGTACCTGATATGACCGTGCGTGGTTCAGCATCTTCATCCTCCATCATAGCATAGACTCTTGGTGCAACTCTGATTCGATTCGGGTCTGATGGCATCGGGCAGTCTCTGGCTATGTGTCCAACCTTGTCACATCTATAGCAACGGCCAGAGTGCAGCTTGCACTCACCATGGTGATTCTTCTGGCAGTTGGAACATAGGGGAGCCGAAGGTCACTTTCCTCTTCCTTGGTCATCACTTGGATTGAAGGATCTCTTAACACCTTGCTGTTGTTGTTGTTGGTTCCTGTTCTGCTGGGGTTGCCATCCCTTGTTCTGTCGTGGTGGTGGTTGAGTCTCCTTAGTGAACTTCTTTGGTTGCTCACGCTGTGCATAAGCTGTCATCTCAGCCTCCTCCAGTTCTAAGGCCTTAGCCGTCACTTCGCCATAAGGTACATTGTGTATCCCAGAAGTCTTTACCTTCACATACAAACTCGGCTTTAGTCCTTGAAAAAATTGATAAATCTTGTCCTCATCATTCTCAACCAATCGGGGAGCAAACCGTGATAAAGCATCAAATTTGCATATATAATCTGTCACAGAGCCAGATTGTCGCAGATTCATGAACTCTTTCTTCTTGCTGGCCTGAACGGTCCTATTGAAGTACTTGTCAAAGAAGGCAGTCTTAAACATATCCCAAGTCATAGTCTCTGCATTAACAGTGCTCAGAAGAGAATCCCACCAATGTCTTGCATTCAGCTCCAAATGATAAACAGCATAGGTGACTCTATCTCCTTCATCTACTTTTGCATACTTGAACATGTCCTCAATCTTACGAATCCATTCCTCAGCATACACAGGGTCCGGAATTTGGCCATTAAATGTTGGTGGCCTAAGCCTGTGGAAGCGCTCACCCCCATGATCATGAGTTACATTAGAGCTGGAGTTCCCAAGCTCTTCCCTAGTAATCACTAGTTGTTCTATTTGTCGTGATTGGCGATTAACTAATTCTATCAGCTGAGCAACGGTGGTACTACCCACGTTGTCTTCCCTCTGTTGACCTCTTACCATCTTGAGATTCCTAAACAATAATAGAAACACATCTTAACATAATGACATCACTAGAATCGTAAACACTTACAGTTATTGGAGAGTACTCAGGTGGCAATCTGTGTTGGGAGGCAGTCTACAGAACCGATTTTAGAACCTGGCTTAGCTCTGATACCATAATTGTAACGCCCCGAATCCTTAAACTCGGTTTGTTACTAAACTCGTGACGTAACTTGATCATAATAGTCCACATATTTATTCATCTATTTTTTTTTGACTTAACATAACTTAAAATATCTCATTCAATTCACTGAATATATCCATTATAACTCTCACTCCTGCCGATCACTAAACGACGAGCTTCTAGTTGATCTGCCGGTCAGCACATGCATCCCACATGATTCATTAAACATCTATCGGCAGGCACACATATTTGCATCTGCCGACAGTCACGTGCAACCCGTGTGATCAATTAAAACCTCGCGTGGTTCATTAAAACTCACTTCCTCTACCGGTCAGTAAACGACAAAGAACTCACTTCCTCTACCGGTGAGTAAACGACAAGGAACTCACTTCCTCTACCGGTGACGTCAGTCGGAAGACAAACCTACCCGACTTCCATCACAATTCTTCTACCGATGACGTCAGCCGGAAGACAAATACTTTTCCTCTTCCGATGACGTCAGCCGGAAGACAAACTCTCCCGACTTCCATCACATTTCTTCTACCGATGACGTCAGCCGGAAGACAAATACTTTTCCTCTTCCGATAACGTCAGCCGGTAGACAAACTCATTCCCTCCAATATTCCTCAGCGGAAGACATCCTGGTTTCCTCAGTCTTCTATCTAGATAAACGTAGACCTCATAACTTAAATCTTAATGGCCAAAACTCATCGGAATAAACCATAAATTCATTCAAACTCACACAGCGGAAGACTTAGGTAAAATAACTCATTCTATATCTTCATAAATATTTTCAGACTCAGTACTCATATTAGACAGACTTAAAACTCAATATTCGAAAGTAAACTCATCATACTTAGACTTCCTTGTTCATAAACATTATTAAAATCTTAAAAGCTTAAACCAGAGAGTCATGTTCGCCATCCAGCCACAGATTTTCCACCCTGATCACTTCCAGCAACCGAACTCAGACACTTTCATCAATCTTGAAATCCTCACCTGATATTTCTTCACCTACATCATAAGGTGTAACTGTAAGCCTAAGGCTTAGTAAGGAATGCAAACTATTATGAGTTCATGAATGCATAACTTGGAGAAAAACATGCTCATGAGTCTTTTCTTTTCGTGTACTTAGTCTTAATCATCATTCATAATCGTATCTCGTATTCGTTGATCATAATCATCATTCATGGACATGCTCATATTCATCATTCGTATTCTTCATTACATTATGTGGATTAAGAGAGGATTTGTGCTGGTAAAGGGGGTTCGACAGTGAGTTTGATCATGGTCCCTACTGCGGGTCGTATTCATATGTCCTACTGCGGACTGTGACATACGCCGAACCACCCCCAACCCTCACTTAACCACGTTGCATAAGTTTTATCTTCTTATTTTATTCATGAGAAAACATATTTCAAAACATTTTCATATGCTTGAGAAGTAAAACATGATGCATAACATAAATGCACTTAATCATCGAACTAAGACAGGGGAGTATATCAGAATACCAGAATCATATCCATCGACATTTCATCGAACTTATAGCTGACAACGTTCACTAAATGTAACATAATCCTTTGATGTAGGGCCCTATTGGCCGGAAACTTAGTACATTCACTTACCTGGATTCCTTAGCAACTTGAATCACTTTCTCTTCAACTTCTTCACCTAAAACATTCCACATTACAGTAGTTAAAATAAAGCCCTAAAAGTTCTACTCGAAAGTCATCCTAGAATCTAACAGCTAAAGTCATTCCGATTCCACTGTTTGACACACTGCAGTCTGAAATCCGAAACTAGGTGGACAGGTTTTACCATTGATTAAATCTGAGTTGGTTACTTTAAAATGTTCAGAATCGATTTGGGATGGCATTTCTACTCTCAGACTTAAAAGAGTCTAAAACTACTCGGCCACTGCTAGAAATCCGAACTCAAATGCCGAGTTGAAAGCAGAGCTTTAATCACTAATAAATGACTACATTGTCCATTTCATACCTCGGGTGCGGATTGCAGAGAAAAGCAGGCTGAAACCAGCCGTCGGCAAGGGGAGGTTCTGATAGCCGAGAGTAAAAGCTTGGGAGAGAAGGAATCGCCGAGAGGGAATGTCGGCTACAGTGGTAATAAATGAGGTTTGAGGTTTCCATTTCCTATTTATACCTAACCCATAAATTTTAATTACAAAACTGCCACCCAACCTAGTTTTACTCAACTTGTAATAATTTTATCTTAACATTAAATTTAAATCATAAAGGTTAAATAAGAGGGTGACAATGAAAATGGTCAGAAAATCACCTGGCCGAAATGTCGGGTGTTACAACAGGAGCGGCTAAAGCTTCATTAAACCGTCCATTTATAACACTGCTTTACAATTACTCAAATGCCCTTGGCCAACCAACTTTAACCTATTTAACCAACAAATCAAATTCACTAAATTCCATAAAAATAAAAGTTACAAAATGACGTTATTAATTAAATAAGGTGGACAATACCGGTTGCTACAATCTACCCTCCTTAAAAGAATTTTGTCCTCAAAATTCAGTGCTGAAACAACTCAGGATAACGGCTCATCATATCATGCTGGCTTTCCCAAGTTGCCTCCTCTACATTCTGATTACGTCATAACACCTTCACTAGCTGAACTTCCTTATTACGTACCACATTTGTTGCATAGTCCAAAATTTCCACTTGTTTCTCCTCATAGGTAAGGGTAGGATGAATTTTAATGTTCTGCTGTTTCACAACCTGAATTGGATTCTGCATACACTTCTTCAGCATAGAAACATAGAACACATTGTGAATTCCCTCCATAGAGACTGGCAATTGCAACTGATATGCTGTCTTCCCAATCCTACTCAAGATTGAGAAAGGCCCTATAAACCTAGGGTTCAACTTACTTCTCTTCCTGAATCTTACAACTCCTTTGAACAGTGAAACTTTAAGAAAAACTTCATCACCTACTTCAAACTCCAATTCTCTACATCTCCTATAGGCATAGCTTTTCTCTCGGCTTTGAGCTGTCAAAATCCGTTGTCGGATAAGAGCAATCTTCTCAACTGTTTGTTGCACAATGTCAAGATCGATTATTCGTGCTTCTCCAACTTCATCCCAGTACAATGGAGATCTGCACTTTCGTCCATATAATGCCTCGTAATAGGGGTGAGTGTAATATCCGGCTTGTACGGAATTTCATATTTTAATATATGTGGCATTTTTGGTAAATATGTCAAATCAAATTAGTTTCTCAAACGGAAAGCTTTATTACGATCCTAACGATTAATAGGAATTTTAAGGAATTTCGGGGAATTTTTGGAGTAATAACGCTATATTCCGAGTAATTAAGTTTCTCGTAATACAAAAGACGTTTTAGTAAAAAATAGTAAACGAGATCCGATTTGCGAACGGACAGTTTTAATAAATCCCAAATAATAAGTTGGACTTATTGGTGAAATAAGGAAATTTGGAGAAACCGAATTGTTAGACAATTAACGAAACAAAAGACGAAACTAATATAAAACTATAGAAGGGCAAATTGGTAATTTACCAAACCAAATTTATTAAAAACAATAACTTCTCCTTTTCTTCTCCTTCACTCCACGAATTCTCCAGTGACTCCTCCCCTGCGATTTCTCTTCCTCCATCGTCGTTCTCTCTATTCCGACCTCCGTTCTCCTCCGTTTCTCCTCCGTTTTTCGTGTTTTCTTCTCCTTTCTCAACCCTAGGTATGATTCTATAGTTTCCGAACTTTATATTCCGAGTTTGGTAGAGTTATACGTTTAGGGTTTTCGTTAAGTTTTCGATTAAAAACGCGATTTAGGGTTTGTAATTAATAGGTTTATTGTGATTGACGATATAAAGGAAGTATTGAACGTTATTGGATGAATTTAAACCAATTTGTGAAAAAAAAAAAGTTAAAAATTAGGGATTTTCGGGTTTTTAAGGAAAAACTCGTAAATTGTGAATTGAGGTGCCAAGCGTAAATTGCTCGAATAGATAGCTCAATAAATTGGATTAGAACTTTAGGAAGTTTCCTTAGTTAAGGTTTTGTAAATTTGGACGATCGATGGCTTAAATTAGTTTTAACGTCAATGTTGTTTTTTACTTCAGACAAACAACGCTCGTGGACGGAGCTTGAGCTGCTTTGGACACGAGGTAAGTTCTCGTGATTCTTCTCTGGCCGATTGGCCTACACCGTACGTCGAATGTCGTGTCAAGGAATTTTGGAGATGCACTTGTTTTATATTGCTTTGGTTGGGTAGCTAGGCTTATTTGTTTTATAGATTATGTCTTATAGTCTTTGATGGTATACATTATTGCTTGTTTACTTTAAGATATGAACTGTTCACGCATCACGTGTTTTAAATAAAAGCATGAAAATGAACTTCCGCACAGGGTTTTAAAGATAATGTAAAGCATAGCATAGGCTGAAAGGCATATTGGCCGAAAGGCATATCGGCCGAAAGGCATATCGGCCGAAAGGCGTATCGTTTATCGGTCACGCGAGGTGGGGCTCAGGCACGGCTGTACGTGTTGTAAGTGTGTACCCCCCTCTAGCTGGAAAGAGTAGTCCGCCCGCTGGATGAGCTCTCTCCGGTTAGAGGGATAGGATCTCGGTGACACCTATCATGCATTACATAGTAAAGAAAATAAAGCATGATTTATCGATTTGCCCCAAACCCGAACTAACTCTCACTTACAGCATTCTCAAAACTCACATTTAAAATCCCCTCTAACATCGATAGTTACAATGTAGCAAGAAATCGAAGTAGAACTCACCTATCTTGAAGAAAATAGGAGAGAAAATCGCCGAGAGAAACTCTGCTTAGCTGAGCTGAATGCTTAGAAAGGAAAATGAGAAACAGTGGCGGCTAAACCTTCATTAAACCCTCCATTTATAACTCTGCTTCACTATTACTCAAATGCCCTTGGCCAACCAACTTTAACCTATTTCACCAACCAATCAAATTCACTAAATTTCATAAAAATAAAAGTTACAAAATGACGTTATTAATTAAATAAGGTGGACAATACCGGTTGCTACACTTTAGTCGTTATACTGTTCGATTTTTCGTATAGTAAACGATGTTGGTTTTTACTTTTTTTCATGTTTTCACTGACGTTTTGGAGTCAGTTTTCTGAGATTTTTACATGTTGGGAAGTGGGATATGTCGGGAAAACGTGCGTAAAATACGTGTAAAACTTGTCAGAAAAGTTTGGGTTAAAACATATTTGAAACGGAAAAATTTTAAAAAAATTGAAGTGGCCCATGAAGGGCGCCATGCGCGCGGACACCCTGTATGAGGTGCTGATCGATCGGCGACCTCTCGGGTAGCTTGATCAAAAATCACGCAATCTACCGATCGATCGGCGCTAGCGCCGTGTGACGACCCTTACCCGTATCCTAATTTTACCGTATAAAAATTTTCTTTTCTCTTTTCTCTTTTTCTTTTATCCTAAGTAATCTTAATGACCTGAATTTATAATTATTTAAATCACTTAAAGAAATATATGAAAACAGTTGATAACATTTAAAACTTAAAAGCAGCAGAATGCATAAAGGTGTGAAGTCCATAATTCCTCTCGGGTTTCTTCAATGTGAACAGTGAGATAAGTCTGTGTTTCCTCTCGGGTTTCTTCAATGTGAACAGTGACATAAGACTGTGTAACACCTGGTTCTTTTGAACCAAGTCTAATTTCTTCCTAAATTAATGACACTTTATAAGGTGATAATAAATGTAGGGTTAATGGATGATTAGGTAGGGGCATAAGGGTAATTGGAAATTTTAAAGTGGATAACGTATTTAAGGAATAGGTTTTTGGATTTAATGCATTGTAGCCGCCACTGTTTTCCAATTCTTTTCGACTCTCAGCTCCTCAGCTCAGCAGAGTGCTCTAGGAGGCCCTCCCTTTGATTTCTCCAGCGATTCCTCCGACTTAGGTGAGTCCCCTCATTTTTCCTTATGACTTAACGGTTAGATAGCAGAGGGAGTACAATGTATGTGTTTTAGGAGTGTTGTGAATGAGTGTAGTTTCGAACTTAGTGCAGAATCGGGAATGCACGAAGATCTGAGCTTCCAAAACTAATTTCCTTAGACTCCTGGATAGTTAAGAATGAAGTTCAACTAATACACTGTCTACGGTTTTAGGTTTGAGCAAGACCCGAAGTGGTTAGCAACCAAACAATTCCCAGGGATTCCGGTAAGTAAAGTACGCATGTGCCTTCGGGCCTACATCACAAAACAGTAGGGTTATGTATTGCGTGAATGATTTTGTATGTCATGCATCATGTTTTTGAAATATTGCGAAAATGAATTTTCATGTAAGAATGGTAAGGCATGAACTGAATGTGACAGACAAACTATTAAGGGAACTAATCCACCCCTTAACTTATGAAGGGATTTATAACATTGGGAGGATTGATCCCACTCCCAAGGGAACAGAGGGATCAGATCAGCTATTAAGGAAATTCATCTGCCCCTTAATCGAGTAGAGGATGTATAACATTGGAAAAATTGATCCACTTCCCAAGGGAACCGAGGGATCAGATCAGCTTATGAATGAATGTGAACGCAACTGAGATGAGAAAGTAGAAATTGCATGTTTAGGAATTTATGTTTCAGCATTTCATTTCATTTCATTACTGCTTTACTTACTTAGTATTAGGCTAATAGATGAGTTTTGTTATATAGGTGTTGAGGATACTGCAGGTGATTTTCCTGAATGCACAGATGATTAGCCATGGTTGGAGGAGTACATTTATGTTTCAGCCTGGTAAACTGATGAGGCGGATTAACTGATGTCAGTAGTTGGAATGGTTTAGTTGACAGTGTTTCAATCTGCGTATGTTAGGTTTTCATGACAGTAATGGTTTTTAATATTTTGAATACGTTTTGAGATTTTCTGATAATAGTATTCGGTGGAGTTTTAAATGTTTGTTCTTACTGGATTTGAGTAATGCAATAATTTGAATTGTTTCTAAATGGTTTCAGTAAAGTGAGTAAATTCATTTCTGTAGTTAGAGTTGTGTTGTATAGCAAGAAGTTGTTGGTATGTCGCTCTGCTTTCTATCGGTAGATGATGTCTATCGGTAGATGTTGAGTTATAGTTATGTTGTCTATTAGAAGATGTGAGTAGAAAATTTGTCGTTTGGTCATCGGTACAAGAAATTTATTCAACCGGATGATGTAGGTTTAATTTTATCAGAAGATGTAGATTTTGCACTATCGGTATGAGTGGGTATTATACCTTGTCGTTTAGTGATCGGTGTATGCAGTTTATTCTATCGGAAGAAGGAGATGAGGGATTTTTGTCATTTTTCCATCGGTAGATGCGAGTCGCAAAACTTGTCGTTTTGCGATCGGATTGATGTTGGATAATTGATTTACCCAGCTGACGTCATCGGTGGATGCAGTCCACCGAGAGATGTCCTTTGTTTCTAACTCTTCTAGTTGGCGTCATCGATAGAAGCCTTCTAATTTCTGTTTCTGCTTCTAACGTTGACTTTATTCATCGGCAGATGCGTTTGACTTCTGTGACTCCTCACGTATTCAACGGTTTAAACTTTATTTCCTAATTGTCAATTGTTTCTTAACATTTCAAACAATATTTCATAGTCTTGTTTAACTCTATTGTTGTTCAAATGATTTCCGCTGCAAGTTTTTAACGTTTTGAAGTTTTAGAAAAATGTCAAATTCAGACTTTCGAGTGAAATTTTAAATTTAGTCCAAAGTCTTTTAGTTATGTTCGAGCTATGTGTAACGAATCGGGTTTAGATAATTCGGGGCCTTACAGACTGTGTATCCCTCTCGGGTTTCTTCAATGTAAAGAGTGACATAAGACTGTGTTTCCTCTCGGGTTTCTTCAATGTGAACAGTGGCAGAAGACTGTGTGGACGTTGAAAAGACAGAGGCTTCGTGGACATTTAAAAAGACAAAGGCTTCGTGGACATTTAAAGACTGAAGGCATCGTGGACATTTTAAGACTGAAGGCATCGTGGACGACGAAGCCAGAAGGCATCTTGGACGTCGAAGCCCGCGTCTGTGGTCAATGGATACCGTGGACAATAAAAACAGAAGGCTTCGTGGACGACGAACCCAGAAGGCATCGTGGACGTCGAAGCCAGAAGGCTCTGTGGACGGCGAAGCTCGCGTCTGTGGTCAATGGAAACCGTGGACAATAAAGACAAAAGGCTTCGTGGACGACGAAGCCAGAAGGCATCGTGGACGACGAAGCCAAAAGGCATCGAGGACGACGAAGTTCGCGTCTGCGGTCAATGGAGACCGTAGTCAACCCACAGACTCCTTTAAACTTATTGTCCGCAGACCACGTGTTACCCACGTGACTTCATTAACTCAGCAGACGACATCTACCGTTCAACAGTAACCCTGGACGATGTTTCACAGAACACTTACCAAATTGATAAAATTTCCTGAAGACAGAATGGACTACTACCGTGGACGACATCCATAAACTTATAAAATCCCGACTACTTAACAGATTTCCAGAGAGCTTAACTTCCTCTCTGGAATTCGCTTCTTCCTTAACATTTACAGAAACACCAGAAATCCTCAAAACATTTACTCACTCAAAATTTTATCCATTCCTCACTTCGTCAATCACCCAAAATAACAACTTAAAACTCAATTAAAACATAACTCGTTTTCGTAAAAACAAACCGCGTGGATATATTTAAAAATCGAACATTTCCCTAATACCAAACATTTATAAAATACATTTCCAAAACGTTTTAAAACAACTCAAAACGTAACCTATCCACTATCCACAACCAATCATCCTAAAATGTTCTATCTATACAAATATTTTCCTTAAACCTATCCAAAACATCCCAAAATACGTACATACATCCCCACGGGTCCTGAAACACCTCGACTGCGCCAACATACCACCGCCACCATCCTCCGTCAACTGCATCACTCCTCAGGTGGAAGGATCTCGTCCTCACCTATGTCGAAGTCACCTACACCATACAGACACACTATGAGATAAAAATCTCAGTAAGGCTCGTAAATGTAAATGCATGCTGTGCATATGAGTTCATAAAATCGTGCAACCATTTCTTATCTTTACATCGTGGGTGTCACTGAGATCTCAACCCCCTAACCGAAGAGGGCACGTCCAGCGGTCGGACTACCCTTCCCACCTAGAGGAGGGGGGTACACGCTTACAACATGTACAGCCGTGCCTGAGCCCCATCTCGCATGACCATAACATACATGAGTTCATATTAGATGCGGTATTGTGACAGACCCGTAATCGATCTACACAATAGATCAAAAGCCTCTCTCCAGACCGCATCGCCATTTTCTTTAAAACATAGTGCGGAAATTCGTTTTCATGCTCTTTTAAAATACGTGATGCGTGAACAATTTATAACATAATTTAAACATGCATCATACGTACCATCAAGACAATAAAAGCAATTAAAGGCATAACCTATAAAACAACTAAACCTAACTACCCAACAAAAACAATTTAAACAAACGCGTCACCAAAACTCTTCGAGACAACATCGACGTATGGTGTAGGCCAATAGGCCAGAGAAGATCACGAGAACTTACCTCGTGCGCGTTGAACTTCAAGCTCCGTCCACGAGCGTTGTTCACCTAAGCAATTTCACCACAATTTTCGTTAAAACAAGATTAAACAATTAAATGCTCGAACTAGCAAAATCATTAACTAAGGAATTTCTCCTAGAGCTATAACTCAACTAATCGAGGCGTTTCAACAACCAATACACACTCAATACCACAAAATATCCATTGACGAGTTTTCCCCAGAAACCCCTAAATTCTCAAATTTTAACATTTCTCACCAAATCAATTTGACTTCGTCCAATAACGTTCATTATGTCATTTATATCCATAAACTTGAGAAGCCTATCACTCTCCAACCCTAAATCGCGATTTTTACGAAACCCTAAACGAACCCTAATCGTTTAAACTTCGTAAAAACCGAAATAAACTTTCCTAAAACCTTAGAATCGTCCCTAGGGTTGCGAGAGGAGGAAGAAACGTGAAGGAGCGAGACGATCGGAGAGCTCGATCGTCGTAAATGGAGGAATCGCCGTTGAGAAGGGAGAATATCCGGCAAAGGAGGGGTTCACGCGAAGAAGAAGAAAGTGTGGAAGAAAAGAGAAGAGTTTTTTTTTAATTAAATTAACTTAGCAATTTACCATTTTGCCCTTCCTTTGTTTTTCTATTTGTTTCTTCCTTCGTTTCATTAATTAACCAACGATTTGGCTTCTCCAAATTTCCTTATTTCAACAATATATCGAACTCATTACCAGGGTTCTTTTAAAACTATCTGTTCGCACTTTGGACCTCGTTTACTATTTTTACCAAAGTATTCTTTATATTACGGTAAACGTAATTTTTGTAAAATTAGCGTTATGACTCCTAAAATTTCCGAAATATTCTTAAAATCCTTATTAATTATTAGGATCGTAATAACGCTTTCTTTTCGCAAAATGGACTTGACTTGACATATTTACAAAAATGTCATTTACATTAAAATAATAATGGTCCGTACAGTCGGGTATTACAATCCATCCACCTTATTTAAATTTTGTCCTTAAAATTTGATTATACAAACAACTCGGGATACTTAGTCATCATATCCTGCTGTCGCTCCCAAGTCGCTTCTTCAACCTCGTGATTCTGCCATAGCACTTTAACTAGCGGAATCTCTTTGTTGCGCAATACTTTGATCGAAGACTCCAAAATACGTACATGCTTCTCCACATAAGTCAAGGTAGGCTGTACCTCGATCTTTGTTGCCTCCACTTTATGCGACGGATCGCGCAAACACTTCCGAAGCATAGATACGTGAAACACATCGTCGATATCCTCCATAGAAGCCTGAAACTCCAATCTGTACGCCTTCTTCCCAATCTTCTTCAGAATAGAAAAGGGCCCCACATAACGAGGGTTTAACTTGCCCCTCCTCCCAAATCTCATAGCGCCCTTAAACGGAGAAACTTTAAGATAAACCTCATCTCCTTCATCAAACTCTAGCTCTCTCCGTCTCGTATCAGCATAGCTCTTCTGTCGACTCTGAGCTATCTCAAAACGCTGTCGGATAACGGCAATCTTCTCTGTCGTTTGCTGTAGAATCTCAGGATCAACGATGCTGGCCTCGCCAACCTCGTCCCAATACAACGGAGACCTACATTTCCGGCCAAACAGCACCTCGTACGGAGCCATCCCGATCGTAGCCTAGAAGCTGTTGTTGTACGAGAACTCAATCAGAGGCAAATATCGGCTCCACAAGCCCTAAAACTCCAACACACAAGCTCTAAGCATATCCTCCAAAATCTGATTCGTCCTCTCTGTCTGACCATCAGTCTGAGGATGAAATGTCGTGCTGAAATTAAGCTGAGTCCCCATAGCTTTGTGCAAACTCTTCCAGAACTTCGATGTAAATCTCGGATCTCTGTCTGAGACAATCGAAATTGGTACTCCGTGCAATCTCACAATCTCCTGCATATAAAGCTCGGCGAGCTGATCCATAGAAGACGCCATCTTCACAACTAAGAAGTAAGCCGACTTTGTCAATCGGTCCACAATCACCCAGATGTCGTCCTGTCCTTTCGTTGTCCTCGGGAGCCCCACAATAAAATCCATGGAGATCTGCTCCCATTTCCACTCTGGAATCGGCAGTGGCTGTAATGTTCCGGCCAGCCTCTGGTGTTCTGCCTTAACCTGTTTACAAACTAAACAGGTTTCAACGTACTTGGCGACTTCCCTCTTCATTTTTGGCCACCAGAATGGTTGCTTTAAATCTCTGTACATTTTAGTGCTTCCTGGATGTACAGAGTAAGCTGAAGAATGTGCCTCGGCCAATATCTCCTTCTTTAGCTCTTTATCGTTAGGCACGTACCATCTATGCCTGAACTTCAGGATACCGTCATCTGACAAGTTAAACTCAGACACGTCACCTGAGGTCATGCTCAATCGAAGCTCCTCACACTCCATATCATTCTGCTGAGCTTCACGTATCTTATCTAGAATAGTCGGCCTGAGAGAAATGTTGGTGAGCATACTGGACAACTCTGCCACAATCTCCACATCGAACCTCTCAATCTCAGACCATAAAGTAACCGACAACGCTGCAAGTGAAAGCTGACTCGCAGTAGGCACTCGGCTCAAAGCATCAGCGACTTTATTCGCCTTCCCTGGATGGTACTTGATATCAAAATCATAGTCCTTCACGAACTCCAGCCACCTTCTCTGTCGCATATTAAGTTCCTTCTGCGTAAATAAGTACTTTAAGCTTTTGTGGTCAGAAAATATCTCGCACTGCTGCCCTTATAAGTAATGCCTCCATATTTTCAGTGCGAAGACCACGGCTGCTAACTTCAGGTCGTGCGTAGGGTAGTTCAGCTCATACGGCTTCAACTGCTGAGAAGCATAGACAATAACTCTGCCTTCCTGCATAAGTACACATCCCAATCCAACCCGGACGCATCACAATATATGCTGAATTTATCACCTTCAACAGGCAATGTCAACACTGGAGCTGTAGTCAATCTCTACTTTAACTCCATAAAACTATCTTCACAAGCAGCCGACCAAATAAACTTTTTATTCTTCCGAGTCAAACGTGAAAGAGGAACTGCAATCTTCGAGAATCCCTCTATAAATTTTCGATAATATCCAACCAATCCGAGAAATCCACGTACCTCTCGCACGTTTTTAGGCTGTGGCCAATCTCTGACCACCTGAATCTTGCTCGGATCAACAGAAACCTCTTCTTCTGACATAATGTGGCCTAGAAAACTGACTCGATCCAGCCAAAACTCACATTTAGAGAACTTTGGATAAAGCTGGTGTCGTTGTAAAATTCTGAGAACAATCATCAATTGCTCTTCATGTTCCTCTTTCGTCTTAGAATATATTAGAATATCGTCAATGAAAACAACAACGAACTTGTCCAAGTACTCCTTGAATACACGGTTCATCAAGTCCATAAACGCTGCAGGGGCATTAGTAAGTCCAAAAGACATGACAAAGAACTCATAATGCCCATACCTCGTTCAGAACGCCGTTTTCTGAATATCTTCCTTTCGGACTTTCAGTTGATAATAACCCAAGCGTAGGTCAATCCTGGAAAACACTCGGGCACCCTGCAGCTGATCAAACAAATCATCTATCCGAGGCAGTGGGTATTTATTCTTCACTGTGAGCTTATTCAGCTCCCTGTAATCCACGCACATCCTGAGGGTTCCGTTCTTCTTCTTGACAAATAGAACAGGCGCACCCTAGGATGAAAAGCTGGGTCGGATGAAACCTTTATCTAACAACTCCTCAAGCTGAGTTTTCAACTCTCTCAACTCAGCAGGCGCCAATCTATATGCATTCTTCGACACTGGTGCCGAACTCGGATAAACATCAATGACAAATTCAATTTCCCTATGTGACGACCCCAATCCGATCAGGGCCACCACGGACTTGCCGTAACGTAATCATTTAATCATCATTTTTTTTAAAACACTTACCATAACCCTTAAACAAACTAACCATAACGTAACCTTAACTTTAAACTCTCGTAACCACATAAGTTTTTCTTTTTATAGCACTCATAACGTGTCGACTTCAAAACCATTAAATTGAAGTCTCGGATTGTTGAAATATCTTAAAATCACTCGTTCGTCGATCATCAAAACACAACACTAATATAACCTACAATTTCGGAAAACTCAAGAAAACGAACTGCGTGGATCGCTCTAAAAATCGAGCGTATCCTTACATGTTTTAAAATAACCAAACAATTCCAGTATATTTCTAAAACTAAGACTCCACGTTCTAAACGTTCTACTTCCACTATATACACATCAAAACTCGACTTTTCATACCTTTTTCTATCAAAACATTCGATCCACATACTTAAACATTTTCATACTTTCACAAACAAAACCGACACGTAGACCTACTAACGTAAAATTATCAAACAAAACCCAAACAAATCCTCAAAACAAACATCGAACATAAACATGGAATTTCCTAAGACATCACCAAAGACATACATTATCAAATCATTCAGAATAGAACTACTTCAAACCTACATCCACTATAAAAATTCCTAAATAATAAACTTAGCTATACACCATAAAATCCATCACCTTTCTAACCAACAAAACTAACTTACATCCATTTGCCACGAAACAGTTCGGGGCACACCATTGGATCATCAAGCCAAGCCAAAACACACCCCGTCGCCACGAGCACCATCCGTCGACCACCTGTTCTTTGTCATCAAGAGGAACTCTCACCTTCACACCTGTCACCTACATCATACAACATAAACATTAAGCCTAATGCTTAGTAAGGGGTGCACTAAACATAACATTACATATATGCATGACATTTGTAAAACAATTTCGTTTCGTTTCGTTTTCTTTTCGTTAAACCATTTTCTTGCCCCGTGAGAACCATACATGACTTGCCCCGTGAGAAAACATACAATTTGCCACGTGACAAACATACATAACTTGTCCCATGAGAACCATACATGACTTACCCCGTGAGAAACATACAATTTTCCACGTGAGAAACATACATAACTTGTCCCGTGAGATCACATATCATCTTTAAATCATTATCATTCAATTCATCGTAAAAACATGCTCGTAAATAGTTTGTATGCACCTTTTTTTAAAACATGATGCATGAGGAATTCACATATGACATATCATCAAGACATATCATCAAACAATTCACAAACATACATAGACATGCTTTACTGAACCTAACAAACAACTATTAACTAATAACCTCGGCTACCCGACACGTCAAGACCCCACAATCAGAAAATCATCATCAAAAACAGAAAAGCCTAACGTTGATACGATGTAGGGCCTTAAGGGCCGGAAGCCTAACACCCACTTACCTGGCGTCCGTAGCAAGCCGAGCACCGTCCAAAAGTCGTGTCCACCTAAGGCATTTCATAAATAAAGGACATTAAAATCGATTCTAAATAAACGAATCCCAAACTTAAACTAAGCTCTTAGCTAAGGCAATTTCTCCTAAAACTTTCATTTTCTCCATTCGGGCATTTCATCGAGCACGTGGTGCTCACAATTTACTTAATCCTCCATTAATGGTCTTCCAATAATCTCTAATATCCAAACTTTAACCTAAATCCACCAATAATCATCAATTCATTTAATCTACCTAAATAACGACAAGTGTATTCACTAATAAGCATAAAAGCCCAATTCCATCGATTTCTAACTAAAACCTAACTAAACGGGCTACTAATTTGGATTCGGTAAAAACCGACCCGAAACTTCAAACCTGCATAACTTTTGCGTCGGTTATCGGAATCGAACGATTCCAGCGGCCACGTACTCCTCTAATAACCTATTTTAACCTGCCAAAAGGAATTTTAAAACAAACAACCCTAGCTAGGTCAAAATATCAAAAACCCGAATATGCCCTTAATCGGAAATTTCCCCCTTTCCAATTTTTCATCAAATTTCACCCATTTTCTCACCAATCGATCACCCGAACCCTCAATTAGCATAAATTAATCATAAATCAAAGTTCCAATTTAGAAAACACGAGGCTCCAAAACCTAGCCCTCGGTTTTAGCTCCTCCCGAGCTGCACACTGCTCGGCAATCCTTGCCAGCACCGAGCTCGGCAATTCGACGCCGAGAGTAGCCAAAAACGGCCGGTGATCGGAGCTCAATCGAGCTCGCCACCCCCGGCCACCAACAACACAAAAACAAGGCACAAAAGGAGGCTTACCGTTCGATTTGTGCGCGGATACAGCCGGAAGCTTGCTCGTCGCCGTTTGGTCGGAGAACGCCGGAAATCGGCGGCGGTGGCCGTCAGAAATCGTCTCTCGCCTCTCCCTGTCGTCGGGAGCTCAGCACTCGACTCATGAACGACAGAATGGCAAAGCCATTATGTCGTTTTGTTTTATTATTATTATTATTATTATTATTATTATTATTATAATAATAATAATAATAATAATACAATTACATTACCATTTTGTCCTTCCGAAAATTCCGTTAAATCCCGTCCTTAAATTATAAATTTTTGTAGATTGAACCTCACCCCGTACCCAGCTTAATTTCTCCAATTAGAATACCCGAACACAATTTAATTAATCAATTATTTTAACCAATTTTATTCACGTTTCTTTTAAATTAATTAAAACAACTATTTATTAAATAATTACCTTATAATTTTATTTTCTCTTAAAAAAAATCCCAGGTGTTACACCCTGTCCGGCGGTAATCTGGGGAGATCATCGAGGAATATCTCAGAGAATTCTCTGACTATAGGTATGTCATTCGGCTTTATTTCGCTGAGCAACTTGAATATCAACTACGGAGGCCAAATAAATAGAGCACTCACCTTTAAACTGCTCGTTGACCTTCATGGAATAGGAAATAGGCGATCTGTTCAATCTGTTCATCGCCTGATAGGAAAACTCAGCTTTACCCGGGGGTCAAAATATCACTATCCCGGATCGACAATCGATGGTGGCGAAGTGCTGCGATAGCCAGTCCATCCCTAAGATAACATCATAGATCTCTATGCCCATAACAATCAGGCGAGCATAGAGGGTACTGTTCCCTACAGAGACAATATTGCCCTGGACGATCTGACCTGACTGCATACGCTCCCCTGAAGGTAGCATCACACTGTACTTGCATTCTGCTAACTAATGCACAAGCTTCAGTCTAGACACGCATGCAGTGGAGACAAAAGAGTGCGTAGCCCCCGTGTCTATCAAAGAAAATACAGCTACGCCCGAAATTAGAATAGTACCTGCTATCATCGAAGGCTTAGCCTCGTCATCAACATCACCAGGCTCAATAAATGTGAAGATCCTCGGCATAATCCTCCTCTGGTCTCTGCCTGACTGCTCACGGCCCTGCTTCGGGCAGTCCTTAATGTAGTGGCCAACTTCCCCACATCTAAAACATTTATTTGTGCCCACCCGGCACTCGCCACTGTGTTCTTTCTGGCACTTGGGGAACCACGGCATTTGAGAAGCCTCATGTACCTGCTTTCCTTTACCTCGATCATTACCTCTCTCTAAAGGCCTCTTAACGCCTCGTTGTTGTTGTTGTCGCTGTCCTCTCGGTTGCCAGCCCTTATTTCTGACCTGAGGGTGGATCTCACGAAAGAAGCCTCTAGCTGGCTCCCTTGGTTTAACAGAACTCTGGTCTACAGCCTCAATCTCAAGTGCCTTGGCCACAATCTCATCGTAGGACACATTCCGTACTGCTGATATAGTGAGGCTTTTCCGAATTTCCTGACCAAGCCTCTGTACAAACCGGCGTACCTGGTCTTCATTGACACTAACCTGACGTGGCGCGAATCGTGACAGTTCCTCAAACCTCCTCACATACTCGGCAATCGAACCAACTTACCGCAACTGCATAAACTCAACCATCTTCGCCTCTCGTACTGTATGGCTGAAATACTTGTCATAAAACATCATTTTAAAACGATCCCAACTCATAATGGCCACATCGGTGGTTGCCTTGATCGAATCCCACAAGAATCGGGCGTCCAGCGCCAAGTGGTAGCTAACCAATGCAACCATCTCTCCGTCCTCGATGCTTCCATAGGCCGGCATGTCCTCCATGGTTCGAATCCACTCCTCGGCTGAAGAGGAATCCGTAGATTGCCCATTAAATACCGGAGGTTGGAGCCTCTGAAATCTTTCCATTCCTCGGTTACCTTGAGTCGCTGTCTCCCGAGCTCTAACTCTCTCACGGTCTATCAGGGTGCCAAGCTGTTGGGATTGTCTCTCCATTTGTTGGGCTTGACGCACCATATGTTGGGACTGTTGGGCAATAAAATCCTTTAGAGTGTCTATCGTATCGTCTCGGTCATCTCGGTCGTTTCCTCGACGCACCATATTTATATAACTCCTATAAAGATTAAAAGCACACAATTCTAATAAACCGGACTTAAATAAAACATATAAACATACTTACAGTTGAGGAAGGATGTCCGCGTAGTGGCTGTGCAGTCGAGCAGTCTACAGAACCCTTTTTAAAACCCGGGGGCTCTGATACCATAAACTGTGACGACCCTTACCCGTATCCTAATTTTACCGTATAAAAATTTTCTTTTCTCTTTTTTTTTTATCCTAAGTAATCTTAATGACTTAAATTCTGAATTTATAATAATTTAAATCACTTAAAGAAATATATGAAAACAGTTGATAACATTTAAAACTTAAAAGCAGCAGAATGCATAAAGGTGTGAAGTCCAAAATTCCTCTCGGGTTTCTTGAATGTGAACAGTGACATAAGACTGTGTATCCTCTCGGGTTTCTTCAATGTGAAAAGTGACATAAGACTGTGTTTCCCTCTCGGGTTTCTTCAATGTGAACAGTGACATAAGACTGTGTTTCCTCTCGGGTTTCTTCAATGTGAACAGTGGCCGAAGACTGTGTGGACGTTGAAAAGACAGAGGCTTCGTGGACATTTAAAAAGACAAAGGCTTCGTGGACATTTAAAGACTGAAGGCATCGTGGACGACGAAGCCAGAAGGCATCGTGGACGTCGAAGCCAGCGTCTGTGGTCATTTAAAAAGACAAAGGCTTCGTGGACATTTAAAGACTGAAGGCATCGTGGACGACGAAGCCAGAAGGCATCGTGGACGTTGAAGCCAGCGTCTGTGGTCAATGGAGACCGTGGAAAATAAAGACAGAAGGCTTCGTGGACAATGAAGCCAGAAGGCATCGTGGACGTCGAAGCCAGAAGGCTATGTGGACGGCGAAGCTCGCATCTGTGGTCAATGGAGACCGTGGACAATAAAGACAGAAGGCATCGTGGACGACGAAGCTCGCGTCTGCGGTCAATGGAGACCGTAGTCAACCCACAGACTCCTTTAAACTTATTGTCCGCAGACCACGTGTTACCCACGTGACTTCATTAACTCAGCAGACGACGTCTACCGTTCAACAGTAACCCTGGACGATGTTTCACAGAACACTTACCAAATTCATAAAATTTCCTGAAGACAGAATGGACTACTATCGTGGACGACATCCATAAACTTATAAAATATCGACTACTTAACAGATTTCCAGAGAGCTTAACTTCCTCTCTGGAATTCGCTTCTTCCTTAACATTTACAGAAACACCATAAATCCTCAAAACATTTACTCACTCAAAATCTTATACATTCCTCACTTCGTCAATCACCCAAAATAACAACTTAAAACTCAATTAAAACATAACCCGTTTTTGGAAAAACAAACTGCGTGGATATATTTAAAAATCGAACATTTCCCTAATACCGAACATTTACAAAAAGTTTTAAAACAACTCAAAACGTAACCTATCCACTATCCAGAACCAATCATCCTAAAATGTTCTATCTATACAAATATTTTCCTTAAACCTATCCAAAACATCCCAAAATACGTACATACATCCCCACGGGTCGTGAAATGCCTCGACTACGCCAACACATGTAGCACTCGGTTTCAATAAATCAAAATAAGTTATTAAACGGTGGAATATAATTTTTATGGTTAAAATTTAGTGAAATGTTGATTAGGTTGTAAATGACTAGGCAGGGGCAAAGTGGTAATTGCGAATTTATATTGTGGATAAAGTATTTAAGGAAAGGTTTAGTGAGGTTTAGCCGCCACTGTATTATTACTCTTACCTCTCAGCTCAAGCAGACTACCTCTGGGCGATTTCCCCTCCGGTTTTCCCCAACCAAGGTGAGTTTTGAATCAACTACTTGCCGTTCTAGTGCTAGGGTAGCTGAAGGATTGCAATGTATGTATCTTCGATAAGCTGCGGGTGAGAGATTTGGGTTTTGGGGTTTAGTGATGTATCGGGAATGCTTAATCAGTAGAGCCCCAAACTGGCTTCCTTAGACTTCAGTAGTTAGATAAAGTTTAGTGGAGATCTAATCCATAATCTGTCAATGGTTTTAGGTGAGCAGATTTTTGGAGTAGCATATAGCCGAGCGATTTCCAGGAGCCAGGTAAGTAAAGTAATGTGTGAGCCTTCGGGCCTACATCACAAAACAGTAGGTTTATGCATGTTTGAGTGTTTCTTTTCTTTATGTCATGCATTAAGTTTTTGAAGAATTACGAAAATGAATTTATGTGCAAGGTTATGATGAGTATGAATTGAATGAAACAGAGTAGCTGTTAAGGGAAGTAATCCGCCCCTTAACTGAGTAGAGGATTTATTACATTGGGAGAACCGATCCCACTCCCAAGGGAATTAAGGGATCTGTATTAGCTGTTAAGGGAAGTAATCCGCCCCTTAACTGAGTAGAGGATTTATTACATTGGGAGAACCGATCCCACTCCCAAGGGAACTTAGGGATCAGACCAGTTTATGAACGATGCACAACTGAGTTGAGAAAATTAGAAACTGCATGATCAGGGTTTATGTTTCAGCATACATTTCATTAATGCTTTACTTGCTTAGCATTAGGCTAATAGGTGAGTTTTGTGATGTAGGTGTTGAGGATACAGCAGGTGATTTCCCTGAGAGCATAATCGAGTAGATGAGGTTGGTGGAGCACGGCTGTGCAACAGTCAGGCATCTGATGGGGCGGTTTGACTGGTGTCATTGACTAACAAAGATTAATTGATAGTATTTCAAACTTATTATACTGAGCTTTCATGACAGTAGAAATTTTAAATGTTTTGGAATTCGCTTTTGAGTTTCTTTTCTGATAACGATATTCTGTTGGGATTTCAAGTTAGTACTTATGAGTTTCTAGTGACACAAAGGTTTGGATTGCCTCTGGTTAGTTTTTAGCGAGAATGAGTTACTTGAAGTTTTCAAAAGTATTCTTAGTTTTCTCTAAATTCAGTATTCTGCTGATTTATTACTGGATCTGCAAGTGAAGCGATTAGAGTTGTTGTTTTGCTCTCTATCGACAGATGATATCTGTCGGTAGATGGTGAGTAAATTTTAAATTCTATCGGAAGATGTCTTCAGAAAAGCCATCGGAAGATGTAAATTTTAAAGTCTATCAGTAGATGCTTTAAGGAGTTACGTGAGTAGCACGTGTCGGCAGATGTAGTCCATTCCATCGGAAGAGGGAGAAACCCGTTTGTCGTTTAGCGAATCGGAAGGCGTGGAGTCATATTGTTGTTATCGGAAGATGACGTGTGTTTGTCTATTGAGAGATGAAATTACGCTGACTTCATCGGCAGATGAAGTTATGTTAACTTCATCGGCAGATGAAGTGGTGTGTGTAGTTACCATGATTCCATCGGCAGATGAAGTTGTGGGTGAAGTTGTGTAGACGTCATCGGCAGAAGCCTTTGGTTTTCTGCTTCTGCTCCTTCCGTTGACTAGTCGTCGGCAGACGAGTTCAACTCGTGACGTCATCGGCAGGAACCTCGTTCCGTTTCCTTCCGTTGACTAGTCGTCGGCAGACGAGTTCAACTCGTGACGTCATCGGCAGGAACCTCGTTCCGTTTCCTTCCGTTGACTAGTCGTCGGCAGACGAGTTCAACTCGTGACGTCATCGGCAGGAACCTCGTTCCGTTTCCTTCCGTTGACTAGTCGTCGGCAGACGAGTTCAACTCGTGACGTCATCGGCAGGAACCTCGTTCCGTTTCCTTCCGTTGACTAGTCGTCGGCAGACGAGTTCAACTCGTGACGTCATCGGCAGGAACCTCGTTCCGTTTCCTTCCGTTGACTAGTCGTCGGCAGACGAGTTCAACTCGTGACGTCATCGGCAGGAACCTCGTTCCGTTTCCTTCCGTTGACTAGTCGTCGGCAGACGAGTTCAACTCGTGACGTCATCGGCAGGAACCTCGTTCCGTTTCCTTCCGTTGACTAGTCGTCGGCAGACGAGTTCAACTCGTGACGTCATCGGCAGGAACCTCGTTCCGTTTCCTTCCGTTGACTAGTCGTCGGCAGACGAGTTCAACTCGTGACGTCATCGGCAGGAACCTCGTTCCGTTTCCTTCCGTTGACTAGTCGTCGGCAGACGAGTTCAACTCGTGACGTCATCGGCAGGAACCTCGTTCCGTTTCCTTCCGTTGACTAGTCGTCGGCAGACGAGTTCAACTCGTGACGTCATCGGCAGGAACCTCGTTCCGTTTCCTTCCGTTGACTAGTCGTCGGCAGACGAGTTCAACTCGTGACGTCATCGGCAGGAACCTCGTTCCGTTTCCTTCCGTTGACTAGTCGTCGGCAGACGAGTTCAACTCGTGACGTCATCGGCAGGAACCTCGTTCCGTTTCCTTCCGTTGACTAGTCGTCGGCAGACGAGTTCAACTCGTGACGTCATCGGCAGGAACCTCGTTCCGTTTCCTTCCGTTGACTAGTCGTCGGCAGACGAGTTCAACTCGTGACGTCATCGGCAGGAACCTCGTTCCGTTTCCTTCCGTTGACTAGTCGTCGGCAGACGAGTTCAACTCGTGACGTCATTGACTGTCGCTGCAGATGAATTCGACTTTTGTAATTCCTTGAGTAGCCCATCATTTAAAACCTTGTTTTCTCTTGACCGAATACTTTAAATATTTCCATTAATCTTTCCAACACTATTTTCACCGCTAGTTTAATCCCATTGTAGTCTTAAATAATTTTTCCGCTGCAAAGTTTTCAAATGTTTTGAACGTTTAGTAAACGTCAAATTTTGTATGTCGAATGAAGTTTTAAATTTATTCGAAATTTCTTAGTCATGGTCAAGTAATGAGTAGCGAACCGGGTTCAGATAACTCGGGGCGTTACAGTATGGTATCAGAGACATTCAGTTAAACCGTTCAAAAGATTACTCATCAGTGCCAATCGTTGCATGGAAGTACTCCAACAACTGTAAGTGTTTATGTTAGCTTTAGTTATAAAATGTTTATGAGAGTAGTTAACCCTGTGCAGGAAATTAGTAAAATGGCTAGGCGCCCAAGAAGACCAAGAATACCAAGAGAGATACCAAGTCCTAGACGTGAGGAAGACTCTAGTGTAATTAGGCAGCTGACAGAATTAATGCGTCAGCAGACTGATATTGTGCGTCAACAATCTGATCAATTAGGAGTGCTGTTGAATCGGGAAGCACAAGGAAGTGCTAACTCAGGTTCTAACAGTGAACATTCTGGAGATAGATTCCGGAGACTGAGACCACCCACATTTGATGGACATTCCTCCGATCCAGTCATTGCTGAGGGATGGCTTAGGAAGATTGAAAGTATGTTCAGGTGTGCCAACATAGGAGAAGAAGAGAAAGTCACATTGGCAACCTTTCATTTGGCTGGAGAAGCTCAGCTCTGGTGGGAGACAATAGAGACCACCACAGATGTTTTGACAATGCAATGGTCACGATTCAAAGACATTTTCTATGGGAAGTATTTCAATAGCACCGTCCAAACTGCAAAGAAGTTGGAGTTTCTGAACTTGAAGCAGACAGGGTCTGTGGCCGAGTATAGTAGGCAGTTTGAGTCCCTGTCCAGGTTTGCTGGACACTTTGCTCACGAAGACGAGGATAAGGTGTTCAAGTTTGTGCATGGACTGAAACCAGAAATTTACCGAGGAGTTAAATTTTGCGGTATTAAAGGTTTGGCGTTAAGTGAAGTAGTGTCCACTGCTCTGGAAGTGGAAGAGGCTGAAAGGATGTGTGCTGGAACAAAGGAAGTCCCACAAAGGTTTGTTCAACCACAACAACAGAGAGGGATGAAGAGGCCGAATGAAGGCCAGAATAGCCAAAGATCAAGGAGGAAAGTACCGGATAGTCAGAAGTATCCCCAGTGTCCGAAGTGTATGAAAAGTCATTTGGGTGAATGCAGGTTTGGATCGGGAAAGTGTTTCAATTGCGATGAAGTTGGGCATGCTTTCAGAGATTGCCCGAGACCCAGAGTCACTCGGTGTTTCAACTGCGGCAAGGTTGGTCACTTTAACAGAGACTGTCCGGCCTTGAAGAATGGCCCTGCTGTGATTAAGCCAAGAATATTCTCCATGGTTGAGCCAGGCGATGATGAGCAGCCTGCTGTGGTGTCAGGTACTATACTGGTCAATTCCCTACCCGCTTTTACATTGATAGATTCTGGTGCAACACATTCATTCGTAGCATTGACATTTGCTGATAAGTTAGATGTAAAGCTTACCTCTACTGTGCATGTATTTGATGTTGCCTTACCCTCTGGTGAACATATGCACTCTAACCAAGTAATTCCTGATAGCAATGTATTGGTAGGGAACATGAATTTACCTGCCGATCTCATTATTATGGACATAATGGGATTTGATGTAATCCTAGGAATGGATTGGTTGTTTAAACATTATGCCACAATTGATTGTAGGACTGGAATAGTTAGTTTCCAACCCCCTGGTAATTTGAAACATACCTTTCAGGCCTCAAGGAAGAGTGAGGTGATGTCTGTGATGACTTCCATGAACACTAGACCTTCCCTGTGTAGAGGGTATTTGTGCTTCTTAGCTAGCGTTTTAGACGCACGGCTTGTAGGAAAGGCAAATCCTCAGAATGTCCTAACTGTCCGAGACTTTCCTGAAGTGTTTTTAGATGACCTTCCTGGTTTACCACCCGATAGAGAAATCGAATTTGTTGTAGATGTTTACCCCGGAGCCGAGCCTGTGTCTAAAAATCCATATAGACTAGCACCAACAGAACTTAAAGAGTTAAAGAAACAGTTGGAGGACTTGTTGGAGAAGGGATTCATACGCCCAAGCTTCTCACCGTGGGGTGCACCTGTCCTCTTTGTCAAGAAGAAGGATGGATCAATGCGTATGTGCATTGATTATAGAGAATTGAATAAGTTAACTGTCAAGAATAAGTACCCTCTACCGAGGATTGACGACTTATTTGACCAACTTAAGGGTGCGAGAGTTTTCTCTAAGATTGACTTAAGGTCCGGTTATTACCAATTGAAGGTTAAATCCGAAGACATCCCAAAGACTGCTTTTCGTACAAGGTATGGACACTATGAGTTTTTGGTTATGTCTTTTGGTTTGACAAATGCACCAGCAGCCTTCATGGATCTCATGAATAGGGTGTTTCGTGAGTATTTAGATAAGTTTGTTATTGTATTCATTGATGACATCCTAATCTACTCTAAAACTGAGGACGAGCATGTGAGGCATTTGGGTTTGGTGTTGGAGTTACTAAGACAGCACCGACTTTATGCTAAGTTTTCCAAGTGTGAATTTTGGTTGGACAGAGTTCACTTTCTTGGTCACGTGATCTCTGGTAATGGAATATCTGTCGATCCAGCTAAAGTTCAAGCAGTTAAGGAATGGCCCCAACCGAAGAATGCTACAGATATCAGGAGCTTTCTTGGACTAGCAGGGTACTACAGAAAGTTCATTGAGGGGTTTCGAAGATTGCCACACCCCTCACTATGTTAACAAGGAAAAATGTAAAGTATATTTGGACTGATAAGTGTGAGTTCAGTTTCCAAACCTTAAAGCAGAAATTGACCAATGCACCTATACTAACCCTTCCTGTTGAAAATGGTAAGTTTAGTATTTATTGCGATGCTTCCAAAATTGGACTTGGCTGTGTTTTGATGCAAGACGGAAAAGTTATAGCTTATGCATCTAGGCAATTAAAAGTGCACGAGAAGAATTATCCTACTCATGACTTAGAATTAGCTGCAGTGGTTTTTTGCATTAAAGATTTGGAGGCACTACCTGTATGGACAAACTTGCGAAATATTTTCAGATCATAAGAGTCTGAAGTACATTTTCACACAAAAGGAGCTAAACATGAGGCAACGTAGATGGTTGGAATTTGTAAAAGACTATGACTTTGAGATTAAGTATCATCCCGGCAAAGCGAATGTAGTGGCAGACGCTTTGAGCAGGGTGACTCCATCGGTTTCTACGTTGATTCTAGACATACCGATAGCCTTAGAGACTGAATTCCTAAGGTTTAACCTTGAAGCAGTATCTAGCGTGTCAGCCATGCTTTCGGCCATATCTTTGAGGCCTACTATTTTGGGGAGAATAAAGGAAGTTCAAATGAATGACGCTGAATGCAATAAGTATAAGCTGTACATAGATTCTACTGTCAAGACAGATTTCAACTGCTCGGCTGATGGAATCCTTAAGTTTAGAAACAGATGGTTTGTTCCAGCTAATGTCGAGCTTCGAAAGGAAATTCTATCCGAGGCTCATTCTTCTAGACTCTCTATTCATCCTGGAAGTACTAAGATGTACAGAGATCTCAAGCAGCATTTTTGGTGGCCAAGTATGAAAAGATGTGTGGCGGAGTACGTGGAGTCATGTTTGGTCTGCCAGCAGGTCAAAGCTGAACATCAGAGGCCTGCAGGAACATTGCAACCCCTACCAGTTCCGGAATGGAAGTGGGAACAAGTGACAATGGATTTTGTTACAGGATTGCCTAGAACAGCAAAAGGACACGATGCAATTTGGGTAATAGTTGATCGTTTGACCAAATCCGCCCATTTTCTGCCTATCAAGATAACATATTCGATGGATCAACTAGCAGAATTGTATGTGCAAGAGATCATTAGATTGCATGGAGTTCCAAGCACTATAGTTTCAGACCGAGACTCTAGATTTACATCTAAGTTTTGGAAAAGTTTGCATAAGGCTATGGGAACACAACTTAACTTTAGCACAGCCTTTCACCCTCAAACAGATGGACAATCCGAGAGAACTATTCAGACCTTAGAGGATATGCTCCGAGCGTGCATATTAGATTTTCAAGGATCTTGGAGTAAGTATTTACCATTGGTAGAGTTCTCTTACAACAACAGTTTTCAGGCGACAATAGGAATGGCACCGTATGAGGCATTATATGGACGAAAATGCAGATCACCTTTGTACTGGGATGAAGTTGGTGAAGCACAACTACTAGGTCCTGATATCGTGCAGCAAACAGTGGAGAAGATTGCCCTCATCCGACAGAGAATTTTGACAGCTCAAAGCCGACAGAAAAGCTATGCAGACCAGAGGAGAAGAGAACTGGAATTTGAAGTAGAGGATGAAGTTTTCCTTAAGGTGTCACCTTTCAAAGGAGTCGTGAGATTTGGAAAAAGAGGAAAGTTGAACCCCAGATTTATTGGACCGTTCACTATCCTGAAGAGAGTTGGGAAAGCAGCCTATCAATTACAGCTACCAGCTTCTATGGAAGGAATACATGATGTGTTCCATGTCTCTATGCTAAAGAAGTGTATACGGGATCCAACTCATGTCGTTGAACAGCAGAACATTGAGATTCAACCTACACTCACCTATGAAGAAAAGCCAGTAAAGATTCTAGATTATGCAGTGAAGGTATTGCGCAACAAAGAAGTGCCACTAGTGAAAGTCTTATGGCACAACCAGAACTTGGAGGAGACAACTTGGGAACGCCAGCAAGACATGATGGATCAACATCCGGAGTTATTCAGGTACTGAATTTTGAGGACAAAATTCTTTTAAGGAGGGTAGATTGTAGCACTCGGTTTCAATAAATCAAAATAAGTTATTAAACGGTGGAATATAATTTTATGGTTAAAATTTAGTGAAATGTTGATTAGGTTGTAAATGACTAGGCAGGGGCAAAGTGGTAATTGCGAATTTATATTGTGGATAAAGTATTTAAGGAAAGGTTTAGTGAGGTTTAGCCGCCACTGTATTATTACTCTTACCTCTCAGCTCAAGCAGACTACCTCTGGGCGATTTCCCCTCCGGTTTTCCCCAACCAAGGTGAGTTTTGAATCAACTACTTGCCGTTCTAGTGCTAGGGTAGCTGAAGGATTGCAATGTATGTATCTTCGATAAGCTGCGGGTGAGAGATTTGGGTTTTGGGGTTTAGTGATGTATCGGGAATGCTTAATCAGTAGAGCCCCAAACTGGCTTCCTTAGACTTCAGTAGTTAGATAAAGTTTAGTGGAGATCTAATCCATAATCTGTCAATGGTTTTAGGTGAGCAGATTTTTGGAGTAGCATATAGCCGAGCGATTTCCAGGAGCCAGGTAAGTAAAGTAATGTGTGAGCCTTCGGGCCTACATCACAAAACAGTAGGTTTATGCATGTTTGAGTGTTTCTTTTCTTTATGTCATGCATTAAGTTTTTGAAGAATTACGAAAATGAATTTATGTGCAAGGTTATGATGAGTATGAATTGAATGAAACAGAGTAGCTGTTAAGGGAAGTAATCCGCCCCTTAACTGAGTAGAGGATTTATTACATTGGGAGAACCGATCCCACTCCCAAGGGAATTAAGGGATCTGTATTAGCTGTTAAGGGAAGTAATCCGCCCCTTAACTGAGTAGAGGATTTATTACATTGGGAGAACCGATCCCACTCCCAAGGGAATTAAGGGATCTGTATTAGCTGTTAAGGGAAGTAATCCGCCCCTTAACTGAGTAGAGGATTTATTACATTGGGAGAACCGATCCCACTCCCAAGGGAATTAAGGGATCTGTATTAGCTGTTAAGGGAAGTAATCCGCCCCTTAACTGAGTAGAGGATTTATTACATTGGGAGAACCGATCCCACTCCCAAGGGAATTAAGGGATCTGTATTAGCTGTTAAGGGAAGTAATCCGCCCCTTAACTGAGTAGAGGATTTATTACATTGGGAGAACCGATCCCACTCCCAAGGGAATTAAGGGATCTGTATTAGCTGTTAAGGGAAGTAATCCGCCCCTTAACTGAGTAGAGGATTTATTACATTGGGAGAACCGATCCCACTCCCAAGGGAATTAAGGGATCTGTATTAGCTGTTAAGGGAAGTAATCCGCCCCTTAACTGAGTAGAGGATTTATTACATTGGGAGAACCGATCCCACTCCCAAGGGAATTAAGGGATCTGTATTAGCTGTTAAGGGAAGTAATCCGCCCCTTAACTGAGTAGAGGATTTATTACATTGGGAGAACCGATCCCACTCCCAAGGGAATTAAGGGATCTGTATTAGCTGTTAAGGGAAGTAATCCGCCCCTTAACTGAGTAGAGGATTTATTACATTGGGAGAACCGATCCCACTCCCAAGGGAATTAAGGGATCTGTATTAGCTGTTAAGGGAAGTAATCCGCCCCTTAACTGAGTAGAGGATTTATTACATTGGGAGAACCGATCCCACTCCCAAGGGAATTAAGGGATCTGTATTAGCTGTTAAGGGAAGTAATCCGCCCCTTAACTGAGTAGAGGATTTATTACATTGGGAGAACCGATCCCACTCCCAAGGGAATTAAGGGATCTGTATTAGCTGTTAAGGGAAGTAATCCGCCCCTTAACTGAGTAGAGGATTTATTACATTGGGAGAACCGATCCCACTCCCAAGGGAATTAAGGGATCTGTATTAGCTGTTAAGGGAAGTAATCCGCCCCTTAACTGAGTAGAGGATTTATTACATTGGGAGAACCGATCCCACTCCCAAGGGAATTAAGGGATCTGTATTAGCTGTTAAGGGAAGTAATCCGCCCCTTAACTGAGTAGAGGATTTATTACATTGGGAGAACCGATCCCACTCCCAAGGGAATTAAGGGATCTGTATTAGCTGTTAAGGGAAGTAATCCGCCCCTTAACTGAGTAGAGGATTTATTACATTGGGAGAACCGATCCCACTCCCAAGGGAATTAAGGGATCTGTATTAGCTGTTAAGGGAAGTAATCCGCCCCTTAACTGAGTAGAGGATTTATTACATTGGGAGAACCGATCCCACTCCCAAGGGAATTAAGGGATCTGTATTAGCTGTTAAGGGAAGTAATCCGCCCCTTAGCATTAGGCTAATAGGTGAGTTTTGTGATGTAGGTGTTGAGGATACAGCAGGTGATTCCCTGAGAGCATAATCGAGTAGATGAGGTTGGTGAGCACGGCTGTGCAACAGTCAGAGCATCTGATGGGCGGTTTTGACTGGTTGTCATTGACTTAACAAAGATTAATTGATAGTAGTTCAAACTTATTATACTGAGCTTTCATGACAGTAGAAATTTTAAATGTTTTGGAATTCGCTTTTGAGTTTCTTTTCTGATAACGATATTCTGTTGGGATTCAAGTTAGTACGTTATGAGTTCTAGTGACACAAAGGTTTGGATTGCCTCTGGTTAGTTTTTAGCGAGAATGAGTTACTTGAAGTTTCAAAAGTAGTCTTAGTTTTCTCTAAATTCGTATTCTGCTGATTTATTACTGGATCTGCAAGTGAAGCGATTAGAGTTGTTGTTTTGCTCTCTATCGACAAGATGATATCTGTCGTAGATGGTGAGTAAATTTTAAATTCTATCGGAAGATGTCTTGCAGAAAAGCCATCGGAAGATGTAAATTTTAAAGTCTATCAGAGATGCTTTAAGGAGTACGTGAGTAGCACGTGTCGGCAGATGTAGTCCATTCCATCGGAAGAGGGAGAAACCCGTTTGTCGTTTAGCGAATCGGAAGGCGTGGAGTCATATTGTTGTTATCGGAAGATGACGTGTGTTTGTCTATTGAGAGATGAAATTACGCTGACTTCATCGGCAGATGAAGTTATGTTAACTTCATCGGCAGATGAAGTGGTGTGTGTAGTTACCATGATTCCATCGGCAGATGAAGTTGTGGGTGAAGTTGTGTATCTGCTTCTGCTCCTTCCGTTGACTAGTCGTCGGCAGACGAGTTCAACTCGTGACGTCATCGGCAGAAGCCTTTGGTTTTCTGCTTCTGCTCCTTCCGTTGACTAGTCGTCGGCAGACGAGTTCAACTCGTGACGTCATCGGCAGAAGCCTTTGGTTTTCTGCTTCTGCTCCTTCCGTTGACTTTGTCGTCGGCAGACGAGTTCAACTCGTGACGTCATCGGCAGAAGCCTTTGGTTTTCTGCTTCTGCTCCTTCCGTTGACTTTGTCGTCGGCAGACGAGTTCAACTCGTGACGTCATCGGCAGAAGCCTTTGGTTTTCTGCTTCTGCTCCTTCCGTTGACTAGTCGTCGGCAGACGAGTTCAACTCGTGACGTCATCGGCAGGAACCTCGTTCCGTTTCCTTCCGTTGACTAGTCGTCGGCAGACGAGTTCAACTCGTGACGTCATCGGCAGAAGCCTTTGGTTTTCTGCTTCTGCTCCTTCCGTTGACTAGTCGTCGCAGAAGCCTTGGTTTTCTGCAATTCTGCTCCTTCCGTTGACTAGTCGGTCGGCAGACAGGTGGAGGGGTTTCAACTCGTGACGTCATCGGCAGGAAACCCTCGTTCCGTTCTTCCGTTGACTTAGTCGTCGGCAGGACGAGTTCAACTCGTGACGTCATCGGCAGGAACCTCGTTCCGTTTCCTTCCGTTGACTTTGTCGTCGGCAGATGAATTCGACTTTTGTAATTCCTTGAGTAGCCCATCATTTAAAACCTTGTTTTCTCTTGACCGAATACTTTAAATATTTCCATTAATCTTTCCAACACTATTTTCACCGCTAGTTTAATCCCATTGTAGTCTTAAATAATTTTTCCGCTGCAAAGTTTTCAAATGTTTTGAACGTTTAGTAAACGTCAAATTTTGTATGTCGAATGAAGTTTTAAATTTATTCGAAATTTCTTAGTCATGGTCAAGTAATGAGTAGCGAACCGGGTTCAGATAACTCGGGGCGTTACAACACATCACCGCCACCATCCTCCGTCAACTGCATCACTCCTCAGGTGGAGGGATCTCGTCCTCTCCTATGTCGAAGTCACCTACACCATACAGACACACTATGAGATAAAAATCTTAGTAAGGCTCGTAAATGTAAATGCATGCTGTGCATATGAGTTCATAAATCGTGCAACCATTTCTTATCTTTACATCGTGGGTGTCACCAAGATCTCAACCCCCTAACCGGAGAGGGTACGTCCAGTGGTTGGACTACCCTTCCCACCTCCTCTACAACACGTACAGTCGTGCCTGAGCCACATCTTCCATGACCATAACATACATGAGTTCATATTAGATGCGGTATTGTGACAGACTCGTAATCGATCTACACAATAGATCAATAGCCCCTCTCCAGGCCACATCGCCATTTTCTTTAAAACATAGTGCGGAAATTCCTTTTCATGCTCTTTTAAAATACGTGATGCGTGAACAATTTTTTAACATAATTTAAACATGCATCATACGTACCATCAAGACAATAAAAGCAATTAAAGGCATAACCTATAAAACAACTAAACCTAACTACCCAACCAAAACAATTTAAACAAACGCGTCACCAAAACTCCTCGAGAAAACATCGACGTACGGTGTAGGCCAATAGGCTAGAGAAGATCACGAGAACTTACCTCGTGCGCGTTGAACTTCAAGCTCCGTCCACGAGCATTGTTCAACTAAGCAATTTCACCACAATTTTCGTTAAAACAAGCTTAAACAATTAAATGCTCGAACTAGCAAAATCCTTAACTAAGAAATTTCTCCTAGAGCTATAACTCAACTAATCGAGGCGTTTCAACAACCAATACGCACTCGATACCACGAAATATCCGTTTACGAGTTTTCCCCAAAAACCCCTAAATTCTCAAATTTTAACATTTCTCACCAAATCAATTTGACTTCATCCAATAACGTTCTATACGTCATTTATATCCATAAACTTGATAAGCCTATCACTCTCCAACCATAAATCGCATTTTTTACGAAACCCTAAACGAACCCTAATCGTTTAAACTTCGTAAAAACAGAAATAAACTTTCCTAAAACCTTAGAATCGTACCTAGGGTTGCGAGAAGAGGAAGAAACGTGAAGGATCGAGACGATCGGAGAGCTCGATCGTCGTAAATGGAGGAATCGCCGTTGAGAAGGGAGAATCACCAGCGAAGGAGGGGTTCACGCGAAGAAGAAGAAAGTGAGGAAGAAAAGAGAAGAATTTTTTTTTTAATTAAATTAACTTGGCAATTTACCATTTTGCCCTTCCTTTGTTTTTCTATTTGTTTCGTCCTTTGTTTCGTTAATTAACCAACGATTTGGCTTCTCCACATTTCCTTATTTCAACAATATATCCAAGTCATTACCAGGGTTCTTTTAAAACTCTTCGTTCGCAATTCGGATCTCGTTTACTATTTTTACCAAAGTATTCTTTATATTACAGTAAATGTAATTTTCGTAAAATTAGCGTTACGACTCCTAAAATTTCTGAAATATTCTTAAAATCTTTATTAATTATTAGGATCGTAATAACGCTTTCTTTTCACAAAATGGACTTGACTTGACATATTTACAAAAATGTCATTTACATTAAAATAATAATGGTCCGTACAGTCGGGTATTACACGCCGTGTGCGCCCAGCCCGGCGCCAGCGCACCTCACGCGCACCTCCAGCGCACCACCTTGACTCCATTCCATTTTTCTTCAAACCACACACAACCAAATCACCTAAAACTTACCCAAAACTTTTCCCGACATATCCCACTTCCCGACATGTAAAAATCTCATAAAAGCAACTCTAAAACGTCAGCGAAAACATGAAAACAAGTGAAAAAAACGTCGTTTACTATATGAAAAATTGAGCAGTATAACGACTAAAGTTTTGAAATCCACAAAACTGAAAATCCAATAATTTATAAAACATATCCAAAGTCATTCCAACAGAACATTCACCATAGTTTTCGGACGTTTCCCAAAAATCGAGTAAAAATTATTTTAAATATCGTTTTAAACGTGGTGTTGGTTAGCAAAGTAGCGTACCGAGCTGAGTCAGGTTCGAAGGCGTTACAATTACAAAGGTGGAGAAGAAAGCAAGAGCAACATGTTGTATCTTGACTACGCAACAAGCAATCACATGTGTGAAGATAAGAGCAAATTTATGGAGATCGACAACTCAATGACCGAATGAGTCACGTTTGAAGATAACTCCAAAGTTGAAATAGAAGGCAAATGTACGATTTTAAATCGTATGAAAAATGGAGGTCATTAACTTATTAGCAATGTTTACTGTGTCTCAAGTATGAAGAGCAACATTTTGAGCTCGAGAAACTCTTAGAGATAAACTACAAAGTTCATGTGAAGGATCGTAGTCTTCTACTTCAAGATGATAGAAGAAATGTGATCGCAAAGGTACCAATGATGAAAAACAGAATATTCCTGCTGGATATTGAAGCTGACGTTGCTCGATGTCTGAAGGCTTGTGTCAAGGACACTTCATGGCTTTGGCACTTGAAACTTGGCCATTTTAATTTTGGTGGCTTGATGCTATTGAGATAGAAAAAGATGTTAAAGGACTTGTCGTTCATAAATCAACTAGACCAGTTATGCAAATGGTGTCTTGTTAGCAAATAATTTTGGAAGAGTTTTCTAAAGGAGACAAAATCAAAAACAAGTAAACCGCTTCAACTTTTTCATGCTGATGTATGCAGACTGATTAAGCCTATGTCGTTCATTAAAAATTGGTATTTTCTACTCTTCATTGACGACTTTAGCAGAAAAACTTGAGTTTATTTTATGAAGAAGAAATCTCAAGTTTTTGGCATTTTTTCAAAACGTTTAAAGCATAAGTAGAAAGGCAAAGCGAAAATTTCATTAAATGTTTGAGATCATATAGAGAATGTGAGTTTAGTTCTAACAAGTTTAATGAGCTTTGTGACGCAAATGACATCCGATGATTTCTAACCATTCCAAGGTCTTCTCAACAAAATGACATTGTTGAAAGAAAGAATCGAAACATTCTCAATATGGCTCGAAGTATACTAAAGACAAAGAAGATGCTGAAAGAGTTTTGGGTAGAAGCCGTTGATTGGTTGTCTACCTATCCAATAGGGGCCCAACAAGAAGCTTGTGGGACAAAACACCTTGAGAACCATGAAGTGAAAGAAAACCAATTGCTTCCCATTTAAGATTGTTTGGAAGCATCATTTATGTGCATGTCCCAGATCTAGAGAGATCAAAGCTTGATGATAAAAGCAAGAAATGCATTTTCATCGGTTATGATCAACGCTCCAATGGCTACAAGCTTTACGAATTAAGTCTTAGGAAGAGAATTATTAGCAGAGATGTGAAGTTTAATGAAGAAGATTGTTAGGATTGGAGTGATGAAGACAAAATGAGGTATGAATTCTTTTCTTTCTTTGATGAGAAGCAAAGAAGCAAAGTTTAAGAGATGTACTAACAATATTAGATACACATTCATCTTCTTTAAGTGGAAGCTCAAGTGAAAGAGAGCCTCGTATGAGAAGTCTTCAAAATCTTTATAAGCTAACGCAAAATCTAAGTGAAGATCTAACTAACTTTTCTCATTTTGTTGATCGTGAGCCCATAGTATTTGAAGAAACTGTGAAAGATGAAATATGGAAGTCTGCCATGGATGGAGATATTGTTTCAATTGAGAAGAATGAGACATGAGAGCTATCAACTATTCTAGGAGGCTAGAAGCCCATTGGTATGAATTGAGTTTTCAAATAAAAAAAAATGCAAAGGGAGAAGTGGAGATATAGAACGCCAGGCTAGTGGCGAAAGGATATAGTCAACGTCCATGTATTGATTATAGTGAAGTATGTGCTCCTGTTCCCTGTTTAGAAACTATCCAGCTGATTTTCACTAGCAGCTCAATAGATGAAATATTTATCAAATGGATATAAAATTGACATTTTTGAATGGAGTTCTTGAAAAAGAAGTTTATGTCGAATAACCTCAAGGCTATATTGTAAAGGGTTATGAAGACAAAGTATTGAAGCTGAACAAAACATTGTATGGTCTAAAGCAAGCTCCAACAGATTGAAATACTCGAATCGACAAGTACTTCCTCGAAAATTGGTTTATCAAATGCCCATATGAACATTATCTCTATGCTAAGGTGCTTCAAAATGGAGATGTATTGTTTATTTGCTTGTACGTTGATGATTTCATTTTTACGGGAAATAATCCAAGTATGTACGAAGAATTCAAGCAAGCTGTAAATGTTAAATTATGTTGGCATTTTATTTTTTGGCAATTGACAATTAAGAAAGTTTATACTTTATTCTATATTTATCTATTTATATTTTGGAAGGTTGTTACTTGGAGAGCAAGCTATCACGGCATTATAAGAAGTTATTATTTTGGAAAGCTAATTTGAAGATTGTGATTTTGTTAAGCTAGATTATGGCAAGATACGTGATCATATTTGTTTCAGATTCGTTGCCAGTGTTTTTTTTTTGACTTGTGGATCGGACTTTCCATATATGTCACAACTGATGTCACAGATCCGAATTTCGTGGATTCAGTTTCCTTCTTTTGTGCATTTTTTTTGGATAAAATATTTGAAGCAAAAACAGAAAGATTTGTTGCAAATGATATTTAAGCATTCTTCTCTCACAGAATGTGTGCGCCCGATTTATTGATTCTTCTAAAAAATTTCTTGTGCCGCAAGTTTTTCTTTCTCTCCCTAACATTTTGGCATATGAGTTTGTGATTATTCGTTTTAGTTATTGAATGAATATTTACACTGTAACACTCGAAACTTTATCGGCTAGATAATTACATTTGACTAGTATTCATTAGATAATTTACAAATGGATAGGATGAAAGAGAGAGTGAAGGAGGAGTTTGAAAAGTTAATTTGGAAAATGAAAAAAAAAATGAAGAAAAAGATTGATGAAAAAGTCAAAGAAAGGGTTATGTAGTCAAAAGGTTTGTTTCATAAACCTCAACCGTGCGATTGCTTAGGGCTTCACATGCTGAAGATTAAAACTTAGTGTGAGAGAGATTAAATGGTGGATAAATGAGATTTTGCCACCTTGACATTTTTTTTAGATATTTAGTAAAGAGTAAAGTAAAAATTTGATTTTTACTGAAAATCATTTCTCTCTCTCGCGTGAAGCTCTCTATCCCTCTTCAGTTTTAGAAACCCTCACGCCAACCACCATTTTTCTCTCAAGTTTTCAAGGATTATCAAGGTAAAAAAAATGATTTAATTCTTAAGGTTTGTAGTTAGTATATTTGATGGTTTTATTGGTGGGTTTTGGTGGGATTTTAGATAAGTTGATAAACCCTAAGGCTTGCATGAAAATTGGGGGTTCTTTGTTGGATTTCTCCCTCTATTAGATGCTTAATCATGCTGGATAAACATGTTGATGGTTTCTATTGAAAAAATTTTAAATTTTAGTTAAGTTTTGTAGAAATCTGAAATTTGTTAAAAAAACAGAACAGCCTCTGTTTTGGCCAATTTCGGCTGACCTATTTGTGTATGTTTGAAAAATAGTTTTGACCATTAGAAACTAGACTCCTTAAGGTTTACGTGACAATTTGATTTATCAAATTTGGACCTATATTCAATTTGTTACAAATTTTTGAATTTGGACTATAAAATGGTAAATCCTGAAATTTGTTAGGAAAATGTATGAATTATGGTTAGTTGATGCATAAGTGATTTAATTGGGTGCTTGGAATTAGTGAAAGTGTTTATATGCATTGATTTTGATTATGTTATGGGATTGAAGTTAATGGATATCGTTTATACTTTAGGTTTTAAAGGTTTCAAAGATTTAGTGTACGGATTGAGATAAGTTGCCTACAGATCCAGGTAAGTAGTGTACGCATGTGCATTGCCTTCAGGCCTACATCACAGATCGCTAGGTTTATGTGCATGTTTATTGTATGTTTATTATGTCATGCATCATGTTTTGAAAAGATACAAAAATGAATTTGCATATATTTTACAAAATGACATGGTACGATACGAAATGAAAACGAAATGATCATGAATCTTTGAGGGAAGTAATTCACCCCTCAAATTAGTATGAGAATTGATGATTTGGTAAAACTTATCCGCTTCCCATCTAGTATGAAGATCAGATCATATAAACGAAAATGAAACGAACGAGCATGAATCTTTGAGAGAACTAATTCACCCCTCAAATGAGTATGAGAATTGATGATTTGGAAAAACTGATCCGCTTCCCATCTAGTATGAGGATCAAATATTATGTAAACGAAAATGAGAACGAAAACGAAAATGGAAACGAAATGAAAGAGTAGAAACTGCATATGTTAGGAGTTATTTTAAGTATTTTTATTTAATTTATGCATTACTTGCTAAGCATTAGTCTTAGAGTTGAGTTCTGTGATGTAGGTGACGAAGAGATAGCTAGTGAGATCCTTGAGCATATACATGATTAGTGAACTCAATTGACGGGGTACGTTCATGGTGACGATTCAGGCTAATTGTTGGGGCAATTTAACCATAGAGTGTATGTCTGTTTTTGTAAGTTTTGGACTAATGTTTTGAAGAAAGAAAATGTATTTAAATGTATAGATTTAGTGATTTGGAAAAACTCTTTTGATGTATATACTGGATTTAGAAGTTTTTGTATGAAAAATATCTGAATTGTGGTTGGAGAAGTGTAAATATGTTGATAATAGTTTTGGGATGACTTAATATGAAAAATATACATTTTGATGCAAGATAGTAGTTATGAGATAATTTAGTTTTTGTTTCAAAAAATTTAATCGTTATGCTGCTCAATTTTTTTGAAAAGAGAGGTGTTTTTATGTTTAAATTTGGTTAGTAGAAAATGTGTTTAGGTTTTTGGAAAAATTTAATAGAAGGAAGGGATTTTTAAAAAATATAGAGTAGCCGATCGATCGGCTGTGCTATATAAAAACTAAAAATTTTATTTAGTTTTCAATTAAAAATTTCTAACTCAAAATTTTATACGATTGGTTTTCTACTTTAAGGAAAGGTCTTCTGCTACGCATTTTAACGATTTCAAGTTATAACAAAATTATTTTATGAAACGTTTTTAGTTCAAAGAAAAATTATAAAATTTACCCGAAATTTTCAAAGTATAATAAGTATAAGTTATGAAGTCGAGTAGCGACTCGGGTTCAGATAACTCGAGGCGCTACAAGTTGGTATCAGAGCCCATGGGTTAAATCGTTCACTGAATTACCTAACAATGCCAATCGTCGCCTTGAAGTTCTTCATCAATTGTAAGTGTTTATGTTAAGTTCTTTATGTTAAGTTCTTTTATTAGAAATTTACATGTGCTTGTAACTTGTTTAGTATTAATTATGCCAAGGGAAGCAAGACGACGAGTAGACAACAGAGACAACCTTATTGATCGACTGACAACTCTGGTCGAGCTACAATCCCAGTTATTGGCAGGAGTTATGAACAGAAATGACCAAGGAAATGGAAATTCAGGCTCCAGCTCGAACAACAACCAAAGTGGAGAGAGGTTTTGGAGATTGAGGCCTCCGACATTTGAAGGACAATCGTCGGATCCAACTTCTGCCGAAGTGTGGATTCATACGATCGAGGACATGTTTAAGTATGCTATGGTGTATGAGGCATAAAACGTCAAATGTGTATTCTTTCACTTGGCCAAAGATGCCCGTTACTGGTGGGATACCATGTAGACTATCACCGGCACACAAGTTCTAACCTGGAAGGAATTTAAGGATGCTTTCTAGGACAAATATTGTAGCACCACCACTGGATCAGTATCTGACTACGTTCGGAGATTTGAATACTTGTCTCGCTTTGCCAGTCATCTAATAAATGAGAATAACAACAAGGTCCTTCAGTTTGTTCAGGGATTGAAACCAGAGATATATAAAGGCGTGAAGATAGTAGAGACACATGACATGTCGTATACCAAGGTGGTTGCTAAAGCCGTGGAGGTTGAAGAAGCAGACCTAAAATGCATCCGACAGAGAGAAGCTCCAAAGAGGTTTTTCAAAGAAATTACGCCTCAACAGAACAGAGAAGGGCAGCAACCACCAAGAGGCACAAAAAGGCCGGCCGATGACCAGAGCAACCAAGGAAGTGGCAAACGCCCCCAAGGATCTGCGCAATATCCTAAATGCTAGAAATGTATGAAGTATCACCATGGTGAATGCAAATTGTATTCAGGCAAATACTTCAACTGCAATGAGGCTGGACATCTTTTCAAAGACTGCCCGAAGCCAAGAATAAGCAGATGTTTTAACTGTAACGAGACCGGCCACGTCATCAAGGATTGTCTAGCGTTGAAAAAGGGTCCTGCAAAAGTTACTCCTAGGATATTTGCCATGATCGAGTGAGGATATGAGGATTAGCCAGCTGTGGTATCAGCCACTATATTGATTAATAACATGGCTGCTTACACATTGATTGACTCTGGTGCCACGCACTCCTTTATTTCGACTGCGTTTGCAGTAAAGTTAGACTTATGGCCTATGACAGCTAAACATAATTATGAAGTAATGCTATCATCTGGTGGATGCATGCACTCTAATCAAGTAGTGCGTGATAGTGTGGTATTAGTAGGAATTCGAAATCTACCTATTGATCTTATAATCATAGAAATAACTGGTTATGATGTTATTCTTGGGATGGACTGGTAATAGTAAGTTTCCAACCCCCAGACGGCAAGAAACACTCTTTGCAGGCTATGAAGAATATGAGGAAGTTATCTGTTATGTCATCTATTCAAGCCCGATATTTATTGAACAAAGAATGTTTGGGATTTCTGGCATGTATAATAGATACATAGGTGAAAAGAGAGTCGCAACCGCAAGATATTCTAGTTGATCAAGATTTTCTAGAAGTTTTTTTGGATGACTTGCCTAGTTTGCCTCCTGATCGAGAAATTGAATTTGTAATAGATGTTTACCCAAGAGTAGAGCTAGTATCAAAGAATCCGTACAGATTGGGACCGATAGAATTAAAAGAGCTGAAGAAGCAATTAGAAGAGTTAGTGGAAAAGGGATTCGTACACCCTAGCTTCTCACCGTGTGGTGCACCAGTTCTTTTTGTCAAAAAGAAAGACGGATCCCTATGAATATGTATAGACTACAAGGAGTTGAACAAGTTGACTATAAAGAATAAAAAGCCACTGCTAAGGATAGATGATTTATTTGATCAACTCCAGGGTGCAAGGATCTTTTCGAAGATTGATTTGAGATCAGATTATTATAAGTTGAAGGTGAAGTCAAAAGATATTCATAAGACAGTGTTCAAAACGAGATATGGACATTACGAGTTCTTAGTGATGTCTTTCGGATTGAAGAATGCTCCAGCAGCTTTCATGGACCTAATGAACAGGATATTCCGAGAATATCTCGATAAATTTGTAATTGTATTTATCGATGATATCTTGGTATATTCTCGTAATGAAGAAGAACATATGGAGCATCTGACGTTGGTTTTAGACACTCTAAAGCAACATCAATTATATGCAAAGTTTTCAAAGTGCGAGTTCTGGTTAGACATAATTCATTTTTTGGGTCACGTTGTTTCCAGTGAAGGGATTTCAGTTGACCCTGCAAAGATTCAAGTTGTGAAAGAGTGGCCGCAGCCAAAGAATGTTAGTGAAATACAAAGTTTTCTTGGGTTAGTAGGTTATTACAGAAAATTTATTGAAGTTTTTTCGAAGACAGCAACACCTCTGACCCGATTGACGAGAAAGAATACGAAGTATTGGTGGTCTGAAGACTATGAAAATAGTTTTCAAACTTTGAAGCAGAAGTTGACTACCGCTCCCATTTTGACACTGCCAGTTAAAGGCAGTAACTTCAGTATTTACTGCGACTCCTCCAAGATAAGTTTGTGGTCTGTTTTGATGCAGGGAGAAAAAGTAATTGCCTATGCTTCAAGGCAATGAAAGAGTTACGAGTGGAATTATCCTATCCACGAGAGTTAGTGGCAGTTGTATTTGCGTTAAAGTTATAGAGATATCACTTGTATGGTCAACAATGTGAAATGTTTTCAGATCACAAAAGTCTGAAGTATATTTTCACTAAGGAGTTAAATATGAAATAACGGCGGTGGTTGGAATTTGTGAAAGATTATGATTTTGAAATTAAGCACCACCCCAGTAAGGCTAATGTTGTAGCAGACGCATTGAGTAGAGTAACAACATTAACTTCTTCTATGGTTTCATCCATACCAGCAACATTGAACAATGAGTTTCAGAGATTTAAAACTATTCTAGATAAGATCAGAGAAGCTCAAAGAGATGATTTCGAGTGCAATGAGTTCAAACTGAGCATGGTTTCCAATGAATCTTCGAAGTTCAGCTAATCAAAAGCTGGGATTCTAAAGTTTTGAAATAGATGATACGTTCCAAATAATGAAGAACTTCAGAGGGAGATTTTATCTAAAGCCCACTCTTTTACGTTTTCTATACATCCTGGAAGCACAAAGATGTATAGAGATTTGAAAATGCACTTTTGGTGGCCTAATATGAAGAGAAGTGTTGCGAAGTATGTTGAGACGTGCCTGATTTGTCAACAAATCAAAGCAAAACACTAGAGGCCAGTTGGAAAATTTCAACCATTACCGATTCCAGAATGGAAGTGGGAGCAGATCTCTATGGATTTTATTGTCGGACTGCCAAGGACAGCAAAAGGGTATGATGAAATATTGGTGATTGTGGATCGATTAACCAAGTCAATCCATTTTCTACTGGTGAAGATGACATATACTATGGATCAGTTCGTAGAACTGTTTATTCAGGAGATTGTATGATTACATGGAGTTTCGACTTCAATTGTGTCAGACAGGGATCCAAGATTTACATCGAAGTTCTGGAAGAGTCTGCACAAAGCTATGGAAACGCAGTTAAATTTCAGTAAAATATTTCATCCTCAAACTGACGGACAATCTGAAATGACTATTCATATACTAAATGATATGCTACGAGCTTGTGTACTGGAATTTCAGGGTTAATGGAGCAAATACCTATCGTTGGTGGAGTTTTCGTATAATAACAACTATTAGGCTACAATAGGTATGGCTCCTTATGAGACTCTCAATGGAAGAAAGTGCAGATCTCCGCTATATTAGGACGAAGTCGGCAAAGCAAGATTGATTGGTCTGAATATTTTGTAGCAAATAGTAGAAAAAATTGCATTTATCAGACAATGAATCTTGACAGTTCAAAGTCGGCAGAAGAGTTATGCTGATAGGAGAAGAAGGGAGTTGGAATTCAATGTGAATGACAAAGTTTTCTTGAAGATTTTACCATTCAAAGGAATTATGAGATTCGAGAAGAAGGGCAAGTTTAGCCCTAGATATGTGGGTCCATTTTTTATTGCTAAAAGAATAGGAAAGACAGCCTATCAGTTGCAGTTGCCAGCTTTTATGAAAGGAATTCATAATGTATTCCACGTGTCCATGATGAATAAGTGTATACGAGATCTTTCTTATGTTGTGGAACAGTAAAATATAGAGATTCAGCCAACATTGACGTATGAGGAGAAACCATAGAGAATTCTAGATTATGCAGTGAAGGTTTTACACAACAAAGAAATTCCACTAGTGAAAGTTTTATGGCGCAACCACAACATGGAGGAAGTAACATGGGAAGGACAGCAGGACATGATGAGCCGATACTCGGAATCGTTCAAGTATCTAAATTTTGAGGACAAAATTTTATTTAAGGAGGGTGGAATGTAACACACGAAACTTTATCAGCTAAATAATTACATATGACTAGTATTCATTAGATAATTTACAAATGGAAAGGATGAAAAGATGAAAGAGAGAGTGAATGAGGAGTTTGAAAAGTCAATTTGGAAAATGAAAAAAAAAATGAATAAAGAGATTGATGAAAAAGTCAAAGGAAGGGTTATGTAGCCAAAAGGTTTGTTTCATAAACCTCAACCGTGGGACTACTTAGAGCTTAATCTGCTGAAGAATAAAACTTAGTGAGAGAGAGATTAAGTGGTGGATAAATGATATTTTGCCACCTTGACATTTTTTTTAGATATTTAGCAAAGAGTAAAGTAAAAATTTGATTTTTACTGAGATCATTTCTCTCTCTCCCGTGAAGCTCTCTATCCCTCTTAAGTTTCTGAAACCCTAAGGCTTGCATGAAAAATGAGGGGGATTTCTCCCTCTATTAGATGCTTAATCAGTTAGGATAAACATGTTGATGGATTGTATTGAAAAAATTTGAAATTTTAGTTAAGTTTTGTAGAAATCTGAAATTTGTTAAAAAAACAGACCAGCCTCTGTTTTGGCCAATTTCGGCTGATCTATTTGTGTTGGTTTGAAAAAGCATTTTTGACTATTAGAAACTAGACTCCTTAAGGTTTACGTGTAACGCCCCCAAATCCACCCAGGCTCGGTGCGCTACTTGGCTCTAACTCGGGTCGTTAAAACACTCTATGGTATACCCGTACCTTTAGATAGTACTAGAAATACGTGAAAATTTAAAACTTTATTCTTTACTCAAAACTTCATTGTTTGAAAATAACTAGACTTCCTTCCAGCAGAAAACTAATAAAATACATTAAAAGAAAACTCGGTTAAGTTCTTAAATCAATTGGTTAAAAATCAGAAAATCAGCAAAGTTAGCTGAGAGTTACGGTCGACATCTCCACACCAATTTTGACCGATTTTGCACTACTCAGTTGATATCACCAGGAGTCGATATCGCTAGGGGCCGATATCGCCAGGGGTCGATATCGCAAGGGGGTCGATATTGCAAGGGGACAATATCGCCAGGGGTCAAGGTCGATTTTGCCAAGGGTCGATATCGCCAGGGGACGACATCACCACACCAACTTCGACCGATTTCGCACTAATCAATCGATATCTCCACACCAACTTCGACCGATTTTCCCTTTTCCAGTTTTCTTTACTTCCTTCATCAACATTTCACCTAAAACCCTCACAACTCATCTTCCAATATTTTAAATTTCTAGACACATTAAATCCCTAAAACCTGACTCGCACACATAACAGAAAAGTAAAAGTTTGAAAAAACTAATATCGTTTCTTTTATATAAAAAAAACTGAGCAGCATAATGGTTAAATTTTCTAAAAACCAAAACCCTGAAACCCAAACGTTTATGCACTATGTTCAAAACACCTCAAAAAGATTTCAAGTTCCCTAACATATTTACAACCCATCATTTCTATCAAAATACGAATCACCCAAGCTCCCAGTAATACCATGGTCAAGACACCCCGACATATGCCCACACCAGCATGCCACGTACGTCACAGACTGCGTCCTAACCCTGGCCTCTCTCGACTAGCTCACCTGAAATCACGTCGTCACCTACACCACAGAACGCAAAACGTAAGCCTAATGCTTAGCAAGTATTGATTAATGAATGCAAACAAAAACACATTGCAGACTAATCTCCGAACACATGCAGTTTCTAACTCTCTATTCTGCTCATTTCATTTTCATTGCATTAATCTTTCCATAAGCTGTGTGGATCAAGTAGGCATACATCCTATAACTGTCTAGGACGGCCACACATGATCTACTCCCACATCGTTTGTAGAACCCTATAACTGTCTAGGAGTTCGTACTCACGACACATTACGTATTTTAGCAGTACATCTCTCGTAGAAGTCCCCTCGGAGTACTACACCCTAGCACTCATTCCCGACGAGGCAGCTCTACTCAAGACCAAATTTACAGTTCTTTTTATCTTGTTACATTTCCCGCTCACATTTCAAAACCATGTAAAACTCGTATTTTTCGTAGTTCAAAACCATAATGCATGTCAATAAAATGCTCAAACACAAACAAAATAACCGAACAATCAAACAACCCTACGGTTCCATGGTGTAAGCCGGAAGGAAAAACACACACTCCTCTACTTCCCTGGATACTCCGTACATGTTCATAATGGCTCACTCGTTTGGTCCAATTGTTCACTTGTTAACCTTGAAGAAATATGGAAACAGGGAGGAGGCGAAGAACTCTGGAAGGAAAAGTTTTAAAAATCTCGTGGCTATGTTTCACAATGAAGCTTTATCCCTCTTTTTTACTTAGTTTGACTTAAAGATAAGATCAAAACACCTACCCTAAAGGTGTGGCAACGTGTAGATAAAAAAACCAAAAGCCATCAATTTTTTTCTAAAGTTTGATTTCTGGAAATTTCATACTCCTATTTCTATTTGTTCTTTGACTTTTCCACTCTCACAACATTTCACTTTTCTTCTCCTTACTTCTAACGTGAAAACCCTCTTCTCTTTAAATAATTTCTTTCCATGTCAAAAGTAAGTCCAAATTACCTAATCCATCTGACTTTTCAACTCCTAATTCATCAAATCTCTAACATACCCCAACTTTAACTATAAAGTTTTCTCTCCATCCTTCACACTTTAAATCGTATACTTAGCATACCCCTAGAATGAACAGTAAACTCCCATAATGTACTCTAAACTAGGGCTGCGTACGTTATAGAAAATTTTCAGGTGTTACATTACGTGACAATTTGAATTATAGAATTCGGACCTATATTCAATTTTTTATGAATTTTTGAAGTTGGACGATCAAATGGTAAATCTGATAATTTGTTAAGAAAATGTATGAATTATGGTTAGTTGATGCATAAGTGATTTAGTTGGGTTCTTGGAATTAGTGAATGTGTTTATATGCATTCATTTTGATTATGTTATGGGATTGAAGTTAATGGATATTTTTTATGCTTTAGGTTTTAAAGGTTTCAAAGATTTAGTGTACGGATTGAGATAAGTTGCCTACAGATCCAGGTAAGCAGTGTACGCATGTGCGTTGCCTTCGAGCCTACATCACAGATCGCTAGGTTTATGTGCATGTTTATTGTATGTTTATTATGTCATGCATTATGTTTTGAAAAGATATGAAAATGAATTTGCATATGTTTTATGAAATGACATGGTACGATATGAAACGAAAACAAAATGATCATGAATCTTTTAGGGAAGTAATTTGCCACCCAAATGAGTATGAGAATTGATAATTTGGGAAACCTGATCTGCTTCTCATCTAGTATGAGGATTAGATCATGTAAACGAAAATGAAACGAACGAGCATGAATCTTTGAGGGAACTAATTCGCCGCTCAGATGAGTATGAGAATTGATGATCTGGGAAAACTGATCAACTTCCCATCTAGTATGAGGATCAGATGTTATGTAAATGAAAATGAGAATGAAAACAGAAACGAAATAAAAGAGTAGAAACTGCATATGTTAGGAGTTATTTTAAGCATTTTCATTTTATTTATGCATTACTTGCTAAGCATTAGGCATATAGTTGAGTTATGTGATGTAGGTGACGAAGAGATAACTGGTGATATCCTCTAGCATATACAGGATTAGTGAACTCAGTTGACGGGGTACGTTCATGGTGACGATTCAGGCTAATTGTTGGGGAAATTTAACCATGGAGCGTATGTATGTTTTTGTAAGTTTTGGAGTAATATTTTGAAGAAAGAAAATGTATTTAAATGTATAGGTTTAGTGATTTGGCAAAACTCTTTTGATGTATATACTGGATTTAGAAGTTTTTGTATGAAAAATATCTGAATTGTGGTTGGAGAAGTGTGAATATGTTGATAATAGTTTTGTGATGACTTAGTATGGAAAATATACATTTTGATGCAAGATAGTAGTTTTGAGATAATTTGTTTAGTTTTGATTTCAAAAAATTTAAGCGTTATGCTGCTCAATTTTTTTAGAAAGAGAGGTGTTTTTATAACGACCCCTTTTCCCAATATGATATTGTTCGTTCTGGGGATTGGGCCGTAACCCAATATCCTCCCCTCACAAATTTGTTTGGCGAGGACTTCCCAGTCGGTCACCTAATATGGTACTGCTCTCACCGGAGAACTTTTAACTTCAGAGTTCTTATGAGATCCATTGCCAATTGTGCTCCAAAACGCGTCTTACTATCTTGGGAGGATTTCCTTACATATATTTCATTTCTATATACCTCCCCAAGCGTTGTGGCATTGTGATGACCCCTTTTTACAACTCGGGATTTACCTATACTCGAGTCCGAGATTTGTTTACACTCGACTTAGGTCCCGAGGTTTGTCATGCCACCCGAGGTTAGCCCCGCAGTCGTGCTCATACGTACAGATTCGGGTCATCACAGTTTTTAAGTTTAAATTCGGTTAGTCGAAAATGTGTTTAGGTTTTTGGAAAAATTTAACAGAATGAAGGGATTTTTCAAAAATATAGAGTAGCCGATCGATCAGCTGTGCTTTATAAAAACTAAAAATTTTATTTAGTTTTCAATTAAAAATTTTTAACTCGAATTTTTATACGATTTGTTTTCTACTTTAAGGAAAGGTCTTCCGCTATGCATTTTAAATGATTTTAAGTTATAACGAAATTATTTTATGAAACGTTTTCAGTTCAAAGAAAAATTTTAAAATTTACACAAAATTTTCAAAGTATAATAAGTATAAGTTTTAAAGTCGAGTAGCGACTCAGGTTTAGATAACTCGAGGTACTATATACACACTTGTTTTATAGTTGTAATTCATTGTTATCTGAGTGTGTTGATTGATTGCATCTGAAGACAACGGCGAGTGTCACTAGCGGTATCAAATGTGCTTTCCTTGTTATTTTCACTGAAACTCAGTCTCAGGAGGAGGCTGTCCAGAACTCATGCACAGATTCTGGAAGGAGTCATCATCGACAAGGGGATCTTGTCACGTTTAGATTCCAGGAGGGATCAATTTCAAGACGAGGGGAGCTCACAAAAACAAATTCATTGGGGAAGTTAAGAAGAGGCGACAACAAAAATGAGAGGGAGTCTTGCTTTGTGTTAGACTGAGTGTCTTGTAACTTTGTTAACTCTGTGAATTTTTTTTTATAACTGGGCATGGCCCCGCAGACGTAGGCAATTGGGAACTGCATTACCAACATCTTGTCTTTTTACTTTCCCAACTTTATTAATGTCCATTATTGCATTTATTATCAGTGTCTTACTTAGTGTTCCAACACTCGCTAAGACACTATGTATCTAATCACAATCTTTCACAAGCAATGACCAAAGGGTTTGACTGATATTGGTCTAATGTCATACTATCATAGCATGGAGATCAGTTAAGGAGATAATGATATTTTCATTTCTCTAGAAGGTTTTGCAAGAGAGATTCTAAATAAGTTCAAGATGGAGAATTGTCAGCCTTTCGCATGTGGAGTAAATTATCGAAGAATGAGGAATGAGAGAAAGTTGATTCTACAACTTTCAAGAGCCAGATTGAAAGTTTGAGATATTTAACTTGCGCAAGACCATATATACTTTTTGGAGTTGTATTGGCCAGTAGATTCATAGAGTCACCAACCTTGACACATTTCTAGGTGGCGAAGCGGATTCTTCGATATATCAAAGGTACAGTGAATTTTGGCTTGCTTTATTCAATTTCTGATGAATTGAAGCTTGTTAGATAGAGCTATAATGATATGAGTGGAGACATAAATGATCGAAAGAGCATAACAGGTTTTTTTTTCTACATGGTTGCAATAGTTTTTACGTGGAGTTCGAAGAAACAACAAATTGTGATTCTATCTACTTGTCAAGTTGAGTATGTTGTAGCTACATCTTGTGTATGTCATGCTATATGGAAGAGAAGACTATTGAAGGAGTTACAAATATCACAAGAAGAAGCTACAAAGATTTTTGTTAACAATAAGTCAGCTATTTCATTGATGAAGAATCTTGTGTTAAATGATAGAAGCAAGCATATAGATACGAGATATCATTTTCTTGGTGATTGCATTGTGAAGAGTGAAGTGCAAGTAAAGTATGTGAAGACCGACGATCAAGTTGCTGATATTTTTACGAAGCCTCTCAAGTATGACACTTTTAGCAAGCTAAGGATGATGTTAGGAGTTACAAGTGATTAAGCTTAATGGAAGATGTTGAAATTATAAGCTTAATTAAATTAATATGTTTTTTGTTAATGTATGTTTTTTATGTGTTTTCTATTAGAGTTCATGTATTTGTAAAGAGTCATCTAGAAAGTTGAGATTCATGTATGTGTAGATACATTGGTTTATGTACTTAGATGATTCATTAAGTGTTAGTACATGTATTACATTAAATAGGTAGTTCATGTATTTTTTTTATACATGTACCAAATAATCGTATAACTAGGATGAGTCTGGCATTTGAAATCAAAGCAATAGCCAAATCATTTCAATAAAAAAGTTTCTCTCAAGTTCTTTCCTCTCTACTATATATCACTTCATTCTCCAAAAATCCATCTTCCTCATTCCAACATGCTGCCCTTTTCGATGCTCTGCACGTGTCTTTCATCCTCGGTTGGATTTCCTTGAGCTGAGTACTTGCCTTTATTGAGCTTTCAGAGCTTACTAGTAATTCTGATTAGAGAGAGAGACAGACAGAGATAAAGAGATAGAAAGTGGGAGAGTTAACGGTTTTCTTAATCGTGAGGTTTAAATTGCTAATGAATCTTAGTTTATAGTTAAAATTGTTAAAAAATAAACTTTAAGAAATCAGGTGTTAGAATTTAAAGTGCAGGATTAAACTTGATAACACCCATATATATTTATCATGTCTAACAATATTTGTTAGGATCAATTATCCCAAAAAGTTCTTCTCCTAGACAAATTTTATGCAACGATCGTCAATTTAGCAAGTTGCTTCTTGGTATAGGACATATCAATCTTGTATACTATTTCATGGTCATATATATTTTTGTTATTTTTGGCATCAAGCTTTTTCTACAATGTATTGTTTTTTATCATTACTTTCCTAAAAACAATCCTCTCCGGTAAATATTTAAAACAAATTTTTTGAACCATCCTTCAATATGGCAAGCTTTAATAAGTTGTTTCTTTATTTTTCTGTCATCAAGCTTTTCCTTTTCATCAACATCACAGTCATTAATTGTTTCGCACGAGCAAGTAAAATGCAGGCTTTAAATGACTCAGATTATTTAGAGATTTGTTGCACCTTGGCATGTGACTCAATACATGTTTTAGCTTAGAGTCTTGAATTTATTCTCCTTACATATTTTTGTGCATCCTTATCAACTACTTCTAGCATTCATTTCTCACTCGAAAGCACATAATGTTGTCATCCTCAAAGTATTCTCCATTGCTTAGCACACAACTTATTATTGGAATTGGTGTAAAATGACCGAGTCAAAAATGTTCCACAACAATAAGCACAAGTATGTCAAGTCTCAGCACTAAATCTTGTATTAAAATTAAATATATTAGATACATCAATGCATAAGCTAACCATATACTTGCAACTTAAATATGATAAATAAAAAATTAAAAACATAATTGTAGCAACAAGATAATGAAAAATTAATATTACCTTCTACTAACTGGAGATGAAAGTCCATCCACTACAATGACTAGTTCATATATCATTCAACATAAAGTGACAAACAATGATCATGACTCGGTACATTCACTCTCTACAGCACTGGTAGCAACAAGATAGATTCTATCATTCTCATCAATTCTCATAGCGATAACAGTTGCCTAGGTAGTGCCATTATAAGTTATAGTCATCCAAACAAATAACTTGTCTGCCTCCAACTAGTAGTTCTTTTTTACATTCATTTGGACACATGTAAAGTCTCATGAATATAAAATAAAACAAGGAAATAATCTTGTCTACATTGAAAACCAAAGTGCTATCAGCATTCAACTTGTGAATCTCTTCTCTGTAAGGACATAGTTTCATAAATTGTTCTCTTTTACTACCATCATTTAGCTTTCAAGCTTTTTTTCTGGCTGTGTATGTAAAAGTTTGAATTTTTAAAATTGTTTAATTATTACTTGTGATGTTAAATAGTAATAATTAGTTGTATATATAACTATGTGCATAGTATTATAGAACATGTATGCATATATGTTATATGTAACGACCTGTAATTCGACCGTTACTAACTTAACTTTTCGTAAAACTTTGTAGAAAATTCTTTGAAAATATTGTACATTTTTAAAAGACTCAAAACGTGTAAACTTCCTTTTTTAAAACTTCGTAGAAAACGTGCATAAAATTTTCTTAAATTTTTTTTTATTTAACATTGTTCAAGTGAACAGTACCCCCGACACTGTTCAAGCGAACAGTGCCCCGGCACGGTTCAAGCGAACAGTGCCCCCGGCACGGTTCAAGTGAACAGTGCCCGGCACTGTTCAAGTCGATTACTTGCCCCTTGGAGGCGAACCATAGCCCCTTGCACTAGTTTTTTGTGTAAAAGTTTGCCCAGGAGCGAACTTTCACCCCTAGAGCGATCCATCGCCCTAGTGGGGCGATGTATCGCCCTACCCTCTGGTTGGGGTGATACTTCATCTTTTTCTCTGTTTCTTTTTCTCAAACATTTAACCTTAATTACATCCTTAATAATTCTCCTACTTCATCAAACACTTTTACAACCTAAATACTCCATTTGAAGTCCTTCAAAACATAACATCTTTTACCTAAATTTTTAAACTATTCATTTTTCATAAAACAAATCGAAACACATAGCGGAAGTCAAAATCTATAAGTGAAAACCCATCATCAAAACATTTTCTATAAATCGTAAACAAGTAAGTCTAGTATTTTCAAAACTTCTTTACATCGACTTTAAATCATAAAACATGTACTCAAACACTTGCTTGGAGCACAACCCCCAAGTCGGAATCGCCTTGCCAAGCTCAAAACGCTCACCACGAGTACCATCCATCAACCGACTTATCCATCAACTTCAGGGTAAACTTTCTCACCTTCGATTTCTTCACCTACATCACAAGGTTCAAACTATAAGTCTAATGCTTAGTAAGAGATGTACATATATGAATAAATGCTCATGTAATGCATGGTCGAAAAATTATGTCTATTTACTTGTTTCTTATTCTTTTCACTTGACTTGGATTAGAAGGAGGAGGGAGGGAGGGAGGGAGGGGGGGTTCGTGTACATGGTCCTCACGGATGGTTTCATGGTCCATTACATGGACATTTGACATGGTCCCACAAGAGGGACAAAATCTTGGCCATACTGCCCCGACCCACGCTTAATCATTACGTACATTACATATTCATATTCTTCTTTATATTTTCTTCACATAAATCATGCAGGTAAATATTTTCCTACGCTTCTTTGAGAGAACATGATGCGTGTAACATGAATACACATAAACATAATCTTACTTAAGGAACGTCATCCATCAAAGAACTACATAACACCTCTACTGTACTCATCACTATATAAAACTAAACAAAGCATAACACATCGAAACAATCATCAGACATAGCTTCCTAGTACCCTTGTGATGTAGGGCCCTAATGACCAAACACCTAACACACACTTACCTTGAGTCCTTAGCAAACTTATCTCAACTTGTACTCAACCATATTCTTAACTGTAGAACTTGGAAACCTAAACATCATAACATCCATATTAACATCTTCCATAAAGCATAACAATCACATAATGCCAAAAACATAATCTTAAGTCCATAACTAATTCAAAGCTCAATGCATCCATTCTAACTTATTCTTAATTACCAAATCAAGAAATCCAAAAATATCAAACAATTTATGCATGATTCATTTAAACACGAAATAGACCAAAATTTAACCAAACTTCAAATTTCAATCCAAGGAAATAACATAAAACCATAGCTCAAGTTAGCATCTAAAACAATTGGCTTGAGCATATCCTAAATCAAATCAACCAATGCCCAAAAATTGTCCAAGAAGAGTATAAATATGTATTACAACTCGATGGCAACATATATCCACCTTATGAAGCATCAAAGCATAAAAGATTGAACATTCAAATTCCAAGTGATTTTTAAACACAACATTACAGCCAAAAACAACCAAAATCGAACTGCCCTGTAAATAGCCCTAATTTTCTTGTTTCACCAAACATCATCCAATAATCCATTTCTTCCCAATAAAACCATCAACATCATTATATGTTATGAATTATCATCGTAATGAGGAAAAATCTAGCCAAGAAATAGGAACTTTCGTGCAAACATTTAGGGTTTACAAACCCATCTATAAATTTCACCAACCAAATATTTTCATTAAATTAAACATCCAACAATCCAAGAAATGAGAGAAGAAAACTCCATTTTTGTGCATCACAACTCTCAGCTCAACACCCATTAACAAAACACAATAAAACAAGTCATCTCTTCCATATAAACCCTAAACTTGTTAAACCTCTAAGTTAAACTCATCTTACCTTTGATTTTTTTGAGAAAGAATATGGTTCTTCGTGTGGGAGAAAATCTTCAGTGCACGTGCTCTTCATATCTCCATGTGCGTTAAGCCTTGACCACCCGAACTAACATAGATGCCTATCTATGTATGCATGCAACAATTAAAAGGCTAAACTTTTGCCCTAACCTTTAAAAAAGCCAATGTTTGCCAAATTAAAACAAAATACAAGTTTGCTTGATTACATAAGATTGTTCATGGGAAAACAAATTCCCTCTTGATCTTGAGCTGCTCCGGTTTTTCCATGTCCAAAGAGGTTGGCTCCCACTCCAAGCATGAAAAGGGGTCTTCACCTACAAAACGAACAAACTTGTCAGTAAAAAAAGTGATGGTTAATTGTTTTTTGGTTATGGATTGATTTAATGGCCTTTGAGGCATATCACCACCTGTCGGAGGTGTGGTCCCAATACTTCCGTCCATAAGACAGCGTCAACCAGGTAGGCCAAAGAAGACAAGAGTGTGAGATGCCAATGAGCTGCCAAGTTCGACAATTAGTAGGGAGAACTTAACGATGTCGTGTCATATATATCGGCGACAGGGGCATAATAGTCGCACTTATCCTAACAAGGGATCCTCTTTGGGCACTGCTTCCATTTCTGCCTCACAAGACGCATTTAAGGGGTTCCACACATTTGACGGGACGCAGGTACTTTTTATCACATTTCGCTTATAACTGACATTCTTTTGTTTTACTATAGTTTTCATTATGTGCAGCAATCTTCAGCATGCAGTCGCGACAGAAATTAATGAATGTTCGGGATGTAATTAATAGATTTATTTTAATGTTTAATTTATACCCAATGTGTAATGTCTAATATATGAATTTATTTTAATACTTTATTTATTATTAGTGTAATGTGTAATATATGAATTTATTTTAATACTTAATTTATTATTAGTGTAATGTGTAACATATGGATTTATTATAATTTGTAATGTATATTGTATGGATTTATTTTAAGGTTTAATTTATTATTATTGTAATGTGTAATATATGAATTTATTTTAATTTTTAATTTATACAGTTGTATGATTTATTATAATTGTTTTAAGTCTATTTTATAAAATAGTTAACAAAAATTACAATAAATCGTTCAAGTGTTAGAAAATGACAAAAAATTCAAGATTATCTTCTCATGATATGGTGAACATGTGATAAAATTTTCAAGTATATTCAATATCATTTGAAATTTTTTAAAAATGAATTTATACAATTTATCGTTGGAGGTTTAAATTGGTTATTACCCTATATTATAATGTGTAATTTAGTGAGATAAAATTGAAAAAATAGGCAGAGTTTCGTTTGTTTTATGACTCCTCTATCGCTATCTTCAAATAATTCATGCATATTCAAATCACATTTGTATAGCCAACAGACAGATCCAGATAATTATTATGTCCAACCATCTAGTAAAAGCGTTTAGTAAAGTACAACTACACTGAAAGTATGGTACAAACAGAAAGTACAGTACATAAAATTAAAAATAAAACATAAACTACACTACGGTGGTAGGACATGGTCGTCAGTGTCAGCCATCCAACGCGAGACGTTGACACTCAGCACCATCTATGACAACCTAACCTCATCTATTCTATTCGCGAGGAACTCTATCCTCTGGTCTCTCCTAGCCCACCTCTCCTTCATCCTCTGCTCCATCATGGCCAACCTCTGGTCCATTCTATCCCACAACTCCTCCATCCTCTACTCCATCATGGCCAACCTCTGGTCTATCCTCTCCCTCCCAGTATCATCCTGGGGGGCCTCTTGGGGGGACAATGGCACCTTCATGGCATCTTCCATAGGAACATCGCCTACTGATGTGGAGTCCCCCTGATCGGACTCCAACACCCAAGTCCCGTCGACTTCGACCAGGCCCATCCGAGTCAAATAAAGCCTATCAAATACATCAGCAGATTTTAGTGCTCTCCTCGGCTATCTCGGCAGTAGCTAAATCCCAACTCCCTCGACAGTCTTCTAAATTAATGTGTCGTACGTAAAATTCTTATTGGATGCCTGACCTATCTCGAGAAAGTGACCTAAAATAAGGTACCCAGGGCCAAACCTCCTGCCGCTATATAGTTTCTCCTTCACATACAGATCCATGCAACTCATTAGATCTCTATGTCCATCGCGAGGTAAAATGGTGTGGGTTATCATATTGTGAATAACTCGAGCTTTGAGGTACAAGTCCATCGATCTTGGCTTCCCGAACCCGACAATGTTGGAATTGTAGTGAATTGTCCTGAGGACCTCGAGTCTCTCTGCCGATCTGAAAAATTCACAGTCTTGATGGATGTGGTAGTATCTATCCACGTCCATCCCTCCTGTAAAAAAACTGATCATTTCATTAATTGCGTCTGGAGTGATGACTATCTATGTACCAATTAAATCATCTTCAGCGTCCCTGACCTCCCCGTTGCGTTCAAGTTTGCATAAAACATGCAAATAATTCTCTCGCAGATATCGCCCTTCAATTCGTACACTCATTACAGGGCGATTCTATTGAACATCTCCTGGATCTCCAACGACTCCCAACTTTTAAGATTTATGTTCTTTCCATAAATCATCGATCAGCTCGATATACCCTGCTCAAACTACCCTTGACAAAACTGGTTTTGAAATTCATTCGACAAATACCTAGTTTTTGCTCGAGGCACTTGTGACGGACCTGCTTGTGACAGGGCAACCATTCGTTTGAAGACAATTTCGGGGGGGCCATTTTTTATGGAATTTGGCCAAAAAAATCACAAAAAGGGCTCTGATTTTGGGATTTCGGTCTATTTAGGGCACGATTTTCTCAGATTTATGGATAATATTGGTCGAAACTAATTAGGGATAGAGAAATCAATTCAAAAGGTCTCGAATTTTGAGATTTCGGTCAATTATGGGCTCAGTTTTCTCAGATTTGTGGATAATATTGGTCGAAACTAATTAGGGATAGAAAAATCAACGCAAAATGGTCGGATTTTGGCGTGAATGGTCGGGTGTAGAGAGTTTCTGAAGTTTGGGGAAGGGGGGCCGATTTCTTATATATAGTCTGGATTCGATTCCCCATTTTGAGCCCTAATTTTAAAATGGGGGGCTGTTTCCAGAAAACGGTCCCCCTTTTTCAAAATAAATTGTAAAACGGGGGACCGTTTCCTTAAAAATGGCCCCCGTTTTATCCATTACTGTTGGCAATAACCAAAAATGGAGGCCTAATTCTATAAATGGATCCCTGTTTTAAATGCACGTGCACCACACGTGTAAGGGGGGTCTCCATCCTCCACATCAACCATCAGTTTCCTACGTGGCAAAACGGGGGCTTGGTAAATTAAATCGGCCCCCTGTTTTAGGCAAAAATGAAAACGGCCTCCCATATTTTAAAATCGGGGGCCTGAAAAGCTTTTATTTTTTAGGTTTTCGATAGTTTGAGATTTATCTTGGTAAATTTGATACTTTATGGGGTGTTTTAAAAAAATTCTATAGTTTGGAGTTTAAATTTGTTATTACCCTTATCCAAATGTTTTCAAAAACTAATTAAATTTATATTCCATCTTGTAGGAACCCATGATGGCATTTTGTAGCAGTTCTATGATATAACGAGATTGAGATAAATTTACAGTAGGCATTTTTGTAACATAAATGCCATGGAAATAAGATAAAGAGCCTAAATCATGAATGACGAATGCTGAACTTAGATAAGTGAGAAAGTGATCCAAGAGGGAATGAGAGTTACCAGTAAGAATGATGTTGTCAACATAGACCAACATAATTAGAATTGAGAAGTTTTCTTGTAAATGAACAGAGAAGTATCGGATCTGGATGTTGAGAAACCCCAAGTTAAAAGGGCATTGTATAATTTTGTGTACCAAGCCCTAGGAGACTACTTGAGACCATACAGAGCTTTCTTTAACAAACAAACAGTAGAGGGATGAGAGGGGTCCACAAAACCTAGTGGTTGCTGCATGTAAACAGTGTCTGTGAGATCATTATGGAGGAATACATTACTGATGTCAAGTTGTCGAATCACCCAGCCAAAAGAGATGGCCAATGATAGAGTAGTGCGAATTGTGGTGGGTTTAACAACGGGGGTGAAAGTTGGGGGATAGTCAATGTCCTCTATCTAATCATTTTCTTTTTGCCACTAATCGGGCCTTATAGCGGCTGACGGAGCCATCATAATTTAGCTTGAGTTTGAAGACCCACTTACAGCCAATAACTTTAGCACCCTGTGGTAAGGAAACTGTGATGACCCGAATGTGTACGTATGAGCACAACTGCGGGGCAAACCTCAGGCTGCGGGGTAAACTTTGAGACCTAAGCCGAGTGTAGGCAAATCCCGGACTAGAGTATAGGCAAATCCCAGGTCGTAAAAGCGGGTCGTCACAATCCCACATCGCTTGAGGAGATATATGGAAATGAAATATATGTAAGGAAACCATTCCAAGATAGTAAGACGCATTTTGGAGCACAATTGGCAACGGATCTCATAAGAACTCCGAAGTTAAAAGTGCTCTGGTGAAAGCAGTTCCACGTTGGGTGACCGACTGGGAAGTCCTCGCCAAACAAATCCGAGATGGGAGGATATTGGGCTACGGCCCAATCCCCAAAGCGGATAATATCTTATTGGGAAAAGGGGTCGTTATAAATGGTATCAGAGCCTGTACCCAACCGTAAATGTGAGAAACGAGAACGTTGGGCCCCCGAGGGGGGTGATTGTTGTGATGACCCGGATGTGTACTTATGAGTACGACTGCGGGACAAACCTCGGGTTGCGGGGTGGATCCTGAACTCGAGTGTAGTTGAATCTCGGGTTGTAAAGAGGGGGTCGTCACAATCCCACATCGCTTAGGGAAGTATGTGGAAATAAAACATATGTAAGGAAACTCCCCCAAGATAGTAAGACGCGTTTTGAGCACAATTGGCAACGGATCTCATAAGAACTCCAAAGTTAAAAGTGCTTCGGTGAGAGTAGTACCATGTTGGGTGACCGACTGGGAAGTCCTTGCCAAACAAAGTAGTGAGGGGAGGATGTTGGGTTACGATCTAATCCCTAGAGCAGACAATATCTTATTGCGAAAAGAGGTCGTTACAAATGGTATCAGAGCCTGTACCTGACCGGAAATGTGGCCAACGAGGACATTGGGCCCCCGAGGGGGGTGATTGTGATTACCCAGATACGTATGAGTACGACTACGAGGCAAATCTCGGGTTGCGGGGTGGATCCTGGACTCGAGTGTAGGCGAATCTCAGATTGTAAAGAGGGGGTCGTCACAATCCCACATCGCTCGGGGAAGTATGTGGAAATGAAACATATGTAAGGAAACCCCCCCCCCCAAGATAGTAAGACGTGTTTTGGAGCAAAATTGGCAACGGATCCTATAAGAACTCTGAAGTTAAAAGTGCTTCGGTGAGAGTAGTACCAGGTTAGGTGACCGACTGGGAAGTCCTTGCCAAACAAAGCTGTGAGGGGAGGATATTGGTCACGGCCCAATCCCCAGAGCAGACAATATCTTACGAGGAAAAGGGATTGTTCAATTGTGATGACCCGAATGTGTACGTATGAGCACGACTGCGGGACAAACCTCAGGTTGTGGGGCAAACCTTGAGACCTAAGCCGAGTGTAGGCAATTCTCAGACTCGAGTATAGGCAAATCTCAGGTCATAAAAGGGGGTACAATCCCGCATCGCTTGGGGAGATATATGGAAATGAAACATATGTAAGGAAACTCGTCCATGATAGTAAGTCACGTTTTGGAGCACGATTGGAAATGGATCCCATAAGAACTCCGAAGTTAAAAGTGCTCCGGTGAGAGCAGTACCATGCTGGGTGACCGACTAGGAAGTCCTCGCCAAGTAAATCCATGAGGGGAGGATATTAGGCTACGGCCCAATCCCCAGAGCAGACAATATCTTACTAAGAAAAGAGGTCATTATAGAAACAAGCTTTCAAGTATTGTTCTTGTGACGAGCCGAGAGTTCATCGTGCATAACGGCCATCCAAAGGGGATATTTTGAAGCTTGGAGAAAGGTTATGGGTTCGACAGATGATTCAGCAGATAGAGCCCTTGGTTTGAAGATGCTAGCCTTGGACCGAGTCCTCATAGGATGATCATTTATAGTAGTTATAGGTCTGCTCACAGTAATAGTGTGTTCTGGTAATAGAGGAGAGGAGGGAGTTTGAACAGGAGGAGTTGGGGTGGGAGATAAGGTAGAAGATTGGGTGTTTGTGTGGGGAGAGAATAAGGGTAGGGAGATAATCGGAATAGAAAAAGGAGGTGGTGATGAGATTGAGGATGAAACTAACTAGAAAGGAAAGGTAGATTCATCAAAAATGACATGAATAATAACATTTATGTTGAGAGCTATAGCCCAAGAAGACACAATGAATAGAACAAAGCTGTAATTTATGGCGGTTAAAGGGGCGAAGGAAAGGAAAGCACAAGCAGCCAAAAACACGAAGGTTGAAATAAGGAGCAGAATGAAATAAACATTGGAAAGAAGATTTGTTATTTGAAACTAGGGTAGGTAAAAGATTTATTAATGTAGTGGCAAAAGCATAATGCGAGAACTTTTGAGAAACAGAGGAATGAAAAAAAAAAGAGCAAGTCTGGTTTCGACAATATGGCGATTTTTTCGTTCAGCTCGACCATTTTGATTTAGAGTATATGGACATGAGACACGATGATGAATTCTAAGGGATTTAAAAAGGTTAGAGAGATATTGAAATTCACCACCACCGTCAGATTGAACGGATTTAATTTTTTTACTAAATTGAGTTTGTACAAAGTTATGAAATTGCACGAAAGTATTGTAAACTTCACTCTTTAATTTTAAACAGTAAAGCCAAGTGAAACGGGTGCAATCATCAATAAACAAGACAAAATAGCGAGCACCAATAATGGAATTAACAGGGGAAGGACCCCAAACATCTTTGTGTACAAGATCAAAAGGTGACAAAGCATGAGAATTGGACATTATAAAAGGCAACTAATGATGCTTGCTCATTTGACAAGGTATACAAAATTTGGGCAGCACAGATTTAGAACATGGTATATTACAGGAGAACAAAATACTCTTCAAAACAGGAAACGACGGATGGCTGAGGCGACGATGCCAGAGCTGGGAGGGGCTCTCTATTGAAAGAGCAAGAGCTGACAATAGGGCAGTCAAGGACAGTGCTTGAGGGGTGGACGAGGTTTGGTACAACCTATTACAGAGAGAACCCTAGAGAAGAACTTAGTGAGAACATCGATCCTTCACAAGAAAATAGTGAGAATGAAATTCAACAAAAATTGAGTTCTCATGGCACAATTGATTTACACTGAGAAGATTATGACCAAGAAGAGGAGTATGGAAGCAATATTTAAATTGACAGAATGATCAACGGCCGGAATAGCAGCAGAGCCAAAATTGAGAATGGGACTTGAGTGGAACAGGTGTAAGGATTGCAGTGGTGCAGTAGAGATGAATGAGGAGTAAAGTGATGAGTAGCTCCAGTGTCTAACGTCCACACCGCAGTTGGTACAGATGCGGCCAGAGATGGCAGGAGTCCGGTCATATTTGCTTGAGCAGAGGAAGGGAAAACACTGAAGGGGTTGGCGTGTTGGGCTGGGACAAAAGGCTGAGGCCTGAAGGTACTATCCAGTCGGTGTTAACAAACAGTGGCCGTGTTGCCCATTTCGGGGCAAATCTGACATCGAGGCCTGAAGTTGGTCTTAGGTCAGGTCGGTTGCCAGCTTGTGGGTGGATGATTGCCTGGCCCGAGTCCATTTCGTGATCTGAATCCATTACCTGACCCGTAGATATGTGCTGAACCAAAAACATTTTCTGGGTCGAATCCAACCGGAGAAATAACTAAAGAAGGCAAGGAATGGGTACTTTGGAAGTGCCGTGGAGGACAAGAGAATGATTGGACTGTAGCATTAGCTTGAAGGGGAGGCGGATTCGAAAGCAAAGGGGCAGGATTTTGCTTTTCCAGTCAAAAATTGAAACTTTGCAGAAGGTTGTGGATCTCTTCAAGAGATTGTTGGTCTGGCCTGTTCGTGATGGAGGTGACAAACGCATTGTATTCGCTACCGAGACCACCTAGGAAGTAGAGGACATGGGTCACAGTAAGATACTGGCTCTCCAATGGCAGAAAGGATATTGCACAAGGAGGCAATTTTCTGAATAAAAACTTCTGCAGAAATGCCATCCTTAGAGAGGGAATGCAATTGGCTTCAGAGATCAGTGATTTTGGCCAGAGAAGATGATGCAAACATTCGGCCAAGGGTGTTCCAGATCTCACAGGAAGTGGTGTAGTGAACAATTTATGGGAGAAGATTTTCGGAAAGGGAGGAGAATATCCAACTCATTATTAACCGGTTGTATCTCTGCCATATGGTCAAGTCAGGATTAAGCTGAATACAAATCAAGTCAAGAAACTGAGGTAGGGTTGGATGAGAACCATCCAGAATAGTCTCGATCCTATTGGTTATAACAACATTTAGGATTTGAGCTTTCCAAACGAGGTAGTTTGTGGTGTGTAGTTTAACGGTAAGAGTCTGGTTCAAGGAAGGGAAGGGAGGGAGGGAAGAGGAAGAATGAGACGAATGAGAGAACGGGATCGTAGAGCATGGCGAAGCCATTTCAGGTCTAATACAACGTAGAGAAGTAGATGAACTGAAGAAGAAGAAATAGAGGAAAAGAGAGAAAAAGGTGAACAATGTTTTTCGTGTTATCAATCTGAAGAAGTAAACGTACAATGGTTTTGAAAAATATAAAAAACGTATATAAAAGTAATCATTACAGCTAATGGTAATGATGAAATCGAAACCCTATGCTAACAGCCGTCCCCATTGTCCATCATATTTTGATTTTTGTAATCTTGACGATTCCGAGTATTTAACTAATTTGATTCGGTTTCATGATTCAAGTGATAAACTTCAATTTGAATTTATTTGAATTGGGTCTAATTTAATGGAAAATTAGGAAGTTATAAAGATTCATTTACTCTTAATTAAGAATTTTTACGATTTTCTCTTAATTCAAATTTAAAATTTTTGTTTTAAAATTTGAAGATGTTACAATTCAATCACTCTAGAGATCTCTAGATTAAACTATGAAATCTAAACTTCCCTCTAATGACAATGGGGACGATGAAGAACAAAATAGAAAAAAAAAATGGTTTGAATTTAAATGTTAATGAGTTTTGAATACTTTTGTAATTAATTGTAGTGAAATATCATCTGAATATTATAACCATAGGCCTCTAACAGATTCCATAAGTAGTCCTATAATGATTTTCCGCAAAGATAATAGTAAAAATCCGCCATTGATGGTCACCTCGACGACCATGAATGTAATAACCCGGTCCGGCCCCTACCAGAGAGGATCCACAAACCAGATCGTGCGACCTACCCAAGGTTTGCTAGCCCGACCCCTGCCAGAGAGGATTCGATAACTGTACTCATGATCTTTTCCCCCTAATGGAGAATTTCACTCCCCAGCTCGAACCTAGGAACTCCAGGCTTAAGTACCATGGGACATGTGAGCTGGTACCACTTGAGCTACTAGCTCACATGTCCCATGGTACTTAAGCCTGGAGGTCCTGGGTTCGACCTAGGGAGAGTAAGAAATTCCCTACTAGGGGGAAAAAGATCATGAGTACAGTTCGTGGATCCTCTCTAGTAGGGGCTAGGCTGGCGAACCTTTGGTATGCCGCACGATCTAGTTCGTGGATCCTCTCTAGTAGAGGCCAGACCGGGTCGTTACATAAAATGGCACAATTGTACTCATGATCTTTTCCCCCTAGTGGAGAATTTCATACCCTCCCCAGCTCGAACCCAAGACCTCCAGGCTTAAGTACCATGGGACATGTGAGCTAGTAGCTCAAGTGGTACCAGCTCACATGTCTCATGGTACTTAAGCCTAGAGGTCTTGGGTTCGAGCTGGAGAGGGTATGAAATTCTCCACCAGGGAGGAAAAGATCATGAGTACAGTTCGCGGATCCTCTCTGGTAGGGGCCGGGCTGGCGGACCTTTGGTAGGCCGCACGATCTGGTTCGCGGATCCTCTCTGATAGGGGCCAGGCTAGCGAACCTTTGGTAGGCCGCACGATCTGGTTCGCGGATCCTCTTTGTTAAGGGCCGGACCGAGTAGTTACAATGAAGATTAACTTATTTCTAAATTATTTAAACATGCAAGAGCGAATTCTAGATTCAAAGCAGCAGTAGTAGACTTAATCGAAAATCTAAACTGACCACTCTGAAAATTATTTAGTAAAACTGCAGAAGAATTGTGTTGAGACGACGATGAAGCTAGTTTGCTGCACAAAAAAAAAAACACAAACTTTGAATTTTATGATCTTGAAATTTCTTGGCTTTCCTTTGTCTCAATGTTCTTTACTATTGAGATCCTGGCCTAATGTGTGAGCTTGGATCAATTATTTGCAATGACCCAATTAAAAAAAATGTATAATAATAAGAAGGGGAGAAACTTGTCTGGGAAGCCAACATCAACGGGAAGCCAACATCAGCAGAAGCTCCATCATATGACATTTTTGAGCGATCCCTCAACCAATCCTCAGTGAGTGAATGCTTCTCCTTCTATCTTCTTTCGGTGTATATATTATCTTTGTAATTGCTTCATCAGAAAACAAGAGTTTTTCAGCTTCGAACCAGAGCGGCCTGAACAAGGTTACTCTTTTCATGTGAAGGGAAGTATTTGACTGAGAAGGCAACGCATGAATCAACTGAAACTAATTCTGTGAAGGATCATGATGAGTCGGAGCTCATCAGCTTTTCTTGTTCTATTCCAGTAGTAAATGTAAGTGGCTTTATTGAGGTTGAAGATCATGGATTCAATAGCAGCTTCTTTCATTTATAGTTGCCGAGGATGATGTTGTATTGAAACTTGGTATACCCATTATTATTGATCGATAGTGGACGTTTTAAGCAGCCTAATCGGGTCCCGTGGTTTTTATCTTTTTTTGTGGTTTTACACGCTAAAAGTTTTTGTGTGTCACTCTTATTTTGTTTGCTCAGTAATTATTCTGGTTGTGCTTGGTTGATTGAACCTTTGGTGTTTTTGAACTCGGTACTAAATTTTTTTCAAACTAGTATCAGAGCAAGGTTGTAGTCCTAGTGTCGTGTTCGAATCAGGAAGAGTAATCCGAGTCAGATGGTTACATTGAATGACTCCAACTATCATGTGTGGAAAAGAAAGATGAAGGATCTTCTCTATGTGAAATACTATTATTTGCCCGTGTTTGCTGGTGCGAAGCTAGCAGATAAATTTGATGTCGAATGAGAATTGGGTCATCGTCAAGTGTACGGTTACATTTGGCAGTGGGTGGATGATATTGTTCTCAACCATGTCAGTGAGGAAAAGAACGCTCAGAGCTTGTGGAAAAAGCTTGAGGAGTTGTACACTCAGAAGACTAGCAACAAGAAGTTGTTTTTTATCATGCAGCTTCTAGAGTTGAAATACCAAAATGGAAAAGCAATGACCGATCACTTGAATACATTTCAGGGAATTATCAATCAGTTTGCTGGAATGAAAATCAAGTTTGATGAAGAGGTTCAGGGGTTGGTGCTTCTTGGAACATTACCGGACTCGTGGGAGACATTTAGAATGTCGTTGTCCAACTCGGCTCCGGATGGTGTTTTGGCTATGGATGTAGTGAAGAGTAGTGTTCTGAATGAGGAGATGAGAAGAAAGTCAATCAGTTCTTCTTCACAGTCAGACGTCCTAATCATTAAAAACAAAGGGATGAGTCAAATCAAAAGTCCAGGCAACAGAAACCGAAGTCAAAGCAAGTCGGGAAAATACACCAACTTTGAGTGTCATTATTGTGGCAAGAAAGGACACATCAAGAGATTTTGTCGAAAGTTTCTTCGGGAGAATTTTGAATGCCAAAGGAAAGGAAAGGAAGATCGAAGTGGGTGATACAAGCGAGAATGTAGCCACGGCCACCTAGGAGTTCTTTATTGTGTACGACAGATACATCGTCAATCTCGCTTGCCAAGATAGGAGTTGGGTGATCAATAGTGGCGCTTCGATACATGCCACTTTGCGGAAAGATTTCTTCACATCCTACACTTCTGGTGACTTTAGATGTGTAAGGATGGGAAATGATGGCGTTGCAAAAGCAATTGGAATGAGAGACGTGCATTTGAAGACTGACAACGGCAACACCTTGGTTTTGAGAGGTGTTAAGCACATCTCTAACATCCGCATGAATTTGATCTCAATCGGCAAGCTCAACAACGAAGGGTTTTGCAACACCTTTCGTGATGGAAAATGGAGGCTCACCAAAGGCTCTTTGGTTGTGGTGATGGGAGAAAAATGTTCCTCATTGTATATGATGCACATAAAATTGAGGATTCCAAAGTTCATACAGTGGATGATGAAGGTGTGATAGAACTTTGGCACAACCGAATTAGCCATATGAGCGAGAAAGGTTTGACGATCCTAGTCAAGAAGAACCTACTATCAGGTGTGAAAAATGGCTCTCTAAAGCGGTGTGTTTATTACTTGGCAGACAAGCAAACTCGAGTAGCCTTCAAGAGAGCTCCTCACTTGCGAAAATTGGGTATACTTGACAGGGTGTACTCCTACGTGTGCAGACCGATGAAGACAAGAACACTTGGTGGTGCGCTGTACTTTGTGACTTTCATCAACGATCATTCAAGGAAGATTTGAATGTATATGTTGAAGTCAAAACATCAAGTGCTAGACGTCTTCAAGCAGTTTCATGCTTGGGTGAAAAGAGAAACAAGTGTGAAGCACAAGTGCATTGGGACAGATACTGAGGGTGAGTACTGCGGTCCCTTTTATGAGTATTGCAGAGAGCAGGGTATTCAGCATCAAAAGACACCTCCAAAAATCCCTCAATTGAACAGATTAGCTGAGAGAGTGAACATGACACTTGTTGAGAGAGTGAGATGTTTGCTCTCGCAGTCACAGTTATCGAGATCCTTTTGGGGTGATGCCTTGAATACAATGGTTCATGTTTTGAATCTCACACCGAGTGTTCTGTTAGGTTTCAAAGTTCAGACCAGATGTGGTCAAGAAAATAAGTATCTTATAATTATCTCTGCATCTTTGGGTGCAAGGCCTTTGTTCACATTTCGAAAGACAAGCAATCGAAGCTCGATGTGAAGACGAGGCCGTATGTGTTCATCGGCTATGGTCTTGATGAGTTTGGCTACAGGTTTTATGATCCGGTGCATAAAAAGCTTGTAAGAAGCAGAGATGCCGTGTTCGTGGAAGACCAAGGCATCAAAGAGATCGATAAGGCAGAAATGGCAAATAGGTACAGTGATGATTTGATCAATTTAGATCAAATTTTTACACCTACAGAGCATTCCGATCAAAGGGAATGGGAACCGGAGCATGATACCGGTCCCGCAAATGGCGAAGTCCCCACTGCTAATAATGTTGAACCGACTAAGCAAGTCGAAGAAGAGGTTCAAGAGTTAATAGACGAACCTGCTTGGAGAAGATCCACTAGAGAGCGGTGTCCTTCGACGAGATACAACTCAGATGAGTATGTGATGCTCACAGATGCTAGAGAGCCAAACACTTACCAATAGGCGACTTCTGTTAATGAGAAGAAAGAGTGGTTGAAAGCCATGGAAGAGTAAATGCAATCTCTTCACAAGAATCACACGTATAACTTGGTGAAGTTACCTCAAGGCAAGAAAGCTCTAAAAACAGATGGGTCTACAGGTTGAAGACTAAAAATGCAAGCTCACAGTCAGAATATAAGGCTCGGTTAGTTGTGAAGGGGTACAGTCAAAAGAAAAGAATCGACTTTGAATAAATATTCTCAGCGGTGGTGAAGATGTCCTCGATTCGAGCTGCTCTTGGTTTAGCTGTGCGTTTGAATTTAGAGATCGAGCAACTTGATGTGAAAACTGTGTTTCTTCATGGCGACATAGAGGAAGAGATCTACATGAAGCAGCCCGAAAGATTCAAAGTCAAAGGAAAAGTGCAACTTGTGTGCAAGTTGAAGAAGAGCTTGTATGGCCTCAAACAAGCTCCACGGCAGTGGTACAAGAAGTTTGACTCTTTCATGGTGAGTCACTGGAACAACCGAACATCGTCAGACCATTGTGTATTCATCAATAGGTATTACGATGATGACTTCATTATTCTCCTCTTGTATGTTGATGATATGTTGATCATAGGCTGTAATACTAGCAAGATAGCTACGTTGAAAGAAGAGTTGAGCAACTCTTTTGCGATGAAAGACTCGGGTGTGGCGAAGAAGATAGTATAAAGATCTCTCGTGATAGGAAGAATGGAAAACTTTGGTTGTCTCAGGAAGACTACATCGAGAAGGTACTTAAAAGGTTCAACATGAGCAAGGCCAAAGTTGTGTGTTCTCCACTTGCAGGTCACTTCAAACTCAATACGGAACAATGTCTTATAAGTGAGAAAGACAAGGCATATATGAGTAAAATTGTTTATGCGTCTGTAGTTGACAGTTTGTTATATGCCATGGTTTGTACTCGACTCGATATTGCTCATTCCGTTGGAGTAGTCAGCCGGTTTCTTTCCAACTGGGAAGCGGTGAAGTGGATACTCATATATCTCCGAGGTACTTCCAGGTTGTGTTTGTGTTTCAATGGCAGTGATCCTATGCTAGTTGGATATACTGAAAGGGGAGTCGTGTCTTGGCAATCGAAGCTGCAAGTGTGTGTTGCTCTATCCACCACAGAAGCCGAGTACATCGCGATTACTGAGGGTTGTAAGGAGGCTTTGTGGATGAGGAGATTCCTTAAGGAATTGGGCTTATGCCAAGAGAAGTATGTTGTGTTCAGCGATAGCCATAGTGCTATCCACCTCTCTAAGTTTTCATCTTGCTCGAAACGAAGCAGTTGCACTTCACAAAAGTACACAGCAGTGAGAACGGTTCAGATATGTTGACGAAGGCTTTGCCGAAGGAGAAGCTCAAGACTTTTTGGGAAAGAGCGGGCTTGTTGGAGCCCACCACATGAGCCGGAGGGGGAGTTTGTGTAATGACCCCAAAGTCTGCCACGTTACATGACTTGACATAACTTGACTTAGCACGTTTTTGCACATAAAATTTTTTCACAAACTTTAAATTAAACTTTAAAATGTAGCTCAAGTGGTACCATCTCTAGTGTTCCCATGTACTTAAGCCTGAAGGTCATGGGTTTGAGGGTTGGGGAAGACAAAATTTCCCCACCACGAGGGAGAAGGTCATGAGTGGGACCCAACGGTCGATTGCGGTGCGTCTGTGGGCTGGGTATCGATAGAAAAAGGTGCCTTTTTCTGTGGAGACCCAACTTGCGGACGCACCGCCATCAACCCGGCCTGCGGACGCACCGTCATCGACCGTTGGGTTCCACTAATGACCTTCTTCATCCCTGGCGTAGGAATTTTTGCCTTTCTAGTGATTTGAACCCTGACCTCCAGGGCTTATGACCAAAAGTTCCCCATCACTGGTCGGACGCACCGCCATCGACCGTTGGGTCCCACTCATGACCTTCTCCCTCCTTGGGTATGAGTTTTTACCTTCCCAATTATTTGAACCCTGGCCTCCAGGGCTTATGGCCAAGAGTTCCCCATCACTAGTACCACTTGGGCTACTAGCTCAAGTGGTACCAGTGATGGAGAGTTCTTGGTCATAAGCCCTGGAGGCTAGGGTTCAAATCACTAGGAAGGCAAAAACTCCTACCCCAGAGATGGAGAAGGTCATGAGTAGGACCCAACGGTCGATGGCGGTGCGTCCGTGGGCTGGGTTTCCACAGTTTGTTGGGATCCGGATGTGTTGGCTTGGATCAATTATGGGCAATGGCCCAATTTAAAAAAAAAAGGTATAATAATAAGAAAGGGAGAAACTTGTCTGGGAAGCCAACTTCAGCAAAAGCTCCATCGTTTGACATTTTTGAGCGATCCCTCAACCAATCCTCAATGAGTGAATGCTTTTCCTTCTATCTTCTTTCACTGTCTTTATTATCTTTGTAATTGGTTTATCAGAAAACAAAAGATTTTCAGCTTCAAACCGCAACGGCCTAAACAAGGTTACTCTATGCACGTGAAGGGAAGTATTTGACTGAGAAGGCAACTCAAGAATAAACTGACACTGATTCTGTGAAGAATCATGATGAGCTGGAGCTCATCAACTTTTCTTGTTCTATTCCAGTAGTAAATGTAAGTGGCTTTATTGATGTTGAAGATCATGGATTCAGCAGCAGCTTCTTTCATTTATAATTGTCAAGGATGATGTTGTATTGAAACCTTGGTGTACCCATTATTATTGATCGATAGTGGACGTTTTAAGCAGCCTAATCAGGTCCCGTGGTTTTTACCCATTTTTTGAAGTTTTCCACGCTAAAAGTGTTTGTGTCTCATTTTTGTTTGTTTGCTTGGTAATTATTATGTTTGTGCTTGGTTGATTGAACCTTTGGTGTTTTTGAACTCAGTACTAAATTCTTTTCATCAACCTCTCGTCAACAAATCAAATTCAGAATCCATATAACTGACAATCATATTTATTCTCTTTTTTATGTTTCTCTAACCTTATGATGGTAAGAAACTATTGATTTTTCTAAAATTCTGAACGCATGGTTGAAATATGAGTTCCAACAATATGTAATTTTTAAATCATGGAACTTGGTAATGTATGTAATTAATTCACATATGCACATGTTTTACTTGCTAAGATTATTTTTTATTAATAGTTTTAAAATGTAGGTGAATGTTTATTAAGAAGCATTGATAGCTTACCGAGGTTCTTCCAGTTGTGGGCGAGAACGTAAATGAGGTGATTAATAATTAATTGATGTAAAATCAAAGATCAATGTAAATATTTATTTGAAGAATATTATGAATTCAATAAGATTAGATAGTAAAAGTCACTGTGTTTTTTAGAATTTTATTATGATTTTAGTATGTCCAGATTGTTGAGTTCATTAGTTTATCATGTTTTGAAGATTTAAATATAATTAGAAACGTGTGAATTAGTTAGTGTTATATTTAATTGACACACCATTTAATTTGTAGTATTAGAGGACTTAGACATTAGATTGTTAAATAAATTACGAGGTATAATTAAATAAGCTGAATCGTAATAATTGTAGTTAAATGATATTTATGTATTTAAATAAATGATTGAAGATTTATGATGGTAAAATGTAAAAACAAGAGTACTTGACATTTGAGGATTAATGAAAATTATACATTTGAGGATTAATGGAGATCGCAATAGAATTTAATCGCACGTAAACGCTTCTGCAAATTTTAATTTATTTTAAGAAAATTAGGGTTTGAAAATTGAATCAATAAAGTTTAATTAGAGGATTAAAATGATTGTGAGCTTGTTCTTCTTCCACTTGTCAACCATTCATATCAAAATCGTTGAAATGTGAATATTTATCAAAAATAGGCATGCTATATGAAAAGTTTGTCAACCACATCCATGTTATAACAGTATGTGTATATATTTACATTTGTAGAAAACATCCCCAACTCAAATGAAAATGAAAGATTGCAGGAATAGTGTTACAATGATTTTCCAACGGAGATAATACCAAAAATTCGCCTTTGATGTTCACCTCGACGGCTACAAAGATTTACAAAATTGGGAACGGCAATGGTTGAGTCAACGGAAGATCTCAACTGATCAACAAGAAAATTATTCAACAAAACTGTAGAAGAATCACCTACGATGAAGCTGGTCCAGCCTAAAAAAGACACTGGATTTTCTGATTTTGCTGTAGGCTAACTTTGCTTTGTCTCACTGTCATCGACAACTCAAATTCAGAATCCAAAAACTGAATTTTCCAAGTTCAAGAAATCAAATCTTTTTCATCAGTTTTTACGCACCGTATCAAAGAGTCTTGAACGTCTCTTCTTGTCGAGAGCATTTTGCCGGAGAAAGTAGCTATGAGCATGGCTGCTGACTTGGGCCGGTGTTCTAGTTGTCACATATGGTCTGGAGATTCTTGTCCAGTGACTCTTGCCAAGTTTCTCAAGGCCTAGCAGAAATGATCTATGCTCTTCCTCTGTCCAAGGAATCCCTAAAAGAACACATTTCCATGTAAAAAGAAGAACAAAAACAAGTCTTGAAAGACTCAAAAATGGAAGATGTTGATTTTTTTTTCTGAAATGGGAAAACCCAGATGAGAACTGTTTGAACTAACTCTTTTTTTTTTCTTCAACTCCGGGGAAGGGGCCGTCGGAGAGATACCCATCGGAGGGTTTATCGAAGTTTTCTTTCGTGGAGACTCGAGACGAAGATAAAGAAGAGGGAGACGATGCCAAACAGTCGATACTGACAATTTTCGTTGTTGTAGCTACAGTGGATGAAGAAGAAACATGAAGCTGAACTCCAAACAACTTAAGCCCTGTGCAGGTCCTTGAAGTATGTGTTATGACAGCAGCAATAATATCGAGAAAAAGAAAGAGTTCTACTATTGCTCCACTGATAACGACTACAGCGAAAGAGAGATAGTTCAGAATAGTAACGAGAGATAGAGAAAAAGAGAGAGAGAGATAGAGAGAGAGAGAGCAGGAGAGAGAAAAGGAGAGAAGAGAATAGTAAGATTATAACAACATAACATGCCTCTCACTCCTCACGCTGCTCGTTATATCTGCTCCCTTCCCCTTCTAACAGACCTGCCACGTCTTCAGTTGGTTTACCCGTATCCATGTTGGATATGGGTTTCTGGGTATTGCTCCTCTTCTTCTTATTGGCCCAGCTGCGTAATCCATCTTGGAGGCCTCGCCCATGAAAGACCTCCCTCTCCAGAAAACCTTTTCCCCAAGGTTGAAAATCAGGATAACAGGCTGAAATAATTTCCGAATTGACCCAAGTAGCGTCGGACATGGGTTGCTCTTTCCACTGAATGACCCACTGAGTGAGCGGGAAATTACCTCGCTTGACCACGCGAGTTTGCAGAAGGCGAAGAGGAACTTCAGTCGCCAAGTCGAAATAGAAGTCCGGTGGAAGAGTCGGAGAAGAGAGCGACTGGTGGCCAATAGTCTTTTTTAATAAGGAAACGTGGAAGACGGGATGGACCCGAGCTCCAGCTAGTAAAGCAAGCTTATAAGCGACCTGGCCGATTTTGGACAAAACTCTGAACGGGCCAAAATATTTCGGAGAAAGTTTGTGGGATGGCCTGACTGCCACTGACTGTTGCCGATAAGGTTGGAACTTGAGATAAACCCAATCGTCGGGCTGAAAACTCCGTTCAGTTCTGTTGCGATAGGCATACAACTTCATCCGACCCTGTGCTTGTGCAATATTCTCCCGTAACAAGGTATCCATGGCTTGACGGTCACAGAGAAAACCATCGGCGGCGGGAGAAGGAGAATGTAGATAAGGGCCTAGAGCAAGCCGAGGTGGTGGCAGTCCATATAAGGCTTCGAAAGGAGTCATTTTAATGGCGGTCTGGACTGTAGTGTTGTACCATCATTCGGCCAAAAGAAGCCATTGTCGCCAAGCCGAGGCTTCTGGAAAGTCATGCAACGAAGGTACATTTCCAGACACTGGTTCAGTCGTTCAGTTTGGCCGTCAGATTCGGGGTGATAAGCGGTGGAAGTATGCAGTTCAGCGCCCAAGGAGACGAAAACAGGGTGCCAAAAAGAGGAGAGAAAAATCGGGTCTCTGTCTGAAACTAAGGATTGAGGAATTCCATGCAATTTGAAAATATTGTCCAGAAATAAGTTGGCTACCTGAACTGCCGTGAAAGGGTGACGGAGAGCTAAAAAGTGTGCGTACTTGGTGAAGCAATCCACCACCACGAGGATACAATTGGAATGAAGGGAGCTAGGTAATCCCTCTATGAAGTCCAAAGAGATGTGAGTCCATGGATGCAGAGGTATAGGTAAAGGCTGGAGAAGACCAGGGTAACTCACATGTTCATGTTTGCATCGCTGGCAAATATCATAACTGCAGACGTAGTTTTTGACATCCTTTGTAAGCCCGGGCCACCAGAATAAAGATTTGGCTCGATGAAGCGTGGCTTGGATTCCCGAGTGTCCACCCTTAGCTAAATCATGAAAAGTTTTAAGCACTTTGACGCGAATGGAGTTTCCCTGACCCAGATCTGCCATGGGATCGGATAAGACCATTCGAGAAAGAGAACGAGGGCTCTTGAGACGCGTTAACGGATAACTTGGTGATGAGGTCGGCTGCCCAGGAATCTCCCTCATAACTGGAGATGACCTCCTGCATCCATTGAGGCGTATTAAGAGAAAGAGTCTGACACAATGCGTCTATCGGGAGTGGGGGAATAGCTGCTCGGGAGAGAGCATCAGCGACAACATTTAATTTTCCTTGTTGGTATTCGATCACGTAGTCCAACCCTAATAATTTAGTTAATCATTTCTGCTGTAAGGGGGTAGTAATGCGTTGCTCCAGTAAATACTTGAGTGATTGATGATCGGTTTGAATGATAAACTTATTGCCTTCCAGATAGTGCCGCCAGAGTTGCAGGGCTGAAACTAAAGCTAACAGCTCCTTTTCGTAGATCGACAACCCCCGGTTCCTCAGATTAAACGGCTTACTCATAAATGCTATAGCCCGACGGTGTTGCATCAAAATCGCCCCCATACCATCCTGGCAAGCATCAGTCTGGATGACAAATGGCTGAGAGAAATCTGGCAAAGTCAAAACAGGTGGTGTGCTCATTGCAATCTTGAGCTTCTGGAAAGCTTCTTCAGCTGTTGAATCCCACACAAAAGCATTAGTCTGTAGCAGTGTGGTGAGCGGCGCCATAATACCGTAGTGACAGACAAACTTCCGATAGTAACCCGTTAGACCCAAAAAACCCTTTAACTGTTTGATAGTGGTGGGCGATGGACAAGACACCGTTACTTCAATTTTAACGGGGTCGGCTTTGACGCCCTCTCAAGAGATGATGTGGCCTAAATATCCGACCTCTGGTTAGCCAAACAAGCATTTGGATTCCTTGGCCACGAGTTTATGGCTGCATAGCAGCTGTAAAACCAATCGCAGGTGGTGGCAATGTGTTTCCAAGGTGGGACTATATACCAAAATGTCATCAAAAAATACCAAGACAAACTTACGCAAGTAAGGTTGGAAAACAGAGTTCATAAGTGCCTGAAAAGTCGCCAGAGCGTTCGTGAGGCCGAAAGGCATCACTCTGAACTCATAAAGCCCCTGGTGTGTTTTGAATGCCGTTTTATGGCAATCTTCCTCTTGAACTCTGATTTGATGATACCCAGCCCTGAGATCGATTTTTGAAAACACCAACGAGCCATGAAGTTCATCCAGCAGATCATCTATTATTGGCATGGGAAATTTGTCTTTAATGGTGATGTGTTCAACTGTCGGTAGTCGACACAGAATCTCCACTAGCCTTCTTTCTTCCGAACTAGAAGCACCGGCGACGGGAACGAGCTATTGCTGGGGACAATGAGGCCTTCTTCCAGCATTTCTCTTACTAGTTTCTCAATCTCCATTTTCTGGGAGAATGGGCATCGATAGGGTAAAATGCGCAAAGGTTTTACGTCTGGCTGTAACGGAATGCGGTGATCGTGGCTTCTCGCCGGTAGTAAATCCGGCAAGGGAGTAAAAACATCTCTGAAGACGCGAAGAATCGCTTTGATACATTCCGGTTCAGGGTGGTCGGGTTCTTTCCCTGTAACGCTGAGCTGAGCCAAGAAACCACTGGTTTGTATCTTCCAATGGTGGGAGAGTGAATTTGGTTTGGACAGCTGACCCGCTTCTCTTGGTTGAGCATATGGGATAGTTAATGGGCCACCTTCGTAAGAAACCAACAATTGTCTGTGCAGGGGATCGAACGTGACTGGGCTGTGTGCAGCTATCCAGTCAATGCCCAATATCAAGTCGCTGCCCCCAAAACGCAACGTTCGCAATGGAAATGAGAAGGGAACGCCAGCCATATTTCAGTTCACTTGTTCTGGCAAGGCCTTACTAATCAGTTTTTCACCATTTGCTACTGTGACCATAGCATTTTTTCCGACCATCGGCGTTAACCGGAAATGAGCTGCCAACCTTTCATCGATGAAACTATTAGTACTTCCACTGTCGACGAGAACCAAGATCTATTGTTGGCCAATCTGTCCCGTGATTCGCACCGTATCATTCGTCGTTTGGCCTGTGAGCGCATGCAGGGAAACTTCTAAGGTAGGGGAATCTGTGGATTTATCTGGCTCCTCGTCACTTGAAGAACTTTCCTTCGATTCTTCCTCTGGATCAATGATGAGAACGTTTAGCGCTCGGTTCTTCCAAACGTGCCCCGCAAAATATTTCTCGTCGCACTTGAAGCAGAGACCCAGTTTCCGTTTTAGCTGTAAATCAGCTTGTGGAATCTTCTGTACTCGATAGGGTGGTTTTGAGATTTCTACCTTCCGATGAGAAGTGGTCGCTGGTGGTATCCTAGGGAGCTCAATCCACCTAGGGTTGGGAAAATGTCTGCCTGATTTCCACCCTTTACTCAGCACACCCAGAGCAGTTTCTTGAAGAACGGCGACTTCTATTGCTTGTTCGAGAGTCGGTGCGCAGGTGATTTTAACCATTGCCCTGAGTTCGGCTTCCAACCCACTAGTAAACCCAGCAATCCACAAGGATTCGAGCATTTCTGGCAGACGGGGCTGAGCTTGTGCTTTTAATTCTTCGAATTTTTCCAGGTAGTTGGCAACCGTCCCTGTTTGAGTTAACTTGCTGAGTGTTTCCAATACATCTTCTCCCGGGTTGGTAGAAAATCGCTTGCACAATGCAGCTGTGAATTGCTCCCAAGTAACCTGGTTTTTGTCGCCACCCATCCGTTGTACCATACATCCGCCTTATCTTGTAAAAAGAGCTCTGCCATTTCTAATTTTTGATCCTCCGCCGTATGGTGTAAGGTGAAGTATCTGTCCGCTTTCCTTACCCATTCTTGGGGATTATCTCCAGTGAATTGTGGGAGCTCGAGTTTCAGAAATCGCATCTGGTTATGATCGTAACGAGGGTGTTCGATGGGAGGCGGTGGAAAACATGGTAATCTAGCTGGGGGGTGCCACGGGTTCTGTGGATGACTTGGATAAGCTGAATTATTTTGGAAGGTGGGTAGCGATTCATCGCTAAATATCGGTGGTTTTGGTGAAGTGCTCGAAGAGGGAATAGATGATTCTCCCGTACCTGGTTGTTTTGGCCGAGAGTCAGTCGCGATGGGTTGTTTCTGGCTGGCTTCAGTTTTGTTATGGATAATTCTGTTCAATAAAGATACTAAGGCGTCGTGTTTTGCGGCTGAGTCTTGCATAAAGGATGTAAGAGTTTGGTCAATACGTTTCTGTTCACCTTGCGAATCCTGGAAATGTTGCTCAAAAGCAGCTAAACGAGTGGTAAGGTCAGTATTCACCTTCTGTAGCTCCTGGTATCCCCCCATCAGCTTCTTCATAGTATCCTCCTATGACTTTGCTCGGGTTTCCGCCATTTCCCAATTCGTAGCTGCTCTGATACCACTTGTTATGACAGCAGCAATAATAACGAGAAAAAGAAAGAGTTCTACTATTGCTCCACTGATAACGATTACAGCGAAAGAGAGATAGTTCAGAATAGTAACGAGAGAGAGAGAGAGAGAGAGAGAGAGAGAGAGAGAGAGAGAGAGAGAGAGAGAGAGAGAGAACAAGAGAGAGAAAAGGAGAGAGGAGAATATTAAGATTATAACAACATAACATGCCTCTCACTCCTCACGCTGCTCGTTATATCTGCTCCCTTCCCCTTCTAACAGACCTGCCACATCTTCAGTTGGTTTACCCGTATCCAGGTTGGATATGGGTTTCTGGGTATTGCTCCTCTTCTTCTTACTGGCCCAGCTGCGTAATCCATCTTGGAGGCCTCGTCCATGACAGGTCCTTGAAGTATGTCCAACATTTCCACAATCTGAGAACTTTCTGCCCATTTCCTCCTCGGCAAAGCTATCTCCAACTACTGTAGAGAGAGACAAAGTTAGAGAGAGAGAGATTGATGAAAATACATGCACAATAACAGAAGATTATTATAAGGCCATACGAAGTTAGAGAGAGAAACAGGAAGAAGAGACCGAGATTGATGAAAATAAATGCACAGCAACGAAAGATTAGAAGGCCATAGTTTCTTGGTGGAGATGGATATAATATACGGTTAAAAATTCTATTTAACATCGATACCTTATGAATTGGACTTAGGCGGCTGCTTATCGTTTAAATTAATAGTATTGGTAGATGTAATCTCTTAAAAACTATATCGAATAATTATTTGTGTAATTAATATAATAAATTATTAAACACTTTAATTGTATCAATCGTTATTTTACATGTCAACGAGTTTTTTAAGAGAGTAACTCTAGCATTAATCTTAAATTAATATACAAAGTTCTTGAATGTTTTGTCTTATACATTAAGGTCATGAATAAACAAAACTAAGTTTTGTTATTTTAAAAAAAAAAAAAAACATGAAACTATTTGAATTGTAGTATTATTATCTAAATGTTTTCAAAAACTAATTAAATTTATATTTGAATTAAATCTCCCAAAAATGCGATTGAAATTTTCTAATGGACCAACAGGATGCTTCATCATTTAAAAAACTTATAAATATCCAGGCTCTCCCTCTCTCCCCACAAGAGGCTCTCTTCCTGTCGCAATGAGAGAAATTCAGCCTCTCTCTCTCACACGACAGAGGAGACTCTCTTCCTGTCGCAATGAGAGAAAAGATTCAGACTCTATCTCTCTCCCCACAGAAGCCTCTCTTTATTTTGGCTAGGGGAGAAATTCAGACTCTCTCTCTCTCACACACGACAGACAGAGGAGACTCTCTTCCTGTAGCTGTGGGAGAAAAAAATCTTCCTCGCCATTCCGGAAAATTCTGTTTCTTCGGCAGCGAAACAAGAGCCATGCCCATCGTCGTTGACCACTCTATTACTTTTTCTGGTTAGTCATCTTGACTGATTCTTCTTTTGTGATCTTTTTTAGCATTTGATATATCAACTGCTTCGTCGTCCCCATTGTCCATCGTAATTTGATTTTCCGTAATCTTAACAATTATGAGTATTTAACTAATTTGATTCGGTTCCATGATTCAAGTGATAAATTTTAATTTGAATTTATTTGAATTGGGTCTAATTTAATGGAAATTTAGGAAGATAGAAAGATTCATTTACTCTTAATTGAAAGATTTTATCTTAATTTAAATTTAAAATTTTTGTTTTAAAATTTGAATACGTTACAATTCAATCACTCCAGAGATTTCTGGATTAAATTATGAAATTTAATCTTCTCTGCAATGACAATGGGGATGACGAAGAAGATCATAGAAAAAAATATGGGTTGAATTTCAATTTCAGTGTTAATGAGTTTTGAATACTTTTATATTTAATTGTAGTGAAATATCATCTGAATATTACAACCATAGGTCTCTAACAGATTTCATAGGTAATGTTATAATGATTTTCTGTAAAGATAATAGTAAAAATCCGTCATTGATGGTCACCTCGACAACCATGAAGATTAACTTATTGCCAAATTATTTGAATGTGCACGAGCAAATTCTAAATTCAGAGCAATAATAGTAGATTCAATCGAAAATCTAAACTGACCACCCTGAAAATTATTTAGTAAAACTGCAGAAGAATCGTGTTGAGACGATGAAGCTAGTCTGTAAAAAAAAAAAAAAAAAAAAAATCTCTAAATTTTCTGATATTGCAGTTACTTGACTTTCCTATGTCTCACTGCACTCAACCTCTTATCAACAAATCAAAGTCAGAATCCATATAAGTGACAATCATATCTATTCTCTTCTTTATGTTTCTCTAACTCTCATTCTTTCTCTCTCACACAAGCCTACGTCGCCAGCCATGCTAAAAAAAATTTTCTCTAAAAAACCTCTCTCAACAAGAACAACGAAGTACAACTCAAAATTTTTTTATCTCCACCCACCAAGAATCTAATGAAACTTGCGTGTAAGGATTTCCTTTTCCGATGGGAATTGTTTGAACTAACCATTTTTTCTTTCTTGAACTCGGCCAAAAGGTTTGTCTCGCTCTCTCTATCGATCTTCTTCTCCCTCTCTCTTTAACTTTGTTGGAGAGAGCTTTGTCGATGAGGAAATGAGCAGAAATTGCTCGCATTGTGGACACAATTCAAGGACATGTAGAGGGCTTAAGCTATTTGGACATTTTTTATCAGTTTATACGCACCGTATCAAAGAGTCTTGAACGCCTCTTCTTGTCGAGAGCGTTTTGCCTGAGAAAGTAGCTATGAGCATGGGTGCTGACTTGGGCTGGTGTTCTGGTTGTCACATATTGTCTGGAGATTCTTGTCCAGTGACCCTTGCCAAGCTTCTCAAGGCCTACCAGAAATGATCTGTGCTCTTCCTCTGTCCAAGGAATCCCTAAAAGAACACATTTCCATGTAAAAAGAAGAACAAAAACAAGTTGAATAAGCAGCCACCTAAGTCCAATTAATTAGGTCCATATAGCTTGTTTTTGTTAGCAGCCGCCTGAGTCCAATTAATAAGGTCCAAATAGCTTTTCTTTGTTCTTGAAGATTAACAAAAACAAGCTATTTGGACCTAATTAATTGGACTTAGGTGGCTGCTTATTCGACTTGTTTTTGTTCTTCTTTTTACATGGAAATGTGTTCTTTTAGGGATTCCTTGGACAGAGGAAGAGCACAGATCATTTTTGGTAGGCCTTGAGAAGCTTGGCAAGGGTCACTGGACAAGAATCTCCAGACAATATGTGACAACCAGAACACCAGCCCAAGTCAGCACCCATGCTCATAGCTACTTTCTCAGGCAAAACGCTCTCGACAAGAAGAGGCGTTCAAGACTCTTTGATACGGTGCGTATAAACTGATAAAAAATGTCCAAATAGCTTAAGCCCTCTACATGTCCTTGAATTGTGTCCACAATGCGAGCAATTTCTGCTCATTTCCTCATCGACAAAGCTCTCTCCAACAAAGTTAAAGAGAGAGGGAGAAGAAGATCGATAGAGAGAGCGAGACAAACCTTTTGGCCGAGTTCAAGAAAGAAAAAATGGTTAGTTCAAACAATTCCCATCGGAAAAGGAAATCCTTACACGCAAGTTTCATTAGATTCTTGGTGGGTGGAGATAAAAAAATTTTGAGTTGTACTTCGTTGTTCTTGTTGAGAGAGGTTTTTTAGAGAAAATTTTTTTAGCATGGCTGGCGACGTAGGCTTGTGTGAGAGAGAAAGAATGAGAGTTAGAGAAACATAAAGAAGAGAATAGATATGATTGTCACTTATATGGATTCTGACTTTGATTTGTTGATAAGAGGTTGAGTGCAGTGAGACATAGGAAAGTCAAGTAACTGCAATATCAGAAAATTTAGAGATTTTTTTTTTTTTTTTTTTTTTTTTTTTTTTTTATTATTATTATTATTATTATTATTATTTACGACAGACTAGCTTCATCGTCTCAACACGATTCTTCTGCAATTTTACTAAATAATTTTCAGGGTGGTCAGTTTAGATTTTCGATTGAGTCTACTATTATTGTTTTGAATTTAGAATTCGCTCGTGCACATTCAAATAATTTGGCAATAAGTTAATCTTCATGGTCGTCGAGGTGACCATCAATGACGGATTTTTACTATTATCTCTACAGAAAATCATTATAACATTACCTATGGAATCTGTTAGAGGCCTATGGTTGTAATATTCAGATGATATTTCACTACAATTAATTATAAAAGTATTCAAAACTCATTAATACTGAAATTGAAATTCAACCCATATTTTTTTCTACGATCTTCTTCGTCATCCCCATTCTCATTGCAGAGAAGTTTAGATTTCATAATTTAATATGGAAATCTCTGGAGTGATTGAATTGTAACGTATTCAAATTTTAAAACAAAAATTTTAAATTTAAATTAAGATAAAATCTTTCAATTAAGAGTAAATGAATCTTTCTATCTTCCTAAATTTTCATTAAATTAAACCAAATTCAAATAATTCAAATTAAAATTTATCACTTGAATCATGAAACCGAATCAACTTAGTTAAATACTCATAATTGTTAAGATTACGGAAAATCAAAATACGATGGACAGTGGGGACGACGAAGCAGTTGATATATCAAATGGTAAAAAAGATCACAAAAGAAGAATCAGTCAAGATGACTAACCAGAAAAAGTAATAGAGTGGTCAACGACGATGGGCATGGCTCTTGTTTCGCTGCCGAAGTAACAGAATTTTCCGGAATGGCGAGGAGGATTTTTTTCTCCCATAGCTACAGGAAGAGAGTCTCCTCTGTCTGTCGTGTGAGAGAGAGAGAGGCTGAATTTCTCCCCTAGCCAAAATAAAGAGAGGCTTCTGTGGGGAGAGAGAGAGGGGGGCTGAATCTTTTCTCTCATTGCGACAGGAAGAGAGGCTCCTGTGGGGGGAGAGAGAGAGAGAGAGGCTCCTGTGGAGAGAGAGAGAGGCTCCTGATGGAGAGCCTGGATATTTATAAGTTTTTTAAATGATGAAGCATCGTGTTGGTCCATTAGAAAATTTCAATCGCATTTTTGGGAGATTTAATTCAAATATAAATTTAATTAATTTTTGAAAACATTTAGATAATAATACTACAATTCAAATGGTTTCATGTCTTTTTTTTTTTTTTAAAAAAGAATAATAAAACTTAGTTTCGTTTATTGTTCCTTCACCTGAATGTATCAGATAAAACATTCAAAAACTTAGTATATTAATTTAAGAATAATGCTAGAGTTACTCTCTTAAAACACTCGTTGACGTGTCAAATAACGATTGATGCAATTACTGTTTTTGTGCTCATCATGTTAGTTCTGTCTTGTGTTTTGTTTTTGGATTGGATATCATGTTGTCTATTTAAATTCCAAAATGTGTCAAACATGTTAGTTTAAGAGTTTATGTTTCACTGTTTAGAAAATGTTGTTTTCTTTAGGATTTCGATTCTATTCATTAATTAATTCATCCTTAATAATACTTAACTTTAATTTAATCCCAATTAGATTAACCTTAATCAAATTTTATTTAATTTTAAATGGTAGCCAATCGATCGTCTGAATTAGCTGAACGATCCGCACCCTCAAAATTTTGACCCCCTCGTTTATTTCAGAAGGGGTGATCGATCTCTCTTCAGAGCGCTCGATCGGCAACTCCTCTGTTTCCGAATCTCGTTTTCTCCTTACAATACCCGGTCGATCGCCCCAATTTCGCGATCGATCGGCACCCTTTCTGCCCGAACTCCTCTTCTTCACCATTTTGGCAATCGATCGCCCCCTTCAGGCGATCGATCGGCCCCCATGCATTTTTTCCATTTTTCCATAAACATAAATTTTTATCCTTAAAACGCATCCTTTTGTCCATACAATTTTATACACGGTATATTTTACATGTCTTTCAACCAAAATATTCTCAAATACTATTAAAATTGAGTTCTAAAAATTTCAAATCGTTACACAAGACACTAAATGTAACACCCAGAAAATTTCAGTAACGCACGTATACCTTGGATTAGATAGTTAGAGTAGTTATTTTAGGGGATAAAGGGATTAGATGTAAATTATGCTAAGATAAGAAGTTTGAAATGTCAAAATTTGAAAAGTCAAACCAATTAAGCACCAATAGAATGCTAGTGTTAAGTTGCATGAAAGGGTTTGAAAAGTCAAATGTGTAAATATCAACCAATAAGAAAAATTCAAAGGAAATTTAAATGAAATAAAAGAATGAAAAGTGAGAATTTAATGATGTCTTCACGTTGGAGATTGGAAGACAAGGTGGGGGTTAAAGGTTTAATGGTAATTTTAAAGAAAAGAGTTGAAAAATTCAAATATTTGAAAAGTCAAAACTCATAAACCAATGGGAATTAAGTACAAAAATATTTAAATGATGAAAAGTGGGGTGGTTTTGTGTGGTTCACCTTGGCTGACAAGAGGGGGAAAGATGAGGGAGTAAAGGGTAATTTTAAAAGGGAATAAAATAATGATAGAAATAGAAAAAGAAGAAAAAGTGTATTAAAGGTTAAGTTTTCATTTTTTCTTCCTCCTCATCGGCTCTCTCTCCCTCTCCTCCATAGCCGCCCTTCCTCCTCCTCATTTCTTCAATTTCTCAAGTGATTTCAAGGTAAATTCACATGGGTTTTTGTTTTTATAACTCTAGGTAAAGTTTGTTAAAGTTTTTAGTGGGTTTTAAGGTAATTTGGTGAGGGTTTGAAAACCCTAACTTGGTGAGTCCAAAAATTTGATTATCCTTGAGGGTTTTCTTCCACTTTTGGTTATTTAATACTTGGATATGTTAGTTTAGGTTGTTGGAGTGATTAGATTGTGAATTGGAATTGAAATACACAAAACCGGTTTTTATGCAAAAAGTGTACCGATTCTGTTCCTTGATTTTCGGATGGGCTAAGTGAGTTGTTTGGTTGATCTGAGTATTTCAATGGATAGTAGACGTATAGAGGTTTCCGAATTGGGGTGGCACGTCGAAATCCGTTGAAAAACGAGGGAGTTATGACCGTTTGAAGTTAGACGGTCAAATTTGGGTAAAAATCGGGTTGAAATGTTTTAAGTGTGTGATTGTTTTAAGTGTTGGTTAGTTTTAGGTTTAAGAATTTCTTAGATTGTATTGGTGACTTATTAAGCTAAGTTTTGTTATTTTAGGTCGTCGAACGAGTGAATTGATCGGTAGAATTGAGCAATTGGAAACCGAGCATTCAGGTAAGTAGTGGGTGCTATTCTTTCGCCCTCGGGCCTACACCATAGAACGGTAGGGTTTATTTATTATTGTTTTGCTTCGTGTTGTGTTGAGTTATTTATTTTGCTTCGGGTTGTGATGAGTTATTTATTTTGCTCCAGGTTGTGTTGAGTTGTTGTGTGGTGTGGTGTGGGGTTGCATATTGTTGAAACATGCATCATGATATAGAGCACGCTAGATACGTATAGCTGCATGGTTTGTCGTTGTGTGTTTGTCATTGTGAGGGTGAACGATAGTGGGTTAAAGAGTAAGACATCCTTTTGGGTGCAGGCAACTAAGGCACCTTTCAGTGCAGGCAACTAAGGCACCTTTCGGTGCAGGCAAATAAGGCACCTTTCGGTGCATGCAACTAAGGCACCTGTTGGTGCAGGCAAATAAGGCACCTTTCGGTGCAGGCAATAAGGCATCTAACAATGCAGGAAAACTTTATTCGCAAAACTGAGTGTTAGAAATTGCATGAGTTAGGGTGTTTGAACATTGTGTGCGTGTACATTTCATAAATCCCTACTTGCTAAGCATTAGGCTTACGTTTTGTGTTCTGTGGTATAGGTGACGGAGCATTCACAGGTGAGCTTGATAGTAAGGATCAAGACTAGGAGCAGTCAGAGATCCACGGAGCTCGCCGGTGCAGGCCATTTGTCGGGGCGCTTCGACCTAGTTCTCGGGGTGTGGTTCGTGGTTGAGATTTTGATATGTGTGGTTTATTTTGTGAGAGTTGTTTAGTGTAAATGTTGGTGGAGATGTTTTGGTTAGTTTTGGGTTAGAATTGATGGGTTGGTTAGTTTTGGGTTAGAATTGATGGGTGTATATAGGAGGGGTGTTTGGTTTGTTTGTGGTTTGATATGTGTGGTTGGTTTTGTTAGAATTGATGAGTGAATATAGGAGTGTTTGATTCTGGTGAGAACTGGGGTTGAATTGTGGTTTTAAATGTGTTTGTTTTTTAGGTTTTTGGATTATAAACTTTTAGCCGTTATATTGTCGATTTTTTATTTTAAAGTCAATAACGTCGGGTTGATTTGCTATATGTTTTCGATGACTATTTTAAGTCGGTTTTCTAAGATTTTTGGGCCCGATTCCCAATAAATTTCGAGGGTTTGAAAAACTCGAAAACGAGTCGAAAAATTTACGAAAATTATTTTAAACGCTGTATTAAACGCGGGATAGCTTAGCAAAGTAGCGCACCGAGCCGTGGCGGGTTCGGGGGCGTTACACTAAATCAGAACAAGTAAATTCAAAAAGACTAATAAGATAATCATGAACATGTTGTTGGTGCTTCAAATAAAGATTGGACCTAAAGTTTAACCTAGTCCTAAACAAGCAAACACTTAACTTGATTCAATCAAACAAGAGTTCAAAATAGAAATTGCAAGCATGGTTTAAAACAGAATTTATTTAACTAATTCCTTGTTAAACATGCAAGTTGATTCATGCTCATCATTCTAAATTTAACTTAACATCAAGGACTCAAGCACTTGACAATTGACAAACAATCAAACACAATTTGCATCAACATTAAGAACAAAACAGAATCATAAAGCATGGTCAAATAGAATATCCCTAACTCCATTTTTAACATGCAATTTGTTTCATGTTCATCATTCTAGAATTGAATTCAAAGCATCAACTAAGACCCTAAACATGGCTTAAAGAAAGAAAATGGTTATAACATTTGAACACATTAAAGATGCATTCCAAAAGAAACTAACACAAAGACACAAACTAAACTCAAAACAAAGTTGACAACTAAGCACAAGAAATTGCTTTTGGCCATGCTCAATTTCATCTAATTTAGATCACAAGATTAGTTAGGTCATTCCTAATGAAACTAATCTAAGATGTATTCAATTTTAGCATAGCAAAACAGCAAGTTAACTCTATAAAAAAAATCCTAAACAGTTAACAAAAGCAACAAAGACTTAACAAAATTTATCACGAATTAATCCTCCGAATTTACACCAATTGCTTGGCCGAAAGACACTCCAAATTCCAACAGATATTTATCACTAAAACAAGCCTAAATAACATCACAAAATTGAGGAAACTAAAGATGCAATTGACGGCTAAACAATGTCACAAAAACATAAAAGAAAGGCATTAGAAATCAACACCAATTAGTAAACAAAACATGATAAAAATCTGAAAATTAAAATAGAACATGCAATGATCACATGCTAAACACTTTAGCTAACTAAACAAGATGATACAACATTTAATCATGATAAAACTAACGGGTTAAGAACAAAAACAAACATGATAAAAACAGAATCAAAAGACAACAATTTGACAGACAAAACTCACATTAAAATCCAACAAATAACTGTATCCAAATTGCCCATTTCCTTTGTGTTGCACGCCCAACTGCTACTTGGCTCCTTGCTGCGTGCGACCCTCACTTTGATCAGCATCCTTTTGTTCCAAGCTTTTAATCAATCCAAACCATCCTAAAAACTATTACAAATGCAAATATCCTAACAATAAAATGGATACAAGTTTGCCAATAATTAAGGTTTAAGTAAAAACTAAAATTTCCTACAAACTAAAACGTATAAAAGCTTGGTTACAAAATTTGTTAAAGGAAAAACAAATTTCCCCTTGATGATGCCATTCCAAACTTTAACCAATGATGGCAAAGTGGTATTGAGGTTTTTGCGTAAGTACATATTCACTCGTTTCAGCACGCCGCGTGCGATAATTAGTGATGAAGGTACTCATTTCTGCAACAAGCCATTTGAATCACTACTTTTAAAATATGGCGTCAAACATAGAAAGGCATTGGGGTATCACCCACAATCAAATGGTCAAGCAGAAGTCTCAAATCGAGAAGTTAAGATTATTCTGGAAAAGACAATGAGTGATTCCCGTAAAGATTGGGCATATAAGTTGGATGATGCATTGTGGGCTTACCGGACCGCATTCAAAACTCCATTGGGAATGTCCCCATATCGGTTGGTCTTTGGTAAAGCATGTCACTTACCCGTCGAACTTGAGCACCGTGCTTGGTGGGCTATGAAGAGATTAAATTTTGACTTGACAGCCTCTGGCCATAAACGCTATCTCTAAATTAATGAACTCGATGAATTACGCACCAATGCATAAAAAATTTTTAAGATTTACAAGGAGAAAACAAAAGTGTGGCATGACAAGCATATTATGCATAAAGATCTATTGGTGGGCCAGCAAGTGTTTTTATTTAATTCCCGTCTAAAACTTTTTCGGGAAAGCTGAAATCAAGATGGTCGGGCCATTTTACGGTGGTTCAAGTATTTTCTCATGGTGCAGTTGAGTTACGTGGATCAGACGAAGGGATATTCAAGGTTAATGGTCAAAGAGTTAAGCCGTATTTTGGTGGTATTATTGAGGGTGAACCATTTGTCACTCACCTCACACCCAAAGAGTAAAGATCGCTTGACGTCAAGCTGATGACGTTAAAACAAGCACTTGGTGGGAGGTAACCCATTTATTTATTTATTTATTTATTTTTATTATTATTATTCTTATTCTCGTTTTAAGTTTATGTATATTTTAAATTTGCTTCAATTCTGTTAAATTAAAATTAAACAAAAACAACAAAATAAACCCTAAAAAGAACAGAATGAAAGCCGATCGATCGGCTTTCATCCTGCAGAACCTTCACCAAATCGAACTCTCTCTGCGAACTCCTTCCCGACCGATCAGCTGCAACCATCCACCGCACACTCTGCTCCTTTTTGTTTTCTCCTTCGTCGACGCTCAGAACCGAAGAACTACCTCCGGCCGACGTTTCACTTCCCTCCGGTATGTTTCTTCCTCGACTTGACATTTATCCCCTGATAACTGTTTCCATTTTTGCTGTTTGTCACTGAACTTCATTGGTGAATATCGAATTTGTGTTGGTTGAGGCTGTTCTCAGTAGCCATTCTTAATTGTCTACTCAATTTTTGCATTGCTTTTACTTTTTGCGGGTTCTTTGGAGTATAACTTGGCTATAAAGGGAATTTGTTCACTAATGCCCACCACGTGCTCGAACAATTGCTTGTGAGAGTGCTGATTTTTACAGCAGAACATTTTTCTTATATTTTTGTGAATTGGCCTTTCTCTTGCATGACTAATATCTTTTTTAGCTTTTAACCTTGGTTCGTTGTTTAGTATTTGGTGTGCAATAACAGACTTCTAGGTGTGCGCGTGACATTTAACGATGCCTCCCAAACGTAAACAAGCGTCATTCAGCTCAACCTCCTCTAGTGCAATTCACCACTCTTTCCTCAATACTGAAGCAGAAAATTATTTCAGGGAATTCATGACTAAGGATAAGGCAATGATCTGTGAAATTCAATTTCAACCTGGACAGCTAGATGGCAACATTTTAGGCATGCTTCAGCAGCGCAATTGGGAGCCCTTGGCTGTTCTGGGGGGTGATGCCAATGTGAGCGCGGTCCGAGAATTTTATGCTAATCTTAAAGCATCTCAAGGAGTTGGACCCATTAAGGTCGTCGACTTTTTGGCTGCCGCGATTAATGCCAAGTTCAGTTTGCCCAATTTACCAGTGGATGAATTCCACATGAAGATGACTGAGGGGCCCGATTACGAGTCCATCCTACACGTGATGGGGCATCACGGCTCTACTTGGATATATTCAATGGTAAAATCGACTTCACCTCTCCATTTATTGATAAGTTGTTTGAACCGCTATGCTCAAGCGTGGTGTCGGTTCATCCGCGGTAATCTCATGCTGACCTCGCAGAAATCAGAGTTCACCAGAGATCATGCAGTACTTCTGTATTTCATATTAACAGGCCGATGCATAAATGTTGGCCGCATCATTCATAGAAATATTATTGCCTACTGCAAGGGCCCTATCACTGCTGGTCATATTCATCCAGTCCTCATTACCCACTTATGCTCGGCTGCAAACGTCCCCATGAGCTCCACGGACAAGCTATGGATCCAGGAACTGGTGTATGGTTCCACTAATATTTCCAGAATCATAACTTGGCCCCATGGCAATTCTCGTGATAATGGATTGAGATTCGAGGAAATAGATGCAAATGTCGAAGTCCCTCCTGCACCATGGCCTCCACCTCGTTTGCGGCGTGATGGCATTCGTCCATTTACAATTGATGAGGTGGGGCGTATGGCGTATGGTGGAGAGTCTCATCATCCAACAAGAGCAGCGGTTCGCCATACTCAACACTCGACAATCACGAATGGAGCAGCACTTGGTGGATCTCCAATCCCACCAACTTGAGCATTCCCAATTCACGGCACAATATATCGACGCATTCAATGCTCATCATGGCTACTCAACACACTCGACTCCACCTTTTCCCACTTATCCGGTGCATTTACTCTAGCCGCATGAATCTTCACACGAGAATGAGAATGATGATTTGCCCGGCGCTTCATAAGGTACATTATTTTCACCTTCTGTGTTTTATTTTTTAACATTGAGGACAATGCTTATTTTCAGTTTGGGGTTACTTAGCACACTTTGCCATATTTTGGTCCACTTTGCTATATTTTGGTTTTTGCAATATAAAATCTTAGTTTAGATGTCAATGATTGCAATTTTGAATAAATTTATGCTTGAGCTAATTGAAAAATGCTGAGTAAAAGTGTTGTTGGTATTAGTTTACATTGATTTGAGCTTACAATGTTAGACTCAAACCATGAGCACATTATCATTCTTGTTTGATTCTATCTGTTGGTGTCATACTCATGTAGTCTACATATATCGAAGCCCAAACACAGTGAGACAGTGAAGCTCCAGCCAAATAAAACATTAACGAGAGCATAGTAAGGAAAATCTTTCTTGACTTTGCCCAATATCCTCGAATGCTAATTGAAATTTTTCATAAATAAGAGAATGATGTAGGCCATTTTTGGACCGTTTGAGCTTTCTAAGCCTACCGTGTTGTGTCATTTAATGACACCCTTAGTCACCATATTGAACTGATTATTTACCATTCATTTGTCACCTGTAACTTAGCCCAACTTCTTATATATTTCTCCTGCCTTATTTAATGAGCACGGGGATATTGATCTATGTAGGGGAGAGTTGGAGAAGGAGCTGGTGAAACTCTATAGCAACTCCTTTGTCATTTGTTTCTATGTACAACATTAGGTCGTTGTTACATTTACTTTATTTGTTAAGTTGTTTAAAAAAAAAGAGCAAGCTTCACAAGTTTAGTTTTCATTCTATTTTTTTTTCTCTCTGTAAGTTTTATGTTTGTATTGCTTTTGTTTTGTACTAATGACAAAGGAATTAAGTTGGGAGATTTTGAATAAAGTAAGTTTGGGGGTGAGCGATTAAAAAAAAGTTTGATTGAGTTCAATAAGCGAGTAAGTGAATAGAAGAAAATTTTGAGTGGGTGAAATAAGGTGGAATGAGTGGTGCTCAGGGTACTCGCTTGATTCTATATAATTTCTACCCTTTAACCCAACCTTTTATTACAAGCTTGTAAAGACCTATTGACTTTTGTTTTGATCTATGGATATTTGTTATTAGTTTGATGCTGGGCAAAGCCAATGAATGATTAAAGTGGATGGAGTATTCCCAAGTGAGCTATGAGTGTATTTCTTTCCCGTAGCTATATTAGTTGACCTAGCAGTTAGAGGAAAATAAGAATGACCATGCACACACACGAGGATTTCGAAGTAAGCAACGGTCAATGCGCTAATATGAGTAATTCTTTTGCTGAGTAATAATCTTGGTAGCTTTTAGTATGAATTGTTCAAGCTGAGAAGATTTACCAAAAACTTTGATGAGGATTGCTTTACCATTATCTTGTATTGTGCATTAATATATGGGATTGAATTATATATCTGTTGAGATTTTTTTTTTTTTAGTTTTATTCGGTTGATGACAAGCTTTCATTCAAGTTTGGGAGTGTGATAAGTGTGTATTTTACACACTTTATTGTACTTTTTTATACTTGATTTGATATGCTTTAATCAAGCATGTGAATGATACTAATAACTTTGGTACAAATGTGTAGAGATATTGAGAAATTACAGGATTCGGAAAGGAAGAAGTACAGGAGACAAATCAGCTGAAGAAAAGATAAAAATTGGATGGCAGAGAAGTAGCCGAACGATCGCATAACCTCATGCGATCGATCGGCCAAGACGCTTATTTGAATAGCACTCCCGAGAATTCTGCGATCGATCACAGAATGGCAGGTGATCGAACACAGAATTGAAGAAGAAAACAGAGAAGTCTGCGATCGATCAAAGAATGGCAGGCAATCGAACGCAGAATTGAAGAAGAAAACAGAGAAGTCTGCGATCGATCGCAGAATGGCAGGTGATCGAACGCAAAATTGAAGAAGAAAACAGAGAAGTCTGCGATCAGAATGGCAGGCAATCGAACGCAGAATTGAAGAAGAAAACAGAGAAGTCTGCGATCGATCGCAGAATGGCAGGTGATCGAACGCAAAATTGAAGAAGAAAACAGAGAAGTCTGCGATCGATCGCAGAATTCTTCCTGATCGATCGGCTAAGATGAATTATCGAAACCAAGCAGAGGCTCAGCCGAACGATCGAAGAACTCCAGCCGATTAATCGGCTGAAGTAATATTTTTCGTGCAAGCCGATCGATCGACTACACTACAACCGATTGATCGGCTATATTAATACTGTTGTTTAATCTAAACCATTGGATAAGGCTGATGGACGCGTGAGATTGAAAGATTATGTATTCTAAGTTGACTCCTAAGGAGTTCGCACAAGAGAAGAGGAGAGAACGGCAGACAAGGGAGATTCGCACAAGAGAGAAGAAAACTGAGGAGAAAGAGTTCTGAAATACATCGCAGTGTTTTATCTTCTCTTTAGTTCTTAGTCATGAATGACTTTATTGTTTTCATTATTTTCGTTGTTTCTCGTTATTCTAGCATTAACTAATTTTCTTTTCTAGGGCTACGATGTAGCCGAATTATAAATATTTAGTTTTTTTTTAACTCAAATTGTTAATTTTCTGTTTCGATATTGTGTTGAGTAATTTATTCTGTTCTTAATGCTTGCGATTTCCTGATCACCAAAAGCATGTTTATAGGATTATTTTAAGATACGAGAGTTACAAAATAATCGCGCACTGAATAATTTACCAAGAAAAGGATGTTAGGCTAAAGATAGCTAATGCGTTTATGTGGTAGTATAATTTCTCGTTCTTAATGTATTCAATTAATTCTTAGGATTAGAGACCAAGAGGTAATAATTCGTTAATTGAATAAGTTTGTCATTGCTCGAGAGAGATTGATGAATATTTTTGTGAAATTGCCATCAACACATAGAAATAGAAATTAATGATTTGGATTAGGAAAACTAAATAGGATTAATTTAGGTGAAATCAGAAACCCTAGACCTTTCTCATTATATTCTCAAACTCATTTAATTTCTACAATTTTCTTAAATTATTTTGCTGTGTTTTATTAAATCCAAAATCACCAAAGTTCTATATTCATTATAAATTGGGATTAATTTTGTTTGATAATTAGTGAAATTAGTTCTCGTGGGTTCGACTCGTATTTATACACTTTATTACTTTTGCGACATGTTCACTTGCATAGGATTTTTTGCAACACTCATCAAACTGGAGGAAACCGTAACGGTAATCTGATGATCCAGCCCATCACCCGAGTGATCATCAACTGATGGTCAGCCATGACATCAACTCGAACCATCAACACCCTGATTAGGTTTAAGAATTCGAAATCCAAGGGACGTGTCATTATCGTCCTACTACTAGTTTTTTGTACGTGCAAACAACACCACCTTCACACAATAGAAAGTGTAACAGGATAGCCTTGTGATACTTTGACGCTAAGACTGCTCAAGGTATCAAGTGGGTTCATCCTTTCCACATAACACAACAAAAAGAACTATCATGTATGCTATAAAAAACATGAGAAAACCATATGTACATATACGTAAAAAACTGACGTGTTGGCGACAAGACCATGTCATACTTTTACAGGTGACAGCCCATCGAAATAAGTTTTTTGAAAACATGCTATACAATGCAGAAAGAATAAAATCTCTACCTTGACGATGACTACTCATCTTCCTTACAAGAGCGACAACCTCTACTAAAGGCTCAAAATCGGTAAACTCGTCTGAGCCTATAAGGAAAAAATCATGACATATGGTTGGGTCCTATATCAAAACTAAGAACCCAATCTGACACTTTTAAGTCACCGGTCAACACTTACAAGTGGTGATCGACTCACCGGTTGACACTTATAACACTCAGCTAACCAGAGGTCAGCACTTCATCCTAGCGGTGTACACCTCATACCTTTCGAGTTTCAATCTAAAATACACGAGTGGTCGACACCTCTCCAAAAATTGAAAAGTCGTGCAGTCGATACTTCCCATGAAGCGTCGACACTTCAAGTCTCTCTAGTTCTGACTGAAAAGCATGACCGGTCGACACTTACTCTGAGGTGTCGACACTTTTAAACTCAAGAGTTTCAATGTAATACACGACTAGTCGACACTTTCTCTAAGGTGTCAACATTTCTCTCGAAGTGTCGACCTCTGAGTCGATTCCAGCGAAGGAGAGTTCGTGAAACTCATCTTTCCCCTCCGTTTTTTGCCTCCAAAAGGTGATTAAACTTGCACAAACTCTAAAAATAATAACATTCCAGAATAGTCAAATGCATTCAAGCTTCATTGCCCAAATTCGTTCCCAAACAAAACTCTAACTTCTAACCTAAAAATGGAGAGCTTAAAACAATTTACCTTCAAAACAAGTTCACAAAAGTCGGTGCTCGTTGTTCCAGTAATGATCTACTACCAACCTCGCCCCTTCCTCTCTCCCTATTTGCCGTGTGGCGGCTTCAAATGAGGGGAGCCTAGGGTTTCTAAATCCTTTTATAAAATTTTTCTCCTATTTATCCATTTGCCTCAACTTTTTAATTAATGAAATTTATCCATTTGCCTCAACTTTTTAATTAATTCATATCACGTCCATTTATTACTTCATTAATAGCAATCATCCAATAACATTTTCTCCAATTTCAAGCACACGATAACTTTTCAAATTATCGATTTTACCCAAAATTTCTCAAAAATTCAAGGTTGGAATTAAAAGACAAAATGAGTCAACCTATGACACGTCGTCAGTCAATAGAAAACTTCAATTATAAAAGTACCAGGTTTTACAATTCTGGCATTTCCATTGGGTGAATTGAGTCGTCGCTGTTTTTCCTTGCAAATTTCCTAAATTATTCAGTCTCACTGACAAGTTTTAGAGCTCGGGTTCCTCGTTCGGGAATTTGGTTTGTTTTCCCTGGTTAGATAAATCGTGTTGTTGTTTGATGCCTTGGATCGTTAAGTGTTTCGTAGGTTTACCGGTCCAATGGGCTTTAAAATGTGGGTAGCATTGGATTTTCCTCTCCCTTGATTCAAATCGTAATATTTAATCCAATGTTTAAATTCTCGAAGAGTTTTGAAGTTGTGGCTTCATTTAATATAATATAATATATTATGTTAATTTTATTAAGTAATATTATTATTTTTTAATTTAATTTGATGGGAAAAATAGTAATTACATATTTGCTCCCTTATCGATTGATAGTCCAAAAATACCAATTCCAAGTCATGGACATCGGCCTATGTCCATAGGCCTAAGAGCACCTCCAATGGAGGTGCTATCTTGCTTGCTTGTCAGACTTGCTCTGACAAGCAACAGCAACTACCGTTGCTATCCTCATTGGAGAGCAACAATAGTTGCTCAAGGGTTGCTTTTTTAAGCAACCCTTGAGCCACGCTTGAATTAATTTTTTAATAAATTTTATTTATTTATTTTAATTAGATTAAATATTATATTTTGTGGGTCATATACCAAAAAATTATACCGTTGCTCAACGGCTAAAACTTGAAAAAAATAATTATTTTATATATTTTCACTTTTTCTATCTATAAAACAAACATTGTTGTCCAAATTCATATTTCCTTCTCATTTTTCCTTCACAATTTCCTACAATTTCTTCACAATTTCCTTATCATATTTTTTCAAATTCATATACAAATGGATTCTGATAACTCTTCAAATTTCAATCACTCAAATTATCAGAATCCATTTTTTCAATTTTCTCAAAGTTCTTCAAATATCCATCACCAAATACCTCAAAATCCATTTAATCAATTATCCCAAAATTCTCCAAATTCCCAAATTCCACATTTTCAATATCATCAAGTACCGTCAAACTTACAAAATTTTCAAAATTATCCATTTCCACCATTTCAAAACCCACATTTGAGTTCCTTTGAGACGTTCCAATTTTCGTCATTTGTCCAGTTTGCAAATTCACCACCATTTGGTTCACCTCCCTCACACCAAACACCATCCACCTCTGCTTCTGAATTCCGACCTGGACGCAGTGGAGACGAGTTACAGAATGCGCCTCGAATTGTTGAAGAGAATAAACCTCAAAAATCCAAACAAAAAATGAGGTGGAGTAAAGCAGCAAATCTACTTCTGATAAGCGAATGGCTCAACACATCTAAGGATTCTGTAATTGGCATTGACCAAATAGAAACACGTTTTTGGGACCGCATTGCTGATTACTTCAACGAAAATCGCAAAGATGGGCCTAGCAGAACAGGGAATCAATGCAAGGACCATTGGAACAAGATAAATCATCATATACTACTTTTCAATGGTTGTTACCAATGAGTTCAACGAGCACGTCATAGTGGATGGTCCGATGACCAAATTATGGAGCATGCCCACCAACTGTATAAATCTGAAAATGGTGGCTCTCATTTTATGTTTCACTACTGTTGGAAGATGTTAAAGGATGAGCCGAAATGGAATACTTCATATCAGCAAGAGGGCTCTAAGAGAACAAAAGTTTCCGAATCAGGGGCATACACTTCGTCATCTAATCTAGAGAAGAGTGACAATGAAGTACATGAAGTGCGGCCAAGTGGCCAAAAGAAAGGGAAAGAAAAAAAAAAAAAAAAAAAAAGGTGAGTCTACTAAGTATTTGGAAACTCAATCTCGAAAAGCAGCTGCATTGGAGAAATTAGTGAAGATTGAAGCTAAAAAGTCAGAAGATAAGAGAATAACAAAGTACATGGACTATCTCATTATGGATGCGTCGTATATGACTGATCAATAAAAAAAAGATCACGAAAGATTTTGTGATCATATTAGGACTAACATCTTGAAATTTTAATGTATTTTTTTCCGCAAGTTATGTAATTTATTTTCTACAAGTTATGTAATTTCTTTTCTGCAAGTTATGTAATTTCTTTTCCGCAAATAAGTGTTATATACAATTAATATTAATTTTAGTTGCTTCCCAAAGTATAATATTTGCTTCTTTTATAAATATAAACTATAATATTTACTTAATTTAATGATATTATGATTATATATATATAAGAAAAATTAGTATTAAAATTAATATAAAATTATTTTATAAGCAACGGACTAGGGGTTGCTATAATTGAAGTGCAAAGTTGCTTGAGGTTGCTTAAGAAATGAGGTGAAAGAGAGAGAATGTAGTTTATTTAAATAATATTAATTTATTTTATAGCAACTCCAACGGGTTGCTACCGTTGGAGTTGTTCTAATGACCCAAATATGTGTAGAGAAAATATTGCAATTATTTTATTATGTGATTGGGAAAAATAGTAATTACAACCTTAATTATTGAAGGTTATGGTTCTTATTTCATGTCACTTCTACATTCTCTCTTGACTCCCATCATAAAAGAGAACAAGACTTTGGTCTAAATAGAACACTTGTTGAAATGAAAAATCCAATAAAACTGAAACTCTACTAATGCGAAAGTGTTCAATGGATCCAAGTAAGTGTTCACTTCCTTGATGATATTCTTAACATGGAATAAATATTTTGGGATAATAAATATTAAAGTCTGTGGAGAACTTAGTTTGGATTTTAAGATCTTACATGCATAAGTATAGTTATCATTTTAAACTAACAAGTTACGCTATAAGGTGGTGCCTAACAATAAATTCGTGGAAGCCTAGGACCAAAACAAATAATATCTTGTTTACTAGCATGTTAGGAATCTAAAAATTATCTAAATGATAAGTTTAAGCATTTAATTAATTAAATAACAATGATAGATTGTTGTCATAAAGATTATCTAAATGATAAGTTTAAGCATTTAGTTAATTAATTAACACTGATAGACGCTAAGTCTGGGGGAATCAATGGGCAACACTTTCTTGAAAGAATTACAAAAGAGCCTAATGCTCTCAATTATCAGTGCTCTGTCAAATTCACTGAGCATCAAATAATTATATTTTGTTTCGATTTCCTTCCACAATCATGACTGTCGTTAGAGTTCGGCGTGATCCAAATTCTATTTGGATTGGGCCGATTCGACTTGTATTATAGATCTCTTTTAGAATTTTTTTTTATGTAAGTTAGAGTAGCAAAATTCACAGTTGTTTTTCGATCTTCATGTGGTCATAATCTCCTCTGCCCATAATTCTTTTTTTCTCAAAAGAGTTTTCCCACGTAATTTGGTGCCCCACATTCATAATTTTTCTTTTTCGTTTATCGTTTGATTTTCTAACAAATGGTATTAGAGCTTGCTTGGGAAGAGATTTAAGAATCCAAGTTTCGAATTTCATCGAAACATAAGTTTGATCGTTCCACATCGAATAATGTTTTCTTAATTTTTCCTAAAATTACAATCTTTGGGAAAAAGAAAAATAAAAAAATGAGGGAAAATTGTTCCATCTGTCATTCCTCTTCTTCATGAAGACTTGTTCTTCTCAGCCATTCAACCACCATTAGAAATTGTTACTCTATCTATCGTTAAATCTTTGACGTTCCCCAGTTTTGAGTTCGCCCGAGTCGTTTTCCCTCGGAGCAACAGGTTTGTCATCAAAGGATTTGCTATTCATCATCCGTCATCATATATCTACATTGTTGTTCTTCGTTCTCGCTATCAAGCCCTTTGTTTGGGTTTGTCATAAGAGTATCCGTCACAAAGTTAGATTTTTACTGGAGATAAAAATTGTTGACAATTCTTCAAATTTGTTAGAGAATTTTGGGACATCAAACTAATAATTTCAGGCAGATTTAGAATTACGGAAATATATCAATCTTGAAGATTTTTTTTCAGCAAAATTCAAAACAAAGTTGAATTTTATGATATTGCAATTATTTTAACGATTAGATTAGATTTGATTTGATTTTGGATCTGATTAGTTATTACAAAAATATCTATTTTTTTTTTAATCTTGTGATATCTGTATTTTTTTCGCTTCAATATGTGTGAATATTTTATTAAAAACAGTAATTTCGGGTTAGACATTTTGTACAAGAATGTGCTTTTTTGGGCGATGAGATCTTTGAAGTGGATTTTCTACTTTCAAATCAAGATTCGATATGTAACGCCCCGAACCCGCTCCGGCTCGGTGCGTCACATTCCAAACCCAACCCGTGATTAAAACGATGTTTAAAATGATTTTTCGTAAATTTTTTGACTCGGTTTTCGGGTTTTTCGAACCCTCGATTTTTGTTGGAAAACGTGCCAAAATACATTTAAAATATGTCGGAAAAAGTCGGGTTAAAACAAAGTAGAAATAGTATTTTTGTGAAATTTTTTTTTTTTAAAAGCTGCTAGGCGCGCGCAGGGCGCGCGCGCACTGGGCGCCGCGCACGCCCGGGCAGCGCACGGCACGCGCGCAGCGCGCGCGCTGTGCGTGCCGCGCGCACGCTGGGCACGCCCCGTGCGTGCCCAGCCGCGTTCGGTCGCGTTTCGGGCCCGATCGATCTGGCTCGCTCGGGCTATTTTCACCAAAATTGACCCCGGACGCGATCGATCGTGACCCATGCCCGATCGATCGGGCTGTCTCTGGTTTTTTTCGACCAAAAATGTCCCAAAACACCCCGTTTTGACTTTTCTTGACTTTCTCAACCTTTCTACACTTTTCTACGAGGCCGACACCTCCAAAAAATCCCGAAATTTCTACCATACGCTCCCGACACATAAATCTTCAAATCCCGTAAATTTTGTGGAAAACCGACTTCAAACGGATATTTATAAAAATAGTGAACGCAACCCGACGTTATTTATTTTAAAATCAAAACGAGCGGCATAACGCCTAAAGTTTTTTAAACCAAAACCTGAAACCAAAACACACAAAAATATATGTTTTCAACTTCCCAAATACTACAACCAGTAAACACAATACTTCCCACTCAACCACTCAAAACATTACAAAAACACTTTTGTAAATATTCGTACTAAACACCCCATCCATCGAAGTCGTTTTAAACAAAAACCCTTACGAAACTCTTACCAAATTATCTACGACACTCCTCCCAAAATACCCGAGGACGATAGTGGTCAAGACGCCCCGACAATTAGCCTGCACCGGCATGCCCCGTACACCACCAACTGCGTCCCAGTTCTAGCTTTCTTTAAAGTCCTCACCTGTACTCCTGTCGACACCTACACCACAGAACACACACGCACACGTAAGCTTACGCTTAGCAAGTAGGGATTAACAAATACGACTAGATAAAATACAAGCTACACGCAACACTGAACAAAACAACCAAACAACACGACGACACAACGCAACCCCCTTACACATGCCAATTCTATTCCCTCTGCTGCTTTCTTACTCATGCACATTAACGACGAGACGTTAAACCCTCTAGTGCTCTTGCACTTTAACGCTGAGGCGTTCAACTCCCTAGTGCATACTCTCTAGCACGTTAACGACGAGACGTTAAACCCTCTAGTGCTCTTGCACTTTAACGACGAGGCGTTCAACTCCCTAGTGCATACTCTCTAGCACGTTAACGACGAGACGTTAAACCCTCTACTGCTCTTGCACTTTAACGACGAGGCGTTCAACTCCCTAGTGCATACTCTCTAGCACGTTAACGACGAGACGTTAAACCCTCTGGTGCTCTTGCACTTTAACGACGAGGCGTTCAACTCTCTAGTGCATACTCTCTAGCACGTTAACGACGAGACGTTAAACCTTCTGGTGCTCTTGCACTTTAACGACGACGCGTTCAACTCCATAGTGCATACTCTCTAGCACGTTAACGACGAGACGTTAAACCCTCTAGTGCTCTTGCACTTTAACGACGAGGCGTTCAACTCCCTAGTGCATACTCTCTAGCACGTTAACGACGAGACGTTAAACCCTCTGGTGCTCTTGCACTTTAACGACGAGGCGTTCAACTCCCTAGTGCATACTCTCTAGCACGTTAACGACGAGACGTTAAACCCTCTAGTGCTCTTGCACTTTAACGACGAGGCGTTCAACTCCCTAGTGCATACTCTCTAGCACGTTAACGACGAGACGTTAAACCTTCTGGTGCTCTTGCACTTTAACGACGAGGCGTTCAACCCCCTAGTGCTTACTCTCTAGTACGTTAACGACGAGACGTTAAACCCTCTAGTGCTCTTGCACTTTAACGACGAGGCGTTCAACTCTCTAGTGCTTTTCTTATACATTTCATGCTACTCACACAACACTCAAAACTCAAACACCAAACAAACCCCAAACAATAACACAACACTCAAACACCAAACAACAGCCAAGAATGTCAGTTCCACACTACGTAATACAAAACGACACAACTATCAAACAATACAGGGCCACCATACAACCAAACCATGCTTAACCAAAACAAACAAAGCAAAGCAACCAATTCACAATTCAAACCAAGTAAAGCAACCAACAACAATTCCCTACCGTTCCGTGGTGTAGGCCCGAAAGCAAAACATAACGTCCTCTACTTACCTGGTGCCTCGGCACGTTCTCATTCACTTATCCAACCAAATTACACGCTCGGTCACCTAAAATAACGAAAACTTAACTTAGTAACATCCTAGGAAATTCTAAAGAAATCAACTAAACCAAACAAACACAAACTTTTCAACCTAAACACTCAAACCCGATTTTTACCCAAAATTAACCGTCAAACTTCAAACGATCATAACTCCCTCGTTTTTCAACGGATTTCGACGTGACACCCCAACTCGGAAACATCTACATGTCTACTATCCATTGAAACACTTAAATTAACCAACCAAACAATTTGGCCAAACCAAAACACCCAAAACAGCATCGGCCAACATTTTCTCCAAAACCGGTTTTCACAACCTTTCATCTAATTTCTAATCAAACTCCCTAACCAACCTAAACTCATCTATCTAAAGCTTAAACAACCAAATTTAGGAAGAAAACTCATCAAAGAAACCAAAAGTCGGAGCTCATCTTTTAGGGTTTCCAAACCCTAACCAATTTCACTCAAAACTCAACAAAACACTTACAAACTAACCCTAAGAGGCATCAAACTTAAAACCCATTAAAATCTTACCTTAAATCTTTGCTAAAATTGAAGAAAAGGGAGGTGGAGAAACCCTTTCATGGCTGCCTTTCGTGGAGAAGAAGAAGAGAAGAAAGATGGCTTTTTGCCATTTAATCATCCACTTTACCAATTTAAACAAAATTAACTTTTCCTCTTTAGATTTTTACCCCCAAAATCTCTCTTTTTATATAACAACCCCCACTTTTGTTTTCTTCACTCTTAACCCAACGTCAATGCCTCCTCTTTTCCATACTTTTCACTTTACTTTTCCCTTTTTAATTCCTTAAATTCTTATTGGTTCAATAAGTCTTTTGACTTTTCAATATTCATGAATAATTGGCTTTTCCACATATTTTTGGTTTGAATTTTCAAACCATATCTCTTCTTTTGCATAACTAAATTCCAATCCCTTTATCACTTAACGTTAAACTCTTCTAACCATTTAATCTTAGGTCTACACGCGTTACAGAAAATTCTCGGGTGTTACACGATATGTCATTATGAGAGGATAACGCCAGTGGAATTATAAAGGGTTTTGAATAGCATATTTGATACGATAGTTCAAGCCGCGAGATATACTATCACAGATTTGGATGGCGCTTCGTGGGATTAAAAGATGTCATTATCGCAGTTTAAATATTTTTAAACCTGGTCAGCATTAGTAGAGATTATTAGAGTTCAGTGTGTTCAATTTCTTTTTGTCGGACGGATGATTTGCATTTTACATCTTCTTTATAGAGTTTGTGTTAATATAGAGATTGTTAAAATCGGTGTGACTCGAATTCTATATGAGCAGAGCCGGTTAGGCACACATTGTAGATCTTATTTATGGTTTTCTTTCTCTATAAATTTATATGTAAACTAGAGTCGTAAAACTCGTGGTTGTATCTTAATTTTCAAATAGTCATATTATCTTCTATCCATAGTTTGCTTCCCTTCAAGTTTTTTTTCCACATAATTTTGTGTATCCCGCATTTGTTTTTCTTTTTATGTTATTTGTTCGATTTCTAACAACCATGACTTTATATGCATGAGTGACTTTGTACATACATAAATAAACACTTAGAAATACATATAGAGATGATCTCAAATTGTCTACGTACAAATGACATGTTTTCTTTATCTCTATACCTTTACAATTGTGACTCTTTTTCTTTTCTAACAAATATACGTGACAAAATTTGACCATCGAAATACCGTTGATTATATAAAATGAGAAAGAGAGACAACGTTGTAAAACTGAAAAACATTGGATGGGTTGATAAAAGCCCAAACCCACAAATGTTTTTTCTCATCTACTTCCTTCTCTCTTCCCTCTCTTTCTACACAGCACACTTTGTCAATTTTCTGCCTTCAAAATAGAGGAAGGATACATCTCCCTCACAAACTGAAAGTAGACATCAGAAGCTATTCGATACTTCATTCCACTGAAAGGAACCCTAAATGAAGGAGAACAAGCACTAGGAAGTAGGTCGCCATATAGTCTTACTTAACACTTCAAATGCTCCTCAATTCCATGCAATATTTGAATTTTGATCAGCACAGTTAACTGCCATTGGAAATCTCGAGAAATGACCCGATCTGGCCCATTCCTCGCAAGAACCAATTCAAAGTGGATTATCTGACATTATCACTTCTGCATAGATGAAATAAATCAAAAAATAGATTTTTGTTGTCGTAGAACTTGCTTTTATTGGGCCTGAGATTGGTTCTAAAGTTCCACTAAAGAGAGTTTCATGAGAACCATAAAAGTTTGGGTATAACCAAATCTAAATGTTGGTCTCCCAAAAAGTAACATAGGCGTGCTAAAGTTTCCTCGTGCCAATCCACCTTTGAACTCATATACAATCTCCCTTTGTACTCATATACAATCTATAAACTTTATGTCTTCTATGTTGTTTCTATTGTTGTCACTAACACCTCCAATGGCGACCGATGGATCTTAGAATTTAGACTATTAGATTCTTTGTTATTTAAATTTGGACTGTCAGAGTGTATTTTTATTTTGTATGTACGTTATTGCAAGACTTATTTCAAATGATATAAGCTTGCTACGATCATTTAACTCTTATGAATATTATAGAATAGAATCTTAGCCTCGCAATATGTTAGACATTAAACTATCCTATCAAGCTTATATCATTTCTCTTTTATACAAAACCATATGCTATAGATCAAATACAGAAATTTACAATACCTCCCCACGTTTTGTTCTTCGCAAACTTTGATAATGTGTCAAAATTTTTATTGAAAAGTATTAGAAACACATATTTGAACAGAAACTAATCAACAATATTATATGTAAAACAATGAACGAATTTTCAACTTGTTTTAAAAACAATCATAATTTTTGGAAAAAAAAAAGTAAGAACATTTAAATCTAATGAATGTTTCTGGTTAATTATAAACAAGATAATTTTTTAATATTTAATTAGCGTTCAACAAATGTAAGAATTGAGGTTCATATGTGCAAAGAAGAAGAGTCTCTTATGTCACACCAACTTCAGCAAGGATCCCTGAGTTATGGGTAAAGTTTCCAAACCCTCTTAATTCCATAAGTTTCTAAATGTTCTCCATTAGTACTTTTTCTTCTTTTTGAAGAACTTGACTATTTGGCCTCAATCTAAAGCAACTTAATGTAACATGTACACATGTCAAGCGATGTAGAATACATGTAGAATTAGTTTTATCATATGTGATTGACACATATGATAAGTCAGAATTTCTTTTCATATAAAAATATTAAGATTAAACAAGAACAAATAAGGCAGGCCCAAAGGAGGATGGTACAAAACCATGAACATAAATAAACAAATGAAGAAGGTTGTCAACAACATAAGAAATCAGGCGTCCACACATGAAAAGAGTTGCTCACGGCATAAGGTTTGGGAGAGTGGGCGTAGCGAGAATCCATGAAAATGGGGAGAAAGCCGAGAAGATGCTGGCTTTTGTTTGCTAAGACAGACTCAGCCTGCAATCTGGATAGCCCCCGTGTAAGGAGGAAGTTGTTGTGCTTTCAAAAACTCAACTTCATTCATTAACAATGCTAGAGAGAGAGAGGGGAAAAGACAGAGTGGAGAGAGACAGACAGAGTTGACGTGTGATTTAGACGTGGGGATATGGTGGAGGGTGTAGAGTTGTTGGTGGATCTTCCAAGGACAGATCGGGCTAGTCTTATCAGTAAGTCAAGAACTTTTGCTTGGTCAGCTGTCTCTTTCTCTCTCTCTTCGTATGCTTCCTTTTTTCTTTGTTTATTTTGATGATTCGTGGGTTTGTCTTTTATGTCTAACAAACACCTCATTCGACCTTCTCAAACCAAGAAAAGGACCCAAAGGGAGAGAGAGAGAGAGACGTGGGTTTGTCTTTTACGCTTACCAAATGCCTCATTCTACCTTCTCAACGAAAAAACAATGGTAAAGAGAGAGCCTAAAATTTAAGGTAACTTTGTAGGGTAAAAAACTTGAAAAATGAAAAAACCTAGCCCTAACTCTGCCGTAAGCAAGACCTAATAAAACTTAGTCATTCACAGATCCAACTTATTACTTTTACAAATCTACCAGCAAATCACGATTACCCACGTGGTAACAGAGTTCGTGTATTATGAAGTTATAACTTTGACTAAACCAATCACACACCTAGATGTTGCTGCAATTGGCAAAGACATCGGAACTTGGAAGAGCCACGTGGCGCCAACCAGAAGACGGAGGGAAATCTGAGCCTGAGGGGAGAGCTGCTGGTTTTGCAGGGCAGGTGAGAGAGCCAGAGTGACCCTTATTAAAGGGCCTCCGAGATTCAAGGGGAAGAAACTAGAGAGAGAGGAAGTGAAAGCAGAAGGATAGAGAGAGAAACACAGAGCTATTCCCAATGGAAAAGGACAGATGGCTCGTGGCCGACAGCTATACGGATCCCCTTATCTCTGAACACTCTTGTTTTCAGACTCGTGGATGCACGTGACCTCCTTCCATTATCTCCTTTTCTTTCTGTCTGTCTTCTTTAGTTTTTTTAGGGTTTATTAGTGGGCTTAATTGCTTCTCTGCAAATCTTATCACCCACCTACTTTCTCTAACACTAAAACTTTTATACTCCATTGCATATTCTCTGCAAACTGCATGTCCTTGTTCCTTTTACCAGTCCTTCTGACTTCATCTGTTTGAATACAATTAGACTGGCCATTTCTTAACGAATACCATGTGATTATGTTGATCAAAGCGAATTAGAGGAGATTTGCAAGATGATTTTAATTCTACGTCCGTTTATCGAGTTCTAGATTGTTTACTTATCTATATTAATTATCAAAAACATATATTACTCTTTTGCATCACGTCTGTTTATTGTGTTACATCAAGAATAATTTAAGAAAAAGTTTTCAAAAAGGAAAGTTAACTTTCTTATATTTATCATTAATTTTCGTTAACTCCATAAAAATAAAGAATGTCATGGACTACCTAGGGTTGAGTGACAAGACTCATAAAAATCTAACCTCGTCGGTTCCGAAGAAAGAAAATTTGATGGTCAAATCCGCTGGTGGTAAACAAATAGAATTCTAAAAGTTAGTTTTTAGCATTTATCCAGATCTGACTATTTCGTTGTTCTTTTTAAATTTTGTAATTTATAAAGACGAGAAATGAGTAATTTTTGGTCAAATTATCAAAGTTGTTCAGAAGTAGAAGTGTTTGCATAGTTATAAATCCAAAATAATGATACATATACTAAAGCTACCCAAAGATAAAATTTTAGATAATGTGTAAATTTTTGAAGAATCGGGATTTAAAGAATTATGTAATGTATTATAAAAAAGGCGTTGAGCATTTGGCTCTTCGAAAGGAGAGGGAGAGAGAGATCAAAGAGAAGCGATGTGAATCCCCCTAATGCTCTCAGTACAATATTATCTACTTTGGGTCAGATCTCATCAATTTATTCTTGATGTTAGCTAAAAACGCATTGTACTAGGTAAGGAAGATAACTCTATTAATAAACTACTCAATTTCCACTCTACCAAGCAATGTAGGATTGTGCACCCCCACTAGTATGAGCTCTGCCCTCACAATCAATAATATCTTGAGTCGTTCTTGTCTTCACAGGACGAGATTTCATAAGCGATTATCCCATTTCAGTGTTTGCACACGTAACGTTCTGATTTCTAAGTTCTATCAAAGTATTCAAAGCTACGTTCAAATTGACCTCTGTTTTTGTTAGATTTTTTTAAAAGTTTTTCGTTAGATTTTTTGGAATCTAATTTTGAGGTTGCAAACTGGAAATCTTTTGTTGTGATGAGCTATGTTGGCCAATCTATGTTAGTTACTGATCGGAGGTGAGAATAGATGGAGAGTATGCGGTTTTTGTCAAATATGACGTTGAAAACTTCATTTTGATCAACATCCTCATGCTTCTCCAATCGATCGTAGTTATGGTCTAGTCAACTTAAGTCATATCAAAGCTTCAACGTCTATCTTGACCAACTTTGAGGTTGTTCGTGCCCTTGTGGGTCGACTAAACCATGTGTTCAGTCTACCACTTGAGGGTTAAGTAGAACAAAACTATAGCAAGAGAAATCAACTACGTGATCGGTCGATCGTGGTCAATCCTCATTCTTGATTTGGTATCCTCATCCTATTGACTATGAATCTCTTTTCTAGTTGACCGCTCTGTTTTCCTATGGAGGGCAGTCCCATGTCTTGTCAACCTCTTCTTGTCATAGGTCGATCTATTCTTCGTATTGGACCATACCATATCCCTAGAATTTTGGAAGGGATTCTAATGTAGGTATTGTTTGTAAGTTTATAGGAGTTTGCAAACTTTTAATTGATTTTTGAGCATATTGTTTCCGGCGGTAAAATGACTCACTATCATTAGGTAGAGATTCACGTTCACTTACATGTATCATACTTTTTTAAAAAAAAAAAACCTTTATTTTGTAATAGATCACATGAAAAACTCGACTAGACCTATTTCATACCATGTTTGTTTTTGTTCTACATGTACGCCGATTTCACATGTTTTACTTTCCACATGCATGTTATTTCCTTTGATATCCTGAATGTATTTTTTGGCTGATTTTACTCGTGGTATGGTCCATTTGTTTGATGTACACCTTCTATTGAGCAAAAAAGTGTTTATTTGATACATGTGATATATGTATTAGAACAACTTATGATGTCATCTTTATGGTTGAAAATCTCTAAACCAAGCTAGGATACTTGTTTATGTCACAATTGATCTCAAGACAACAACTTCTATCTTCTCTCTTTCTCTTATATGCCCTCAAGTATCGTTGCATAAAGGTCTATGAGTTGATCTTATTTTTACAAGATGACATTATTTTTTGTATAGTTTATATATTATATAACATTGTTTTCGATATTTGCCTCACTGATGATTCACGAAATAAGTCTTTAAAATGCTAATGTTTTTAGTTTTAATCTAAGCATGCATACATTTTTTAGTTCATGTTTAGCTAATATATCAAATTTAATTTTTTCTGAATTGGGTATAGTAATAGAATTCTTATTCATTTTCGTTTGCTCACTACAAAATATTACCTTTTTTTTCCAATAAAGAAATGTGTGTAGGATTGAAATAACCTAAACGGAGGAGCGAACTAAGTTATTAAGCTTTTTCAAGTAATTAAGAATATAATTAGCTTACAAATCTAGAATGATTAATCTCTTTAAACTACAACAATATACTTATTCTAGTACGTAAGAAAATTAATAAGAAAGTAATATTAGAGAGAGAGATTTCAAACATAATTGTTAATGAAGTTCGGCCAAATTATTTACGTCCACTCTTCAAGGCTTTCCATTGAAGATTCATTTTCACTTAGCTAAACTTTTGGATAACAATCATATTAGAATTTGGTGTGAACCGAATTCTAGTTGGGCGGGATCGGGCCCGTATATCAATATTATGGTTTTACGTTTTCTCTATATATTGATGTTTGAGTCACAAAACTCATTGTACCATATTTGATATAAGTGATTCTCTCCTATGTCCGTGGTTTTTTTCCTTTCTAGGGTTTCCACGTAAAATTCGGTGTCCATTATTTTCTCGTTTTTCTTTTTTTGATTTCTCGATCATTCGTTACAGGTGGATTAGTGCGTCTAATCCTAACAACTGGTATCAGAGCTTCAGGTTAAAGTGGTTTTCGAAAATCAGGGTTTGATTCTTCGAAGGGTATCGATCGATTTCAGATTTGTAATTTCGATAAGAGAAATTTGCAATTTTTTGGGAGAAAAAGAAATTGGAAATAAAAAAGGAAAATAAAAAAAAAGTGAAAAGAAAAGGTGAAAAAGAATTCACCTTTTCTGATTGTCTTCTTCGACCGACGGTGAAGAAGAACAGAGAGAAGAAGGGCTTTCAAAAGAGAAAGTCGCCGTTCGACGGAAGCACCGCTGCTGCGCCGAGAAAGGAGAAGCGTTGTTGCACCAAGAGGAAAATCGCGAGCAAAACGCTGTGCTCGCACAGCCTCCATTCAGAACGCTGGTCTTGCACGGCGTTTTCATAGAACCCACCGCCACACAGTGTCACCGATCGACGAAAAGGAGAAGCCCTAGCTCTCCAATCTGAAAGCACCGAACAGAAAAGACGTTGCCGTTCTACCTCGTTTCAGAACACACCGAGCAGCTCCGACGCAACATCCGAGCAGCTCTAATCTGCTCCGACACAATCTCCGTCCAGCATTCCGGCGATTGCGTGGCCTCCGACTGCCAGTTCTGGTCCTTTGAAGAACAAAGACAGTGATTTTTATTTTTTGGAGATTAATTAAAAAGAAAATCTGTTTTGGGAAAATTGAGTATTTGAGATTTTGTGATTGGAAATTGTGAAATCAATTGGATCGGTTTCAACTACGCTTTAGAATATTTTGGGGATTTATTCTTAATATTTGAGATTAACTATTGTGGCTGAATAATTAATCTGGAAATATCTGTTTTGAGCATTGTTTTTTGAAACAATGGCAGGGGACGATAGCACAAGATACGGTATTGAAAAATTTGATGGGAAATATTTTGCATTCTAGAGAATGCAAATTTAGGATTACTTGTACGGAAAGAAACTTTATCTTCCTTTGAGTGCGAAACCACAGAAGATGGAAGACGGTGAATGGAATCTCCTCGACAGACAGGTTTTGGGAGTCGTCCGATTGACGCTAGCCAAAAGTGTTGCTCACAACGTGGCGAAGGAGAAGACCACCGCGAGTCTGATGAAGGCTCTGTCTGATATGTACGAGAAACCCTCTGCGAATGATAAGGTATTTCTTATGAAGAAGTTTTTTAATCTGAAGATGATTGATGGTACTTCTGTCGCAACGCATCTGAATGAATTCAATACTATTGTGAATCAATTGCTATCTGTAGAAATTGATTTTGAGGATGAGGTTCGTGCCCTAATTTTGTTGGCGTCTCTACCGAACAGCTGGGAGCCTATGAGGGCAGCAGTTAGTAACTCAGTTGGAAGTGCTAAACTGGTATTGACCGATGTGAAGGATCGTATTCTTGTCGAGGAGGTTGGTAAAATTGATTCTAGTGAAACATCAGCAAGCTCAGCTCTGAATGTTGAAAGTAAAGGCATAAGTCAAAGTAAAGGTCCGGGCAATAGAAAGCGAAGTCAGAAGAAGTCTGGAAAACACGCCAACTTTGAGTGTTATTATTGTGGCAAGAAAGGATACATAAAGAGATTTTGTCATAAGTTTCTTCGGGAGAATCTATATGTTAAAGGTAAGAAAAAGATGTTCGAAGAGAGTGACACAGACGATGAGGTAGGCACAGCCACCGAGGAGTTCTTTAGTGTGTACGATGAGGATGTCGTAAATTTCGCTTGCCAAGATACAGGTTGGGTGATCGATAGTGGCGCTTCAATACATGCCATTTTGCAAAGAAATTTCTTTACGTCTTACACTTTGGGTGATTTTGGAAGTGTGAAGATGGGAAATGGTGGCGTAGCAAAAGCTATTGGTATGGGAGATGTGCGTTTGGAGACCAACATCGGCAACACCTTGATTTTGAGAGGTGTGAAGTATATCCCCGACATCTGCAAGAATTTGGTCTCGACTAGCAAGCTCGACGACGAAGGGTTTGGCAACACCTTACGTGATGGAAAATGGAAGATTACCAAAGGTTTATTGATCGTGGCGAGAGAAGAAAAATGCTCCTCATTATATATGATGCACCTGAAGATCGCGGATTCCACAATCAATGTGATGGGTAATAAGGCTGCAAAGTTTGTGAATTCACCTTCTAAGAGAAAGGTTGAGAAGACTCGGAAGAAATCAGGTTCTCAGGTGAAGTTCAAGTTGGGATCTAAGGGTACATCAGAACCGATGAGTAAGCTTATTACAGATGTTCTGTCATCAGTTTCAGTTTCACGTGAGAATGATATTGTCAAAGGCAGAACAATGCGGAAGGTTAAAACTCCAGGATGATATTATGAAATTGTGGGTTATGCATTGAATGTGTTCGAGGGTAACGATTCCTATGTGGAGTCTTCAACATGTTCAGATGCAGTTCGTTGCGACAACCCTGATAGTTCAGTGATACCATGGAGGAGGAGATGCGATTTCTTCTCAAGTAAGTCTCTCAAGTTTAAACGGAGTTTAAACTTGAACAGTATCGGATGCTGAGTTGGCCCATCTGGGGGCTTTGTGGTAAATGAACTTATTTTTAATGGAGTTTTGCAGATTGTTTCCTTGCACCGGAATTTCATTGAATGTGGAGATTGTCAGAGTTCAGTATTCTGGATTCGCTTTGGGTTGGGCCAAGTAGCCCGTTGGATCTCTCATGTGGAATTTGTGTCAAGGTGGAGTTTGTTAGAATTTGGTGTGACCTGAATTCTAGTTAGACTGGATCGGGCCCGTATATTAATATTAGGGTTTTACGTTTTCTCTATATATTGATACTTGAGTCGCAAAACTCATTGTATCGAATTTGATATTAGTGATTCTCTTCTCTGTCCGTGATTTTTTTTTCTTTCTAAGATTTCCACTTAAAATTCAGTGTCCATTATTTTCTCGTTTTTCTTTTTTTGGTTTCTCGATCGTTCGTTACAGGTGGATTAGGGCGTCTAATCCTAACAAATCACACAGTGCTTCACTTTTTTTCTCTCAACAATGAAGATAATTTATGAGTTTGGTACAAATATAACTCCACAAGAATTTAATTCTCTAGTGAAGTAAACAAATGAAAGTTAGGTGGTAACTGGAACCTTGAATGCTTGATATGCTGAAAATAAATGCTCACAGATTTTATTAGTTTGCACAGTGATGTGGTATCTATTTATAAACAAGCAATAATTTCTGAGCCAATTTGTCTTAAAATTCAGTCAGCCTAATTGAGCTTGTTATGACATTTTTGAAGTTGTCTGGTCGACCATATGCATCTTCCAGTCGAACCCGATGGCTCTGTTATGCTCATGCATGGACTACCGCAAGTAGATTTCTAGCCTGGGGGCTGGTCTACCTCAATTGTCTTTAGAACGAAATCCTCTCGGGTCTGGGCTACAGCATGTGCACTTCTAGTCTATCATTGTAATCTATTGCATGTGTACGACCTACAACAAATTCCCTTAGAACAAAGTTGTATTAGGTTTGTGCTCTCGTTAGAGTCTATCACCAATCATGTATCACAAATGTGTCTCGTGTTCGGGCTATTGTGAGGTTTCTTTATTCTAACGAACCGGTCTAATGCGAGTTGAGGTGGTCGCCTGCCATTTGATCTTTCAAAAAAAGTCTCTCAAGACTGGTCTACCATGGTGTTCCATAATTGATCACGTCACTATTTTCAATTCTACTGCAAAATTTGTCATTCGTTTGAGTTTGAGTCCAAAAATTAACCTTTGAAATCTTCTGCAAGGACTTAACAATTATTTCATGACTAATAAAAATAACCTTGCTTTACATAAATTTGTCCAATTATTTCTTTAATCATCGAAACAGATGAGGTTAAACTCTACTAAGCTAACACTGTGGTGGTTAGGACCAGAATTAGTTGTGTTCGTGGAGTTACTTTTTATGCCATTCTCCGTCAGAGTGTTTGATTCTCTTTAATTGGTGAATAATGTTTATTTTATTTTTATTTTTTTGAATCTTTATAATTATATTAAGTGTTGGACATTTTTATATTGTTGCACAGTATGTCTACTCTTACTAGATTTAACTTAGAAAAATTATCGATTTGAACCCTGTACTATACACGTTTTTTCAATTCGACCCCTGTACTAAAAAAATCGGCAAACCGAATCCTGTACTTTGATTCTGTTATCAGTTTTGACCTTCTATCAATAATTTCATTAAACCCCCATTGAAAAAACTACCAAACGATCGTAGATTCAGTTGAAAGTTTTATCACATGTTCATTATTTAATGAAAAGATAATATGGAAATTTTCGTGATTTTTCAACACATCTACGATTTATTGTCATTTTATTTTAGTATTTTGTAAAAATATTATAATACATCATACAAGTTTTAACAAATTACGAAAATTTTTCTATTATCTAACATAATATGGTGAACATCTGGAAAAAGTTTCAAATAAATTCAATATCTTTTGGTATTTTTTTAAACTAATCTCATTTTCTTCTTTACTTTATAAATTAATTTTTTAAAAAATACCAAACAATATTTGATTTATTTGAAAAACTTTTCACATGTTCAACTTATCATGGGTAGATAATAGAAAAATTTTCATGATTTTGTAAAATTTATATGATTTATCATAATATTTTTATAAAATACTAAAATAAAATTTCAATAAATCGTACATGTGTTAAAAAATCACAAAAATTTTCAGATTATTTTCTCATTAAGTAGTGAACATGTGGTAAAAATTTCAACTGAATCCAAGATTGTTTGTTAGTTTTTTCAATGAGAGATAAATGAAATTGTTGATATAATGTCAAAACTGATAACAGAATCAAAGTACAGGGTTCGGTTTGCCGGTTTTTTTAGTATAGGGGCCGAATTGAAAAAACGTGTATAGTACAGGATTCAAATCGATAATTACCCTTTAACTTATTACATTATTTTATATTCTCATAATCAATATCACTATGTAGATTTCGATTTATCTCGTGTAGGTTATGACTTTAAATTTAGTTTAAAGTCTTCCACTAGAACTATGGACTAGAGCCTCAGGCACGGTAATTGGGTTCTCTTTGAGAAATCATTTAACCAGGCAATTTTTTTAGGCATGATTCGTTAGTGACTTAAGATCACTTGACTTTCGTTTATTTAATTATTTACAACTAAAATCTTTAAACCATATTAATTATTTTAACTTATCTCACCTTGACCCTTAATCCACTCGTGTCATTACTATAGCAACGATAAATGACACAACACTAGATTATAAAATAACTATTACAAGAAAAGTTGAGTATAATTAAATATCCCAATTAAAAGAAATATTATATAGTAATTATAGTTATCTAAAATTTTAATAAAGAACCTAAATTTTTGCCAATAAGAATCACATAAAGCTCCTCCTATCAAGGTTCTTAGTTGTATCCCGTGTCTAATATTCATTTGAAGTGAATTGACTAACTTAGCAGTGATTCTAAGTTGCAACGACCAAAAATTTTCATAAAGACTCAAACAAAGGAAGAAATTAAATAGAAGAATTCTTACCTAGAAAGAACTAGAACTCTCGAGCAGAATGGAATGAGAACAATAAGGAACACTCTTCATCAAACAGATACTCTAGCATGATTTTTACCTGAGAAAAAGAAGATTTTTGGGATGAGCGACTATCTAAGTAGGAAACTTGTACTACACTCCATGCATGAGAAAACTGATTTTATCATTTTATTTAAGTAAAATAATACAATAAGAACAAATCAGTTCAAAAATTTATTGTAACACCCGAGATTTTTCCTAAACGTAAATTGTCTTAGATTTAATTAAGTTATGGGAGCCTAACCAAGACCCTAGAATTTTCTTAAGCAATTGAGTTTAGAAAGAGAAAATTTGGAGAAAAACCAATAGAATAGTATAGTGTTGTTTTAAATTAAATGAAATGAGGCGTTATAAGTTGGTATCAGAGCTATAAGGTCGCAATCATTCAAAGGATTACCTAACAATGCCACCTGCCACATGGAAGTGCTTCACCAACTGTAAGTGTTTAGAATTCTGTACGTTATTAGATACTAACCCCTATTTGTTTTGTGATTGTACTGGACTAGAAAATGCCGAGAGTACCGAGACAACCTCGGTGGATCCCATGAGCCAATTTCTAGACGTAGTGAACCGATAGTTTGAATAGCTAGGAATTTTATTGGAAAAGCGTAACAGACAAGGTAACATCCATAGAATAAATAGAAGTAGGATTGCGAATAGAGCGATTAGAAAACATTAGAATGGGAATGTAAGTCTGATAACCTAAGGATGTGGGAAAGAAGGGTATGGTTAATCCGAGGTAAGTGGACGATTATGTGTTTAAACGTTAGCTTGGGTTGAAATGATAGCCGTTAGGGACGGAGTAAGTTACATTCTGGTGCGATAAGGGTGAGGATATGGTGGGTTAAATGCAAAACGAGATAGACCTAGGCTAGGTAGACCTTAGAATGAGGGAGCTAGGCATCAAAATAGATAACCTGGTGTGACTGTAGAAATAGTACACATAGGATTTTGTTACCTTAGAGAAATACCTCTTATGAGAGATAAGATTGAGATAAATAGAAATGGGACCCTAGTTAGCAAACCCTTGGAGTTCTAGGATATGATGAATCATAGAGGAGTTTGAAGTTAGAAACAAATTTATCGGGAGATACCCTAGACCGTTGACATGTCATTAGAACACTTACGTGGATAATGGGAGATAGCAAATTGGTGAAAGATGTAGACTGTATTCAAGAGTATAGTTTAAGTAAATTGTTGAGAGAGCACGGGAAGTAGTTATTGCCGTATTATTTTTAGAAAATGTGGTTAAATGGTGCAAAATTGTGAATCAAAAATCTTGGTAATCAAGTAGAAGTGTTGGTAGGAAATTTACTTAGAGTTGGGAAAGCCAAATTGGGAAAACCAATAAATTTTGAGGCATTGGAAGTCAAAGTCATATGTAAGATGATAATTAGGTTATAAAACCGGTTGATTTTTAGGAATTGGGCACCGTCTTAGGAGATTACTCAATCATGGATGATTGCAGATGCGTGAAATGTAATGACCCCAAAGGGATCGTCACATAATCCGTATCTTTCTTAATCATTTAATTCTTATTACTCACACTTTATTCATTATTAGTAATATATATATTTTTTTGAAACATAACTTAACTCAAGATGTCATGCGCGATTCACTAGGCATCGCTCAGCAAAGAAATACATTACACATCTGCCGGCGGGCAGTGCAATGTATATCAGCTGATGAAGAGAAACTTAAACCTTAGACTGCATCTACCGATGGAAGAATAAACCACATCTACCGGTCACTAGACGACAAAACAATGTTTATATCATCCGGTAACTTAAATGTACTTCATCTGCCGGTCGCTAGACGACAAAACTATACTTACATCTTCCGATAGCTTAAACACTCTACATCTACCGGTCACTGAACAATGAAATATCACTTACATCGTTTGGTAACTTAAATGCACTTCATCTGCCGATCGCTATATTACAAAACTATACTTACATCTTCCGATAGCTTAAACACTCTACATCTACCGGTCACTGGACAATGAAATATCACTTACATCGTCCGGTAACTTAAATGCACTTCATCTGCCAGTCGCTAGACGACAAAACTATACTTACATCTTCCGAAAGCTTAAACACTCTACATCTACCGGTCACTAGACAATGAAATATCACTTACATCATCCAGGATTCATATAGCGGAAGACTTAAGCAAACGGACCATCCAACTATCCTTAAAATTATTTCCAAATTCAGAGATCAACAGACAACTTCAACAGAGGATTCAATGTTAGAAAGAAATAGACTCGTCCTACTTAATCTATTATATTCATTATCATAACTATAACCATAGAAAAACATTAACCAGGGGTCTCATTTGCCATCCAGCCACAGAAATTGCACCCTGATCACCTTCCAGCAACCAAGCTCAGACATCTTCATAAACTTTGGGATCCTCACCTGAAATCTCGTCACCTACATCATAAGGTTTAAACTATATGCCTAATGCTTAGTAAGGAATGCAATACTGACAAGTATGCATGAATGCTCATTTGAGAAACAAATGCTCATGAATCTTGTCTTATTCGTAATTATACACAAAATCTTCATTCTTATCCATCATTCATATTCATCAATCATATTCATCATTCATATTTATCATTCGTATTCATCAATCATATTCCTCATTCATGTTGTGTGGATTAAGAGAGGATTTGTGCCGGTAAAGGGGGTTGACAGTAAGAGTGTACATAATCCCTTGCGGGTCGTAATCATGGTCCTTCCTTTTGGACAGTGACATACGTCAAACCGCCCCCAACCCTTACTTAATTCATGTTGCATAAGATTTACTTCATTATCTTACTTTATTCATGAGAAAAACATGCTCTTAAAATATTTTCATATGCATAAAATAGTCATGATGCATGTACATGGAAATTCTTAAATCATCAAGCTACAGAACAGAGCACTATCCAACATGGAATCTTACCATAGAACTAATCATCAACATAAATGCTAGTCAGTAACATAAGGAACTTCTAATCATCGTATGAGTTTCTACCTAGCATCCTTTGATGTAGGGTCCTAAAGACCGAGAAACCTATACATTCACTTACCTGGTCTCCTTAGCAATTTGAGCTCCTTTCTCTTCAAACTTCTTCACCTAAAACATTTACATTACAGTAGTTAAAACAAAATCCTATTAGTTCTAATCACAAGTCATCCTAGGATCTAATAGCTAAAGTCACTCCCGAATCCTTAGTATAGTTCTCTGTTCAATTTGAAATCCAAAACCCAAAACAGAAAGATTCGATTAGCGATAACTCAGGGTTGGTTGTTTAATGTCCAAAATTGATTCGGAATGACATTACCACTTTCAGATTTTAAAATATCATTACTAATACTCGGCCATTGAAGAATCCAGAACCTCAACACATAACTAAAAACAGAGCTTAACGACTAAAAGATAGCTACATTGCCAAACGCGTACCTCGAGCACAAAGTAGCCGAGAAGCAGCAAGGAAACCGATCGTCGAAGGAGGGATTTCCAGCTGACAGAGAGCGAGAGCTCGGGAGAGAAAGTCGCCGAGAGTAAGAGATGGCGGCTACAGTGGTTTAAATGAGGTTTGAATCCTTTCTATTTTCTTTAAATACAGGTCTCAATCCTCCATTATTACAACTTTGCCACTCAACCTAGTTTAAATCCACATGTAATTAATTAAGCTTGGCACAAAACTCTAAAAACATGAAGATTGAATATTCATGACCGTTAATACAGTGAGGAAGTCACCTGGTTGAAGTTGTCGGGTGTTACATCCACCCCTCCTTAAACAAAATTTTCTTCCCAGAAAATTATCAAGTGAAGAGTTCTGGATATTTGTCCATCATGTCCTGCTGTCTTTCCCATGTGGCTTCCTCGATACCATGATTCATCCATAAAACTTTCACCAGTGGAATCTCTTTATTCCTCAGAGTCTTAACTGCAGATCCCAATATCTGCACCGGCTTTTCTTCATACACCAGTGTCGGTTCCAACTCAATATATGTTGGCTGAATAACTTGCGTCGGATCTCGTATGCATTTTCTTAACATTGACACGTGAAAGACATTGTGAACCCTTTCCAATGATGGAGGCAATTGCAACCTATAAGCTGTACAGCCAACCCTCTCTAAGACAAGGAATGGTCCAATAAATCGTGGGCTTAGCTTTCCTTTCTTACCAAATCTTAAGACTCCTTTAAATGGTGAAATCCTCAGAAAAACTTCATCATCAACAGAAAACTCAAGGTCTCTTCTCCTTTGGTCTGCATAACTCTTATGTCGGCTCTGTGCTGTTATCATTCTTTTCCTAATAGTGGCAATCTTGTCTGACATCTGTTGCAAGATCTCGGGACCTAGTAGTTTTGCTTCACCGACCTCATCCCAGTACAAAGGTGACCTGCACTTTCTGCCATAAAGTGCTTCATAAGGTGCCATACCTATGGTGGACTGGTAACTATTGTTGTAAGAGAATTCAACCAAGGGCAGGTATCGACTCCACAATGTCTGGAACTCTAGCACACATGCCCTCAACATATCCTCAAGTATTTGAATTGTCCGTTCAGATTATCCATCGGTTTGTGGGTGGAAGGCAGTGCTGAAAGATAACTTTGATCCTAATGTGCCTTGCAAACTTTGCCAAAATCTTGAGGTGAATCTAGGATCACGATCGGATACAATAGATAAAGGAATTCCATGCAATCTGATGATTTCTTGGACATACAGATCAGCAAGCTGGTCCATTGTGAAAGTCATTCTTACAGGTATAAAGTGTGCCGATTTTTTCATTCTATCAACCACGACCCAAATACTATCATGTCTTTTAGTTGTCTTTGGCAAACCTACAACAAAATCCATGACAATGTTTTCCCATTTCCATTTAGGGATTGGTAGGGGTTGAAGAGTACCTCCTGGGCATTGGTGTTCTGCTTTAACTTGTTGGCATACCAAACATGACTCCACATACTTGGCAACATCCCTCTTCATATTTGGCCACCAATAATGTAACCTTAAATCCCGATACATCTTGGTGCTACCAGGATGCACAGAAAAGGAAGAAGAATGAGCTTCAGCCAAGATCAACTCACGCAACTCCTTAGCATTTGGAATGTACCATCGGTTCTTAAATTTCAAAATACCATCATTAGAGAGACTGAACTCCGAGGAGGCGTCCTTTAACTTACTCGTCATGCTACTATTCTCCTTCGAATCCTTTTGTTGTGCCTCTTTGATCCTGTCCAAAATAGTTGGTCGGATAGATAAATCAGCCAGTAAAGCTGACAGCTCGGGAACTATTTCCAATTCGAACTTCTGGACCTTCTTCCTCAAAGGTATAGACATGGTTGATGTCGCGGGTTGCATAGTCGTTGACATTCTGCTTAAAGCATCGGCTACAGCATTAGCCTTGCCTGGATGATACTTAATTTCGAAGTCATAATCTTTAACAAATTCTAACCAACGTCTCTGTCTCATGTTTAATTCTTTTTGAGTAAAGAGGTACTTAAGGCTTTTATGGTCAGAAAATACTTCACACTGTTGTCCATACAGATAATGTCTCCAAATCTTTAATGCAAAAACAACTGCGGTTAATTCCAAATCGTGAGTGGGGTAGTTCTGTTCATAATTCTTTAACTGCCTGGAAGCATAAGCCACGACCTTGCCGTCTTGCATCAAGACACACCCCAATCCAACTTTGGATGTATCACAATAAACACTAAACCTTCCTCCTTCAGTTGGAAGAGTCAAAAGCGGGGCTGTCGTCAATTTCAGCTTAAGTGTCTGGAAGCCATCTTCACAGGCTTCAGTCCAAGAATACTTGGTGTCCTTCCTTGTCAAACTAGTTAAAGGCTTAGCTATCACAGAAAATCTTTTAATAAATTTCCTATAATAGCCTGCCAAACCAAGAAAACTACGGACTTCACTGACATTCCTCGGCTGTGGCCAGTCCTTAACAGCCTGAATCTTGGTTGGATCTACTGATATACCTTCAGCATAAATGACATGGCCTAAAAAGTTAACCTTATCCAACCAGAATTCACACTTGGACAACTTGGCATAAAGTTGTTGCTGTTTCAGGGTTGTCAAAACCAATCTTAGGTGTTCTTCGTGGTCAGTTTCAGTCTGTGAGTATATGAGAATATCATCTATGAATACAATCACAAACTTGTCCAAGTAATCACGAAACACTCGATTCATCAAATCCATAAAAGCTGCAGGCACATTGGTTAACCCAAACGACATCACAAGAAATTCATAATGTCCATAACAGGTCCTAAAAGCTGTCTTAGGTACATCCTCCTTCTTAACCTTCAGTTGGTAGTACCCCGAACGCAAGTCAATATTTGAAAACACCTTAGCTCCTTGCAATTGGTCAAACAAGTCGTCAATTCGGGGCAAGGGGTATTTATTCTTAATTGTTAGCTTGTTCAGTTCTCTGTAATCTATGCACATCCTTAGGGAACCATCTTTCTTCTTAACGAATAACACAGGTGCACCCCAGGGAGAACTATTAGGGCGTATGAATCCCTTGTCTACTAATTCCTGTAGTTAGACTTTTAACTCCTTCAGTTCAACAGGTGCCATGCGATAAGGATTCTTAGATACCGGTAATGCCTCGGGATATGTATCAATTACAAACTCTATTTCTCTATCAGGTTGTAATCCTGACAAGTCATCCAAAAATGCTTCAGGGAAATCTCGGACTATAGGAATATCTTGTAACTCAATCTTATTCCTCACCCGAGTATCCATTATACTAGCTAGGTAACTTTCACAGCCATCATTCAATATCCGTTGAGTCTCTAGCGAGGAGATAATCGGTATCTTACTTATTTTTGGTATAGCTTGGAAGGTATATCGATCTCCATTAGGGGGTCGAAACTCGACTAACCCGGACCTACAACTTATCGTGGCATAATGTCTGGATAACCAATCCATTCCTAATATAACTTCATATCCCTTCATGTCAACTATAATCAGTTCTACATATAACTTCTTATTTCCTAAGGACACAATATCGCCTTTCAATATCTGCTCGGAATACAAGGACTTTCCTGATGGTAACATCACACTATATGGCCTATCAGCTAGTGAGTATTCCAACTTATGCTTACACGTAAATAAGGTTGCAATAAATGAGTGTGTGGCACCCGTGTCTATAAGTGTATAAGCAGAAATACCACAGATCATAATTGTACCTGTTATGACCGTATGCTGCATGGTATCTTCATCTTCCATCATAGCAAAGACTCAGGGCATTACTCTTGCTCGGTTTGGGTCAGGTGGCATGGGGCAGTCTCTGACTATGTGTCCAACTTTATCACACCTGTAGCATCGGCCAGAATGCAACTTGCATTCGCCATGGTGGTTCTTCTGGCAGTTGGAGCATAGAGGGGCCAATGGTCGTTTTCCCTTCCCTTGGTCTTCATTTGGATTGAAGGGTCTCTTTATACCTTGCTGTTGTTGTTATGGTCCCCTGTTCTGTTGCGGCTGCCATCCTTTGTTCTGACGTGGTAGCGGCTGAGTTTCCTTCGTGAATTTCCTTGGCTGTTCACGCTGTGCATATGCTGTCATTTCAGCCTCTTCCAGCTCCAAGGCCTTAGCTGTCACTTCACCATAAGGTACATTGTGTATTCCAGCAGTCTTTACTTTCATGTACAAACTCGGCTTCAGTCTTTGAACAAATTGGTAAATCCTGTCCTCATCATCCTCAACCAATCGGGGAGCAAACCGTGATAAAGCATCAAATTTGCATATGTAATCCGTCACAGAGCCAGTTTGTTGCAGATTCATGAACTCCTTCTTCTTGTTGGCCCGAACAGTCCTATTGAAGTACTTGTCAAAGAAGGCAGTCTTAAACATTTCCCAGGTCATAGCTCCTGCATTAGCGGTGTTCTGGATTGAATCCCACCAATGCCTTGCACTCAATTCCAGATGAAAGACAACATATGTGACCTTATCTCCTTCATCAACCTTTGCATACTTAAACATGTCTTCCATCTTTCGAACCCATTCCTCAGCATAAATAGGATCTGAAACATGTCCATTGAATACCGGGGGTCGAAGCCGGTGGAAACGCTCACCCCCATGATCATGAGTTGCATTAGTACTGGAGTTGCCTTGTTCCTCTCTGACAGTCATCAGTTGTTTGATCTGGCGGGATTGGCGCATGACCAACTCTGTCAACTGAGCAATGACATTGCTATCCTCATTGGTCTCTCTCTGCTGACCTCTAACCATCTTGGGATTCCTAAAAAAATAGTTATAGATACATCTTAACTTAATAACATTTACTGAAATCGTAAATACTTACAGTTGCTGGAGTGTACTCAGATGGCAATCTGTGCTGGGAGGCAGTCTGCAGAACCGATTTTAGAACCCGGCTTTGATTTGATACCATAATTGTAACGACCCCAAAGGGATCGTCACATAATCCGTATCTTTCTTAATCATTTAATTCTTATTACTCACACTTTATTCATTATTAGTAATATATATATATTTTTTTAAACATAACTTAGCTCAAGATGTCATGCGCGATTCACTAGGCATCGCTCAGCAAAGAAATACATTACACATCTGCCGGCGGGCAGTGCAATGTATATCAGCTGATGAAGAGAAACTTAAACCTTAGACTGCATCTACCAATGGAAGAATAAACCACATCTACCGGTCACTAGACGACAAAACAATGTTTATATCATCCAGTAACTTAAATGTACTTCATCTGCCGGTCGCTAGACGACAAAACTATACTTACATCTTCCGATAGCTTAAACACTCTACATCTACCGGACACTGGACAATGAAATATCACTTACATCGTCCGGTAACTTAAATGAACTTCATCTGCCGGTCGCTAGACGACAAAACTATACTTACATCTTCCGATAGCTTAAACACTCTACATCTACCGGTCACTGGACAATGAAATATCACTTACATCGTCCGGTAACTTAAATGCACTTTATCTGCCGGTCGCTAGACGACAAAACTATACTTACATCTTCCGATAGCTTAAACACTCTACATCTACCGGTCACTGGACAATGAAATATCACTTACATCGTCCGGTAACTTAAATGCACTTCATCTGCCGGTCGCTAGATGACAAAACTATACTTACATTGTAACGCCCCCGAACCCACCCTGGCTCGGAGCGCTACTTTGTTAACCAATCCCACGTTAAAGCTTAATTTAAAATAACTTTGACACATAAGAATTTAAAGCTAAATCTCCCGACTCCCACTTATATAATACCTAGCTGTCTAGACTTCGTAATTTCCCTTAATCCTAACCTTTAAGCACCACGGCGTCCTTCCGAAATTTCGGCAAAGTAACGCCTGAAAATGGCGCCTCCAAAATGCTAGGTACCTGCAAACGAATAAATTCTCAACCAGTCCAGAATATTCCTAACTATCTAACCAACCTACGAAATCTCCAACAACCAACATATTGTCGAGAAACGCTATCAACCAAAATAAAGAAAATCCCCCAATATAGGGTAACATATCACCCTGACCTATGACTATATACAACAATTACAATTAGCTATACAAAACATCAACCAAAAGACAAACTCTACAAACCACCAAAATAAATGTAAATTATACACGACCCAAAATACTGTTCCACCCACATCTTTTCGAAGACCATGGTCGAGACGCCCCGACAACTGCCCGCACCGGCATATATCGTACATCAACGACTGCGTCCTAATCCTAGCTTTCCTCGTAGCTCTAACTTGTACTCTTGTCGTCACCTACACCACAGAACACACACACACACGTAAGCTTAAGCTTAGCAAGTAAAGAAGAACAAATATAAACATTCACAACGCACACCACAATCACACAATACTCAAGCAATAACCAACAAACAAACAACACCAACAACCAATATTTGCCGTGCACTGAAGTACCATATTTGCTGTGCACCGAAGTGCCATATTTGCCGTGCACTGAAGTGCCATATTTGTCGTGCACCGAAGTGCCAATTTGCCGTGCACCGAAGTGCCATATTTGCTGTGCACCGAAGTGCCATATTTTCCGTGCACCGAAGTGCCAATTTGCCGTGCACCGAAGTGCCATATTTGCCGTGCACCGAAGTGCCATATTTGCCGTGCACCGAAGTGCCAATTTGCCGTGCACCGAAGTGCCACATTTTTCACACACACACACACGACAAACACAACGACAACACAACAGCAAGGCCAAACCACACCACACAATACAACACAACACGACGACTCAACGCAACAACACGACACAACACAACACGACCACATAATACCACACGGCCAAACAATGCAACACAAGACCAATCAACCAACCAGACAAGCAACTCCACGCAATCCCGAAGCAACATAATTAATTCAACGTAACACGAAGCAAAGCAATAACAAAGAAACCCTACCGTTCTCTGGTGTAGGCCCGAAGGCAAAAGAATAACATCCACTACTTACCTGAATGCTCGGCTTCCACTTGCTTACTTTTACCGTCCAATTCACACGCTCGACGACCTAAAACAACGTAAACTTAGTTTGATAAGCTATCAATAAAGTCTAAAAGATTTTCTAACTAAAACTTAACAATACCTAAAACACACTTCACACTTAAAATACTAAACCCAATTTTTATACAAATTACCGACGTCCAACTTTAAACGGCCATAACTTTCTCATTTTTCAACAGATTTTGACGTGCCACCCCAACTCGGAAAGCTCTACACGTCTACTATCCATTGAAATGCTTAAATTAACCAAATACACAACTTAGCCAACTCGAATTCCCTAAAAACAGAATCGGCCCTTTGATGCACAATTCCGGTTTTTGTGTAACTTCCATCAAATCTTCAATTTAAACACTTAATTAACCTAAACTAACACATTTAACAATTAAACTAACCAATTTGGAAGGAAAACACCCATTTGATAACCAAAATTCGGAATCCCTAACCTAGGGTTTTCCAACATTCTTAAAATCCAACTAAAACTCCCAAAAACACTCTCAAACTTCATCTAAAGCTATGCAAATCAAAACCCAATCGATTTTACCTTGAAATAGCCTTGAAAGATTGAAGAAAGAGGGAGGCAAGAATCGGCTATGGAGGAATGAGAGAGAAGTCGATGAAGAAGATGAAAAGTGAATGAAAAACCCCCTTTTTATCTTTTTAACTCATTTATTTAATAACCATGTAAATTTACCACAAAGCCCTCCCCTTTACTCCCTTAATCCAACGCCAAACACACCCCTAAAGCACCACTTTTCATCCACTTTAACATTCATTTTAATTTTTCTAACTAAAATCTTATTGGTTGAAAGAATTTTGACTTTTCAAACCTCCATTGTTTGAATTGTCAACACCCTTCCCTTTGCATGACTCACTTCTCCTTCTATCACCTTTTAACACTACCCTCTCATACAACCTAGGACTACGCACGCAATAGGAAATTCTCGGGTGTTACATACATCTTCCGAAAGCTTAAACACTCTACATCTACCGGTCACTGGACAATGAAATATCACTTACATCATCCAGGATTCATATAGCGGAAGACTTAAGCAAACGGACCATCCAACTATCCTTAAAATTATTTCCAGATTCAGAGATCAACAGACAACTTCAACAGAGGACTCAATGTTAGAAAGAAATAGACTCGTCCTACTTAATCTATTATATTCATTATCATAACTATAACCATAGGAAAACATTAACCAGGGGTCTCATTTGCCATCCAGCCACAGAAATTGCACCCTGATCACCTTCCAGCAACCAAGCTCAGACATCTTCATAAACTTTGGGATCCTCACCTGAAATCTCGTCACCTACATCATAAAGTTTAAACTATAAGCCTAATGCTTAGTAAGGAATGCAATACTAACAAGTATGCATGAATGCTCATTTGAGAAACAAATGCTCATGAATCTTTTCTTATTCGTAATTATACACAAAATCTCCATTCTTATCCATCATTCATATTCATCAATCATATTCATCATTCATATTCATCATTCATATTCATCATTCGTATTCATCAATCATATTCCTCATTCATGTTGTGTGGATTAAGAGAGGATTTGTGCCGGTAAAAGGGGTTGACAGTGAGAGTGTACATAATCCCTTGCCGGTCGTAATCATGGTCCTTCCTTTTGGACAGTGACATACGTCAAACCACCCTCAACCCTCACTTAATTCACGTTGCATAAGATTTACTTCATTATCTTACTTTATTCATGAAAAAAACATGCTCTTAAAATATTTTCATATGCATAAAATAGTCATGATGCATGTACATGGAAATTCTTAAATCACCAAGCTACAGAACAGAGCACTATCCAACATGGAATCTTACCATAGAACTAATCATCAACATAAATGCTAGTCAGTAACATAAGGAACTTCTAATCATCGTATGAGTTTCTACTTAGCATCCTTTGATGTAGGGTCCTAAAGACCGAGAAACCTATACATTCACTTACCTGGTCTCCTTAGCAATTTGAGCTCCTTTCTCTTCAAACTTCTTCACCTAAAACATTTACATTGCCGTAGTTAAAACAAAATCCTATTAGTTCTAATCACAAGTCATCCTAGGATCTAATAGCTAAAGTCACTCCCGAATCCTTAGTATAGTTCTCTGTGCAGTTTGAAATCCAAAACCCAGAACAGACAGATTTGATTAGCGATAACTCAGGGTTGGTTGTTTAATGTCCAAAATCAATTCGGAATGACATTACCACTTTCAGATTTTAAAATATCCTTACTAATACTCAGCCATTGAAGAATCCAGAACCTCAACACATAGCTAAAAACAGAGCTTAACGACTAAAAGATAGCTACATTGCCAAACTCGTACCTCGAGCACAAAGTAGCCGAGAAGCAGCAAGGAAACCGATCGTCGAAGGAGGGATTTCCAGCTGACAGAGAGCGAGAGCTCAGGAGAGAAAGTTGCCGAGAGTAAGAGATGGCGGCTACAGTGGTTTAAATGAGGTTTGAATCCTTTCTATTTTCTTTAAATACAGGTCTCAATCCTCCATTATTACAACTTTGGCACTCAAGCTAGTTGAAATCCACATGTAATTAATTAAGCTTGGCATAAAACTCTAAATCGTGAAGATTGAATATTCATGACCGTTAATACAGTTAGGAAGTCACCTGGTTGAAGTTGTCGAGTGTTACATGAAAAGATTTTGACCGGCACGGTGTAGGAAAGGACTTAGTGAAGTTAAGATTGGTCAATAAGTAGTAGACATGCTGAGCTTTTGGTGTTACTTGACCTAAGAATGTAGAGCCAAAAACCTAAAGGTTTGGACTAACTTAGAAACCTATAGTGAATCATCGAGAGTGAGTACCGTAGAAAAGTAACAGGTAGGAGATTGAGAGTATAAGTGCTAGGTACTTAAGTTGAAGTCAATGGATGTATGAAGAGTAATTGAGTTATGAAGTGCATAGTTAGGAGAATTTAAGAACTTTGGAGTTGTAGGAATTATCATTCCCCGATAGGTGATTAAAGCCATAGTGTAGTCGAGCTTTAGCGTTACAACCAAAAGTTAAGAGTGTAGAGTTGAATGAGTAAGTTGAGGAATAACCAAGCCACAAATTTTGAGAACAAAATTTTTTTTAAGAATAGTAGATTGCAACACTCGGGATTTTCCCTAAACGTAAATTGCCCTACATTTAATTAAGTTATGGGAGCCTAACTAAGACCCTAAAATTTTCTTAAGTAATTGAGTTTAGAAAGAGAAAATTTAGAGATAAACCAATTTGTTTTAAATTAAATGAAAGGGGGCGTTACATTTACATTCAACAAATAAGACTTTTACCATTTTAAAACAGGTTCCACGAGTCATTGGTAGGGCATGTATCGAAAAATTTGTTGCACACATAGGTAGCTATAAATAAAACAAACCTCCACGTTTTCTGTAGAAAACAATCCTAGTGAAAATGAGATCGCTTACAGACCTTTGCATATCGAATGCACATAAGGTATGTAAAAATTATGACGGCGACCTTTAGATCTAGCCCATCATATAGCGAGAAAAGTGACTAACCAAAGACCAGTTAATCGCATATCGAACATAACAACAAAACACCCTATCAAGATTTAGGAATTCAAATCGAAGGACGCATCATCACTGTCCCAATCCAACGCGGCACGTATAAACAACATAGTTTCACGCAGCAAAAATTGCAAGTAAAAAACCTTCGGTTGCTTTGGTTGTTTGGCCCTAATGCAAGCTAAAATAGTCAACAATCTAATGAACAAAGGAGCCAAAATCTGCCTAAAAATAATAAGTTTGTCTGATATTTATATCAAATGAACTACCATACATACATAAATTAGACGTGTAAAAGTGGGGTACATATAATAAAAAAATAGACATGTTGTCAGATAAAACATGTTTGATTTTATATGTTATAACTCACAAAATTAAGTTTTTAAAAACCATAGTACAATAAATAAACTTCATACCTCAATGACGCTAATAGCCTTACTGACTGGCCGAGATACACTATTAGAACCAAACATCGAAATCAGAAGTATCATCAAAAACTAAAAGCCGAGATACACTATTAGAACCAAACATCGAAATCAGAAGTATCATTAAAAACTAAAATAAATTCTACGTGGATACCTCAATCCAAACACCATGATAATATGGGAATCCGAAATTGGGATTAAGAACCCAATTTGAAAACAACCATCAAATTATGAAATTTTTCATTAAAATACACTGTGTAGTCACTCAGTCTCCAGCAATAGGCAACCTGGGTAGAAGCCTAGTCTATACAGTGGCCGACCAGAACACCGAGTCTCCAATAGTGGGCAACTTGGGTGGAAGGTCATTTTACTACCTAGAAATCCATGGTGAATGCTTAACAAGAACAACAGATGTCCATACATGACATTTTTTTTACAAAAACTTACACAAGCTATAAATCGACCCAAATAACATAAAAAACTAAAGGTTTTGAGTTACGAAGCTCGAAATCCAAATCCAACACTAACAAAAGACTAAATGAGAAAACTAATGGAAAAAGAGGCTACAAATTGACTTGTCCTCTAAAAACATCCACTAAATTTATAGATGGGGATGTCGGAAGCTAGATTCTAGCAAAAATCAATGGAATCCTTTAACATTCCACTTTTGAATAGATAAGAGGTAGCTGTAAACTTGCAACACTTTAATGTTCTGCCTTAACCTACCATATCCGACATTGGGCCACATAACTCAAATCATCTCACCATCTACCACCCACCAGTACTTATGCTTCAAATTCGAGTACGACCTCAAACTACTAATGTAGATCGTGAGTTTATACTCCTGACCACTGCAAGTATAAGCTGCATCAAAACCTTGATGACCACCCATGCAACTTTGAAGATAGCATTGATTTATATTACACGAGGAATATCACAATAAACGACAACTCACCCTCATTGCGAGACTAGTGAGCTTCTAATAAACGAGTGCCAACAATAGTTTTCACTTCACTATAAGTCTTGAAGGAATTCGCATCAAACTGGATTAAAAGAAAAATGAACAGGTGTGAGGGAAATTTACGATAAACAAAAAGGGATGCAGATGAGACCTTACTATGAATAATACTAAGGAAGTATTAAGTGTTAATGGTGGCTAACCATCATTTGTTAAATCCATCATTGAAATAAACAAAACGAAAACAAAAGGGTGTGTTTAAGTGCAACTAAACAACGAAACTACATGAGATGAGAATCGAACAACTTAAGATCTCCAAATTCACTTGAGCAAAGGACTCTTAAGATCAACAAAGAAATCAAAGAAAAAATCTAGGAATGATTGTTTGGCTATCGATCCATCTGAAATGCTACCATCCAATCAGATGAGTCCAACCTGAGAAACTATCACGATAGTTACATACATTGAGCGTTAAACCATCATTACCATCTCTTCCTAAGTTAATTTGTACAAACCTCTAATCAGTGTAACCTTTCACCACTTCGATGATTATCTCAAAAAACCTTCTCCAATTGCTCCCAAACCATAGAGGGGGACATAATTTGCTATATGAATATGACTCTACGAACGATGGACCTATCTGAGATTAATAGGTTACAAACAAGACGTGACAAACTTTAGGATTCTATGAGGGAATTCAAATTTTGAACCATTTCCTAAAACAAATCTTAACCTTTAAGTAAAAAAGGCTCCCTTACAAAAAAAGCGAGTTGATTGATTCCCCCGAAAATAATTTCTCAGAGTTATTCCTAAAGCTTATTCACCATTACTTCTAAATCAATTTCTAAGTGCTTTGAACATAACCGTATACGTCGTCCTCTTGTGGATAACTACAATAAAAACAATTTATATTAGATGTTAGGACTAGGTGTTAAAAAAATTCTACCCGCAATGGACAAACGTCCAAATTACTACACTATCAAAGTTTTACGTGATCATTTCCAGGAACTTTGTACTTTGTTACCTACTTATACTAGGTTTTAAAAAAATTCCATGAACACCGAACGAATGTCCAAATTACTACACTATAAAATTCTTAAGTGATTACTTCTATGAATAGTAGAAATTTGTACTTTGATACCAATGTACTTCTATCACGTCCTGAAGGCAAACAAATTAGAAATGTCGGGTGACACGACTCAAATATAAACTGATCGCCTAGCCCAAGACTCAATTTATAGTGGAAAACTTTACAATAAATAAAAGAAAACTTACAATAGATGGTCCAAGTCAACTTGACAAAGGAAGAACTAGATCTCTTAAGAAGAACGATAGGAGAACAATGGGAAACATTCTTCATTGGACATGTACTTCTAGCCTACACGATTCTTACATGGGAAAAAGAAGTATTTTGGGATAAGCGACGATCTCAGTCGAGAATCTTGTACTATATGCATAAGAAAATTGATTTCATCATTTTATTTGAGTAAAACAATGCCAATGAAATTAGTACTTGGATTTACATTTAATAAAAAAAAAACTTTTACCATTTTAAAACATGCTCCATGGCCCTCGATGGGATAGGTATAAAAAACATCACTACATATAAAGGTAGCTGTAAATAAAATAAACTTCTAACGTTTTCTATATAAAACAATCCCAATGAAAATGACATCACTCATGGACCTTTACATGTCAAATGGTCACAAGACGCATAAGACTTATGACAGCGATCTGCAAATCCAGCCAATCAAATATCTGAGAAAAATGACTAACCAAAGAACAATTAATCGCTTATCGAGCGTAACAACAAAACACCATGACCAGATTTAGAGATTCAAATTGAAGGACACGTTGTCACTGTTTCAATCTAACGTCACGTATCCAGACAAAACACCTTCATGCAACAGAAGGTGCAAGGAAACTGCCTTCGGTTGCTTCTGTTGTTTGATCCCAACGCAACCCAATTCAAACCAAAAAATTTGGAGATCCAATGAACTAAGGGACCTTTGCGTAACAATAACCAGAAGTCTATTCGACATATATATTAATTGAAATACAATGCATGCATAAATTAAACGTGTAAAACTGCCATAAATATAAAAAAATGGACATGGTGTTCGGATTTTATATATGATAACTCACAAAATAAACTTTTGGAAAACCATGATGCAATATAGTACAATAAATAAACTCACTACCTCAATGACGATAATAGCCTTACGAACCACCTGAGGCATGCAATCATAAACAACATCGTACAACACACCCTCGACGTGAATAGCAGAACCACGAAAACTTGTCCCTTCCACCGATTTTAATCTGTAATCAGTCCAAAAACTTATACAAGCTATAGATCGACCCAAATAGCATGAAAAGAACCAAAGCTTTCAAGTTTTTAAGCTCAAAATCTAAATATGACACTAACGAAAAACTAAACAAGTAAAGTAAGGGAAACAGAAGCTAGAAATCCTTGCCCTTGAAGAATCTTCAGAGAATGACATTGATCAGATTTAGAAATTTTTATCCATGAACACAACATCGTGAGTTGTCTCATATCATTCTTGGGTAACATGCAAACACATTATCAAAAGTTAGTATATGCATAACAAATAACAACTAGGAAACCCAATCAAGTAAACCCTGACACCCATGACTGGTAAGGACAATAGTAACAAAATATTTGTACAAAATTAGATGTTTAGAAAATTGTACATTGATAATAAAACTTGACGTGGTGTAAGATAAGACATGTTAATTAATTTTGATATAGAACTAAAATAATAAAGTTTTAAAAACCATAAAATTTATGACCGAATATAATAAACAAAACTCACATCTCAAGTGATGTCTACTTATCCACATTGTTGAAATTCAATTCTGTTGAAATCTTATAAAACTTTCGAGTCCTTGTTACCTATAGTTGTACTTGTATCGATATATTTTCAAGACTAATCCTATAAAAGGAATAGGATCCAATCCAAGGACAAACGAGAGAAATTCCAAAAAACAATTAGCCTAAAACAGCCATAGTGTGGCGCCATTACTATGTCCAAGAAGTGGTGTTGAGAAATTGAGAAGCAAGGTCGACCTCGCAAATGGTTGTGAGCAAAGATTTGAACAAGTGATCGACCTAGATGAGAAATTCAATTGGTCCAATAACTTCGCTCAACCAGACCAATAATTGTGATCATTGAAAGCCAAAATTAAATTCAAGAGAATTGGTCGACAAACAAGAATGAGTTGTCTACATACACATTTCAGGAAATATTTAGTCGACCAGTTTTCATAAAATTAAAATTTTTCTCAAATTTTATCCACACAGATTGGTGTTGAACCTAAATAAGAATAAATATAAATCATTTGTGTATCATAATCAATTTTTATCAATTGATTTCATGTTTTACAATTTGAAAAAAAATTCCACTTAAAATTTTGAAATTTAATAAAATAATGGGAAATGGTGTTGAAATTCGACTCACGCTAAAAGAATCTCTTGATCGGGGTGTGGGAACCATTAATTTGTAACTAGAATCGCCAAATTGTGATTACTAAATTCTTTATTTGTGAGCGGCCATCCACACCTCTTTCTAGAATATGAGAAAACAGATATAATGCTTATAAATGTGGCTAAATCCCAAGAAGGTAACCCGATCATCCAGTTCAAGACTGGGTTTGCAGCAGAAGCCTTTAAAGTAAATACAAAACCAAGCCCACATAATGAAATCCCAAGCAGTTAGTGCAATAAAATAAATATTGAACAAAATTCAACAGTGCGGAAAAGTAAGGTGTTCCAATCCAACAATTAGGTTTATATATCGTGTTTAACAACTAAATATTTACCAAGGAAAAAATAAAGATCTAACAGAAAATAAACAACTAGTAGCTTTTTCGGAATCTCCACTAAACCTAGTCACTCGTCTCTTTACCTAGATTGAGAGGGGGTCGTTGAGGTGAGTGACTCACTCAATAGAAACACTATACCTAATGCATTTTAATTTTCAAAAATGGTTTTTATCCTTATTTCAAAACGTGATATTATTTCAAAACTATGCATGAGTTTACAAAACTGTTAAGGAAACATCTTTCCTTCATTTTATCAAACCAGTTCTACGAGCCCTCAGTGAGGTAGTTATAAAACATGTCACGTATATAGGTGGCTATATAATAAAATTAAACCTCATTGTTTTCCACAGAAAGCATCCTCAGTGAAAAATAAAAGTCACACAAGGACCCCTCCGACACAGTGTCACAGAAAGACAGTAATCTGAAGACCCGGCAACATCTCATTAGACCAAAGGAAACTGCGACAACGATTCAAAAATTCAACTCGACACCCGAGTGACCCGCGACATACAGTCAACCACGACATCAACTCGAACAATCAACACCATGATCAGGTTTAAGGATTTGAAACCCAAAGAGTGCATCACCACCGCCCTACTTCTATTTTTTGTACCTACAAACAATACAACATTTATGCAACAGAAGGTGTAACAGAATAGCCTCGTATAATTTGACACTGAAATCGTCCAAAGTATCAAGAGGGTTCATCCTCTCACCATACCACGGCAAAATCATAATTATGTAATGCTGAAAATAAACGTGAGAAAACCATACATACATATACGTATAAAATCGATGTGTTGGCGACTAGCCCCCATCATACCTTTACGCATGGCAACCCACCAAAAAAATAGTTTAAAAAAAAAAAACATTTCATGCGGTGTAGAAAGCATAAAATCTCTACTTCGATGATGAAGACTCCTCTTTCTTATAGGAGCGGCAAGCTCTAGCACTGGATCAAAATTAGCAAACTCATCCTAAATTAAATAAAAATAAAAATCATGAATATCTTACTCAACTCTAAGGGAGGATATGTCGATAGGTCTTATATCGGAACTAAGAACCCAATCTGAAATACTATAAGCGGTTGCGAACTATGTCTAGATGCGAACTAAGGTTGTCCGATCGACACTTTTAAGTCACTGGTTGACACTTATAAGTGGGAGTTGATATTTGTAACACTCGGTTTAGGCTTGCGATCGAACCTTTCACCAAGCGGTTGACACTCCATAAATCTCAGGTCCTAACCCAAAATATGCTAGCAGTCAACACTTACTCTTGAGGTGTCGACACTTTTCCAAAATAAATAGTTGTGCAGTCAACACTTTACCCAAGTGGTCAACACTTTAAACTCTGAGAATTAGCACCGGTCAACACCTCATCCACAACTGTCGACACTTTCTTGGCACACTTACCTCAAAGTGTCGACCCCTTAAACCCTTGGGTCTTCATTTGAATGAACGATGGGTCGACACTTCCCCTTGAAGTGTCGACAAACAAGTTGACTCCAGCAATGGGAAGTTCGTGAAACTTGCCTTTACCCACCGTTTCTTGCCTCCAAACGACAATTTCACCTGCACACACTCCAAATATGCCAATAATCCACAATAATCCAAGGATTCGAGCTCCATTGCTCGAATCCGAATCGAAACTAAAAACTCTAACTTCTAACCCAAAAAATGAGAGATTAGGATGACTTACCCACGAATCATCTTCATAAATGTTGAAACTCGATGACCTACAAACACAAACCTAGCCTCCAAGTTTGATGATTTTTGCGAATGAAAATCATCTCTCTCTCCCTCTACTTCTTTTCTTCACACGTCGTGAGGAAATGAGAAACAAAGGGTTTCTCAAACCCTTTTAACCAATTTTTCTCTATTTACACTTTAGCTCTATTAATTAACATTTTTTTAATATACCATACTTTATTTTTAAACAAAAATCCTCTAAGTGTCAAATTTTTTTTACGAACTCATAATCAAAGTAAAAATCTCAATTACCAGATACCAATTTTCTCTAATTTCATCTACACGGTAACTTTTCAAATTACAAAAATTTATCCAAATTTCTGAAAATCCAACGTGGCTATAAAAGATAAAACGAGTTAACTCATGACACGTTGTTAGTCAATAATGCAAAAACTGACACGTAAAATTTCAATTAAATATAAAAATATGAGTTTTTACATAATCATTAGAATGAGATAATAACATTCATTTATTAAATAAAAATTTGATAAATATTTTTCGACCTTTGTCTATTACATTAGAATTTAGGCTTTTACAAATAAAATTTGAAGTCCATTTCTAATAATACTATTAAGTCAGCCTAAAACTTTTTATGACCCACTGAAATTATATTTTTTATGAAAAAATCAAATGGATATTCTTAATATTCTTTTACTTGAATAAAGTGAGAGAATAAAGAGAGATTCGTTTTAATATATCAATCGCTTGTTTAAAAATGACGAGTCTTCTCCTTTTATACTTGATAAGAGAAGCTTCTAGATTTATATAATGTTACAATGAATAATAGAAACGAATGTTACTAAGTGTGACTATATACACTAACATCCCCCCTCAACCGCAAGGACGGAGGATGCAGAGGTTGTCATGGCAAAGTTGAAACTTTGAGATGGAGAGCGACTTTGTTAGACCATCAGCAAAATGCATAGGAGACAGAGTGAGTTTAACTAAGAGCTCCTTACTAGTAACCTTATCTCGAACAAAATAGAAATCAATCTTTATGTGCTTTGATTTGGAGTGAAGAACAAGATTGGATGTCATGTACGTGACACTGATTTTGTCACAGTAAATAATGACACATGATGAAGAAGAGAACCAAAGTTCCTAAGAAAAGAACGAAGCTAAATAACCTCAAAGGCATCATTTGAAACATTCTGATACTTGACCTCTATACTTGAGCAAGAGACAACTTGTAGCTTAGAAGACAACCATGAAATTAGATTGGCACCAATAAATACACAAAAACTATCTCATATTGTGTGTATTATCAGGGCAAGCATCCCAATCAACATGGTGAAGCAACCGACGTCCAGTGAAGAAGAGAAAGAGAAAAGTTAATCGTACCCTTCAAGTATCAGAGGACCTCTTCAAAGCTTTCTAGTGCAAGTCGGTAGGGGAATGCATGAATTGAGAGAGACGATTGACAGCACAACATGTTTTGGCGAGTAAGGGTAAAAAGCACCTACCATACTGTAAAGTAAGAAACCTTCAAGAAGAGGAATACGAGAGCCCTTTGAAAGTAAAACTTTAGTAACCATAGAAGACGTAGTCAGTATCATACATCCTTGGACGAGTCAATACATCAGTTGTATACTGAGATTGATTTAAGAGCATGATTGAGGTGGTCTGAGAAATTTTGATGCCTATGAAATAGTGCAACAAGCCAAGATCCTTTATAGCAAAGCGAGAGTGAAGAAAAAGAAGGAGTTTATTAAACATCGAAGGAAAGTCACCAACAACTAAAATATCGTCAACATAAACAACCATAATGATGTGAGTGAATAGAGTTTTGTAAATAAATAATGAGTTGTCCATTTTAGAAACCTGGAATCCCCAAGCTAGCAAGGCAGATTGAAGCTTCATGAACTAGCTCATGGAGCCTATATAAAGACTTGTGAAGAAAATAAGGAAAATTTGGATTGGCAACGTCGACAAAACCAAGGGGTTGTGCCATATAAACTGTTTCTTGCAGATCACCTTACAAGAAGGCGCTAGAGACGTCTAACTGTGTAATATCCCAGTCAAAAGATAATGCCAAGGAAAGCACCAATCAGATGGTTTGTGTAACAACCTCTCACCTTTCGGCTCGCCCGTACGGACGTACCGCCATCCGGGTTCTGGTTCCAGTTCGTGCAGCCATCGTACTACTAGCCCAAGTGGTACTACTACTTGTAGCCCATGGTACTTAAGCTTGGAGGTCTTGGGTTCGAGTGGTGGGAAAGGCAAAAACTCCCTTTCCAGGAGGGAGAAGGTCATGAGTACGATGGTTGCACGAAGCGGAACCCGGATGGTGGTACGTCCGCGCGGGCGAGCCGGAAGGTGACAGGTCGTTACAAAAAAGGCGTGGAAAGGGAACTAGCCCAAGTGGTACTACCACTTGTAGCCCATGGTAATTAAGCCTGGAGGTCTTGGGTAATTAAGCCTGGAGGTCTTGAGTTCAAGTGGTGGGGAAGGCAAAAACTCCCTTTCCAGGGGAGCGAAGGTCATGAGTACGATGGTTGTACGAACCGGAACCCGGATGGCAGTACGTCTGTGCGGGCGAGCCGGAAGGTGACGGGTCGTTACAGTTTGAGGCTTTACCACAAGGCTGAATGTTTCAGTAAAGTCGACACCCTCCAATTGATTATATCCTTTAGCCACTAAACGTGCCTTGAATCTATCCAAGGATCCATCTAGCATATTGCCCTGGAGGAAGAGGTACAAGAGACTAGGTTTTATTGAGCTTGAGAGCCTCTATTTCAGAAAGCATTGCATCCATCCAATGTTTGTGCTTAGAGGCCTGAAGAAAGGTATGTGGCTCAAGCAGGTCATCAACAACAACAGTGGAGAAAACCTTTGGTTTAAATATATCTGATTTTGACTGAGTTCTCATTGGGTGAATATTGGTAGCACTTTGAGTATTTTCACTACCGGCAGAAGTTGAGAGTGACAGGGGAGAGGAGGATGAGGAAGTAGGAAGACTAGAAGAAGGTGCATGAAGCACAGGTGATAGGGAGGAGTTGGGTAAGGAAATTAGAAACAAAAAAAGGAAGAGAAGAAGTCGTCGAAGATGTACTAGAAGTAGAGTGTGAAAAAGAAAATATTATTCCATGAATAATGACATTTCAACTTATATATAGACGAGAATTAGAAATATTATAATAGATATAGGCCTAATGATTCTAGCTACAACCGAGAATGATGCACTGTGAAGAACGCGGTTGAAGTTTGTGGGAAGCATAAGGGCGAATACATGGATAACATAGATTGCTGAAGCCTTTAAGAAAAGAGTGCGATGGAGAGGAGAGCATTCATAAAGACATTGAAAGGGAGATCGGTTTCTCAAAACAGATGAAGGTACTAAATTAATTACAAAAGTCGCAGTAGCAAAGCCAAACGACCAAAATTTTAGTGAAACGTTTGAATGAAAGAGAAGAGACAACCCCGTCTCAACCACATGATAATTCTTACGTTCAACTTGGCCATTTTGAGTGGCCATATAAGGGTAAGAAACATGATGATGGATTCCCTTATAAAGGAGAAATGGTGTAAGAGAGCAATATTCACCTCAATCAGTTTGGAGAATTTGAATGGAGATGTGAACTGATTGTGAACCATGTTATAAAAGTTGATAAAATGAGTTTTTCCTTCATATTTTGTTTTTAGGTGAAAAAGATACCTGAAAAGGCTGAAGTCATCAATAAATAGAATAAAATATCGAACTTCGGTGATTGATGGTTTAGGGGAAGGTCCCTAGAGATTAGGGCGTACGAGTTGGAAAGGGGAAGAAGCACTTGATAAAATGAGTTTTTCCTTCATATTTTGTTTTTAGGTGAAAAAGATACCTGAAAAGGCTGAAGTCATCAATAAATAGAATAAAATATCGAACTTCGGTGATTGATTGTTTAGGGGAAGGTCCCTAGAGATTAGGGCGTACGAGTTGGAAAGGGGAAGAAGCACGAGAAATGAAGTTTGAAAAAGGGAGACGATGAGATTTACTCAACTTGCATGCAGTACAATTAAATAGATCAAATGAAGAAATAGACTCATTCAAAAGGAAAATGCATACTTAACTAAAGCTAAATTAGCATGACCTAGACGAGAATGCTAAAGGTGAAGCGGAGATGCAGTAGATGAAGGCAGAAGAGTAACGGAGCAGTGAAGATGTGTGGCGAGATAGACTAAAGACCATTGGTAGCATCACCGCGAAGGAGTGTCATCTGGGAGAGACGATCCTTGACAAGAAAAAAAGATGAGTGAAACTCAACGTAAACATCATTATTAGAACATAGTTTTTGATGCGCCTCAAAATGGGTGAACTTCAAAGCACAAGAAAATCGGACTTGTGTTGTTTTGCTGGAAACGGATAACAACTTTAAACAGCAACAACTCAAGTTGTACTTGAATTTTGTGGCTGAAATTTTTACAAGTTCTATTCCTGGATGTAGAAAGATGACCTCCAAATATTGCGCAAAGATTTACTATGGAACAAAAGTTATATTGGAATGAGTGAAAGTCGTTGGAGCTCATATTATTGCTCTGGCCGAGAACAATGTGTCAATTTGGGAGAGCCATAACTCTCTCGTGTGAACACCTATGGATGCGATTCTTGTGGTTGGTTAAATCTGTATGTGAGAGATTTATTGTCTCCAAAAATGAGGAGATGAATCATTGTGGTTGGAGAGATACAGTTGCGGGAGTGATGAATGCTCGGCTTGGAACAAGTAGATTTTCCAAAAAACAGATTGCACCAACTTGGGGATAATGCGACTTCAATGGTTGGACTTGAGAGTTTCTAAGTCCTTGTTAGGTTTTTCCACTCCACAAAGAGAGGGGAAGAAGGATGTAGCAGAAGTAAAAACCACCTACACTCACAAATGATAGATTCACTCTTCACACAACCTACTTGGATATTACTGACCAAGACAGAGGCATGGCAACTTAAACGAAACTTCAAACTTGGGAGAAGAAGACTTCACCATGATTTTTCATTCATCATCAGCTGCCAAGAGCCTTTAGGAGGGTATAAATAATGTCTCCAAGAGAATTAGAGTTTCCGCGGCACCCATAGCTCTTACAAAAGATGTAAAAATTAAAAGGAGAAAAATAGGGGGAAAGAGTGCTCGGCCAAATAAGGAAACCAAATACTTTATGGTCTTCTCTTGTCATGTGGCTCTCTATTCTTCACTAGATGGTCCCCACTATCCAAATTACATAATTAACACACATATTGTTCAAGAAAGACATAAAATAAGATAACCACAAAGTTTCCTAATGGAGTCTTCTATAATTGGCCATGGGCTTGGATTCTTTGTCTCTTTCAAAATGTTACAAGGTTTTGGGCATCTCCTTGCACTTCATCTCCTCCTTCATTGCTTTTAAGCAAAGACACACTTGAAATGATTGAATGGATTGAATCTTGAGGTCCATCTTCAAGTTCCACAAAGGATGTAAAACTGTAGCCCTCAAAGGAATCTCCACCATGTCCGAGGCGCTTACTTCATGGTCTCTTCCATTGGCTTCCAACTTTAGCATAAATCTTTGGCCTTTATCCTTGTCACAAGGCAAAGATGTCTTCTCCATGTTTTCTTAAGGATGATTTCCTACAAAAATAAATGAACTAAAAATATTTGTTGGTTGTTCTGTTGGAGATTTTGAGGACGGTTTTCGTGGCACATCAATTTTTGAGCACTAATGAGTTTATTTGACAGGGTGGGAGAATGCAGAATATTAAGAAGACGAATAGGTTTGGTTGATGAAGTAATGGAAGAAGAACCAATAGAGGAAATGCTCAGAGACGTACCATTCGCTGTGAGAACTCGATCTTAACCAGAGTAAGGAATTGCTAACTATAAATCACTTAGTGAGGCGTGAAGTGATAGGTTGTAATACCCGGCTTTTCGGGATATTAATATTTTAATATAAATGATATTTTTGTAAATATGTCAAATCAAGCCCATTTTACGAACAGAAAGTTTCGTTGGGATCCTAATTATTAATATGGATTTTAGGAAAATTATGGAAATTTTAGGAGTCGTGACGCTAAATTACGGGAATTACGTTTCTCGTAATATAAAGGACATTTTAGTAAAAATAGTAAACGAGGTCCGATTTGCAAACGGACAGTTTTATTAGAACCCTAATAATGAGTTGGAGTTACTGATGAAATAAGAAAATTTGGAGAAACCGAATCGTTAGCAAATTAACGAAACAAAGGACGAAACAAATATAAAAACAAAGGATGGGCAAAACGGTCATTTGACAAGTCAATATTATAAAATATCAAAATCCTTCTTTTCTCCCTCATTTCCTTCTCTCCTCGCGAAAACCAGAGAGCTTCTGGTTTTCGCTCCCGTGGCGATTCTCCATTCCGACCTCCGTTTCTCTTCCGACCGATCTCCGTTCTTCACGTTTTCTCCTCCGATGAACGTTCTAGGTAAGATTCTATAGCTTTCAGACGTTAGTTTTCAGTTTTAATGAAATTATACGGTTAGGGTTTCGTTTAGAGTTTTGCGAAAAACGTAAATTTAGGGTTCAAAATTAATAAGTTTATTGTGATTAAGGATAAAAAGGACGTATTGAACGTTATTGGACGAAGTTAGAGTGATTTGTGAGAAATGTTAAAATTGGAGAATTTTTGGGTTTTTAGGAAAACTCGTTAATTGTGGTTTTAAACTATCGAGCATTAATCGTTTGTTTATACGCCTCGATTAGTTAAATTAGAATTTTAGGAAACTCCTTTAGTTAAGGATCCATTAAGGGAGTTAACGGTTCAAAGTATTAATTAATGATACATGTTGGGAATTTGACTTAGGTGCACCCGCTCGTGGACCGAAGCTAGCTTGCAAACGAGCAGGTAAGCTCTGTGATTGTTAGCCGATAGGCCTACCCCCATAAGCTCTTATGCCGTTCGAGAAATTGGAGATTTAGTAAGTGTGTGGCCGACTAGGTTGGGTAGTTAGTTTTAATTAAGTGTAGTAAACATATTTGTTGGTTGTTCTGTTGGAGATTTTGAGGACGGTTTTCGTGGAACATCAATTGTTGAGAATATGAGTTTATTTGACAGGGTGGGAGAATGCAGAATATAAGAAGACGATAGGTTGGTTGAGAAGTAATTGGAAGAAGAACCAATAGAGGGAAATGTCAGAGAGTTTAACATTCGCGGAGAAACTCGATCTAACAGGTAAGGAATTGCTACTGATAACGCACTTAGGAGGCGTGAAGTGATAGGTTGAATACCGGTTTTCGGGATTTATTAATATTTTAATTAAATGATATTTTTTGTAATATGTCAAATTCAAAGCCCCTGTTACGAACAGAAAGTTTTCGTTGGGATCCTAATTATTAATATGGATTTTAGGAAAATTATGGAAATTTTAGGAGGTCGTGACGCTAAATTACGGGAATTACGTTCTCGTACTCTAAAGGACAGTTTAGAAAAATGAGTAACCGAGGTCCGCTTTCAAACGACAGTTATTCGAAACCTAATATGAGTTGGAGTTACTGATGAAATAAGAAAATTTGGAGAAAAACGAATCGTTAGAAATTCAACGAAACAAAGGACGAAACAAATATAAAAACCAAAGGCTGGGCCCAAAACGGTCATTTGACAAGTAAATATTATAAAATATTCAAAATATCTTCTTTTCTACCTATTCCTGATTCTCTGCGAAACCAGAGAGCTCTGGTTTTCGCTCCCGTGGCGATCGCCATTCGACCTCCGTTTTCTCTTCGACGATCCCGTTCTTCACGTTTTCTCCTCCGATGACCGTTCTAGGTAAGATTCTATAGCTTTCAGACGTTAGTTTTCAGTTTTAATGAAATTATACGGTTAGGGTTTCGTTTAGAGTTTTGCGAACAACGTAAATTAGGGTTTCAAAATTAATAAGTTTATTGTGATTAAGGATATAAAAAGGACGTATTGAACGTTATTGGACGAAGTAGAGTGATTTGTGAGAAATGTTAAAATTGGAGAATTTTTGGGTTTTTAGGGAAAACTCGTTAATTGTGGTTTTAAACTATCGAGCATTAATCGTTTGTTTATACGCCTCGATTAGTTAAATTAGAATTTTAGGAAACTCCTTTAGTTAAGGATTTCATTAATTTGGACGTTAACGGTTCAAACGTATATTAATGATAATTGTTGTGAATTGCCTTAGGTGCACCACGCTCGTGGACGAAGCTAGCATTCAACGGACGTCAGGTAAGTCTCTCGTGACTTGTTTAGCCGATAGGCCTACACCATAAGATCTTATGCCGTTCGAGGAAATTGGAGATTTTAGTAAGTGTTGGCCGAATAGGTTGGGTAGTTAGTTTTAATTAAGTGTAGTATGTTTAAGTTCATTGTTTGTTTATGTTTTAATTATGTTTATAGCATTGCACCTGTGCACGCATCATGTTTCTGAAAAGCACGAAAAAGGAATTTCTATGCATGTTTTTAATGAAAAGGAAAAGGATAATGAAAAGATATGAATGCATATAATCTGGTCAAGGAGGTGGCGGTGGTTCAGACATGGCTGCTTGGGGAGCATGTTTTCCCCCCGGTTAGATACGAGGGGCTATCCAACCGTAGGATGTGCCACTCCTATCTAGCGAGAGTGAGGCCACGGTGACGTATCTGTAATGAAATGAATAGCAAAAAGGTAGGACACATGTTTTTACAAACCGCACGCATAGCATTCACTTGCATTCACGTAGACTTACTGAGCCTTAAGCTCACGACTTATTTTTATGGTGTAGGTGACCTCTACACAGGTGAGGATGAGATTCCTTCACCCGAGGCATGAACAGTTTAAGAAAGATGGCCCGTGGGAGTGTGCTGGGCAGTTGGTGCGCATTTTGACCCGTGGAGATGTAGGTATATGTTTTGGGGACACGATATGAATTGTATAAAGTTAGAACATTTTAGGATGTTTGGATCTGGTAGTGGATAGGTTTATGTCTGATGTTTTAAACGTTTCAGAAACCTGTTTTATAAACTGTTTTGGTAAATTTAAATAGAAAGGATTGTCGATTTTTAAACGTATCCACGTAGTTTGTTTTTACGAAAGTTTAATGTATGTTAGGCCGTTTAGTTAGGGTTGATAAAATGAGAAGTGAACTAAGTTAAGTTGTGTTAAAATGCTTAGAGATTATAGTGTGCAGGGATGGGAAAATTGTATGAAGAAAGTGATGTTTTGCTCTCTGGAATCTCGGATTCCAGAGAGCACTTGTAAAAAAAAGAAGAGAGAAAGAAGATAGATGGAGAAGTGTGGCGACTGGGCGCTGGTGTGAGGGGCGACTGATCGCCCCTCCTTGTTGTTGCTGCAGCGATCAATCGCTGAGGAGGCTTATAGCCTCGGCGATCGATCTCCTGAATTAGGAGATCGATCGCTCCTCTCCCCTGTCGCGGCTTTTGACAGTTCTGCCCTCCCCTTTTAATTGTTTTGTTTTAATTAATATTAAGTGTTTTATTAATTGTTTTAAGTTTATAAATGGTATTGTTTTAAATGGTTTAAAACGTAGACTTTGATTCCAATTCCGGTTTAAATTCCGCTTAGAGTTTATTTAAAGTATAAGGATAAAAAAAAATATGTACGGAAAATTGGGTACAGTATCGAGGTCGTCACATAGGTTGCTCTAGAATCGAGGAACCACGTGTGCGGTAAGGACGTAGAGTTAAGCTGTGGATCACCAAGATGATTGGTAAATATATTTGGAGAAGTAAACGCAGTGTGAAATGTCCCAGAAGGAGGCATTGAGGATGCGATAGCACACAGCCGCGCGTGATCAAATTTGTTGCATATCTGACACTTGGGTTTGTTAGATGGAGGTTTCCCATTTAGCCACTGAATGTTTGGTGGAGAGAAGAGTTTTCCCAGAATATTAAGATGCGTAGAGGTAGATCCAGATGGCGGAACAGAAGGTTGAAAACGTGGATGCAGATCTGGATCAAGAGACCTTAGAGAACGACAAGGGCTGGGAGATGAAAAATTGGCTTGAAGGGAGCTCAGAGCTATAGCTAAGTTTTGCTTGTCCAGACGTTGATCGTAGCTTAGAAGAAGACACTGAACATCTTCATTAGTGGGTAAATCAGAGCGATTGGTGATAGAAGATACAAACCGGTTGTAAGCACTTCCAAGACCACCAAATAGGTAAATTAGCTGGTCCTTTTGGGAGACCAGTTCTCCAATAGCTGCTAGAGTATTGGGTGTTGATTTCAATTTTTGAACACATTCTGAGGCAGATAGCCCATCTTTGGAAAGATTAGTTTCGTCTGTACCTCTCGCTTTTAGTGAGGGATAGGTGGACTTCCACTAAACTAGCCCTTCTTGTGAAGTTTTGGAGATTTCCAAAAGAAAAGAGAAAGCCATGGTGTTCATGTAAGGGTGACTTATTAGTCAACTTTTCCACTATCACCCCCAAAAAGACGCGAGCTACGTCTGAGTGAAATTTGGAGATGGAAGTCTTCTTTGGTTTCTCGACATGCAATTGGCTGCATAATTCCGTGAGACGTGCTTGAGAAGTAGAGGGGAAGAGTCGCGCCACAACATTCCAAATCGAAGATGCAAAAGTATAGGAGACAAAATAAGATAACTATAACAACCTTCCCCCTTCACCGGCTTTTTTTTTTTGCGCTGACGCATTGTCATCCGGGTTCGGATCCAGTATACGAGCCAGTCGTCACTCATGACCTTCTCCATCCCTGGGGTAGGAGATTTTGCCTTCCCAGTGATTTGAACCCTGGCCTCCAGGGCTTATGGCCAAGAGTTCCCTATCACTGGTACCGCTTGAGCTACTAGATCAAGTTGTACCAGTGATGGGGAACTCTTGGTCATATGTCCTGGAGGCTAGGGTTCATATCACTAGGAAGGCAAAAACTTCTTCCCCAGGGATGGAGAAGGTCATGAATGACGATTGGCCCGTATACTGGATCCGGACCCAGATGGCGGTGCATCCGTGCAGGAAAAAAGGCCGGTGAAGGGGGTAGGTCGTTACAGAAAAAGACGCATTTTTTTGTAGGGACCCCCTACCCGTTGACGCACCGCCATTGGCAGGGCTCGAAGCCCACGGACGCACCGCCATCGGCCCGGCCCACTACTCATGACCTTCTTCATCATTAGGGTAAGAGTTTTTGTCTTCCCAATGATTTGAACCCTGGCCTCCAGGATTTATGACCAAGAGTTCTCCATCACTGATACAACTTGAGCTATGGGCCGGGCTGATGGCTGTGCGTCCGTGGGCTCCGAGCCCTGTCGATGACTGTGCGTCCACAGACAGGGGATCCCTACAAAAACAAATATTCACTAAGAGGGGCGTAAAGCCAACTCATAAAGAGGAAATCATACCTCTGCCAGATAGAGAAAGCAGGGTTGGAATGAAAGTTTGTATCAACAAGCTAAAGAGGAGGAGGAGAGACAGATTCATCGAGGAAGACCTCTAACCAGTGGCGATAACAATGTTCAATATCTGATTCTTCTAGACCAAGTAATTGTTGGAGTCAAGCTTTATAATTAAAGCTAAATTTAGAGAAGGCAAATGAGGAAGGGAAAAGGAATCAGGGACAGAAGCTGTTGAATTGGTACTACTACTAGATGATGTCATAGCGAGAGGCTCATATACGAAGTTAGAGATTAAAGAGAGGTTTGTTTGAATATATGAATAGTTTGTTTTATAGTGATGAGCCTTCTCCTTATATATTTGATAAACGAAGCTTCTAGATTTATATATTGTTACAATGAATAATAGAAAAACATGTTCTATTTTTTACCTAAATATATTAAATCAATTAGCAAGTGGAAACATGACAATGCTATATGAAATTCAGAGTATTAATATGCACTTGTTTGTTCAAAGTGAAAAATGGAAAAAAAAAATCTCATTTGATTGGAGATAAAGATCATCTCTGTTTTTCTCTATTTTGTTTTTTAACTTTTGATTATTTTGAAACATACACAAGATACTTGATTGAAATTTTTTTAATTATGTGCAAGCATTGCTCTAAAAGTTTTATAAAAAAATTGTTCTAGTATTAAAATGGTACCTCACTTAATAAATTAAAACTTGGTAAATAATCAGGTATATTTAATTTCACTCAACAAAAGTTCAATAATTCTTTTAAAAATTTGGTTCAATGAAAGACCTAAAATAAAATAACGAATATATATGTAGTCACACATACCCACGTATAAATAAAAATAGAGTTAAATTAGATTATGTACGAGGATCCTTTTTTTTTTTACATATTTAAAGAAATAAAAATCAGAAAAAGCAGAGATGTCCTTTATTAGGGTTTGATTATTAGACTTAAACTAGGCGGAGAACCCTAACCGCACGTACTAATAATATATTCAAATACTTATTTAAATGGGGGTGGAAGAAGTATGTTTGGGTTCATGAAATTACATTAATTAAAAGCTTTTTCTAAAAGAAAGAAAATAAGAAAGCTAATAAATAAAGCGTTTAGGTAAGTAGGGCGAATATGAGACAATTGTATGTATATGATTAGGGATTAATTGTTTACTTAATGTAAATTGAATTGGTGAAAAACAAGATTTTGTGTTAATGATCTACCCTAACTATTAATGGAAATAATAAAGTAAATATCATTTGAAAATAGTTGCAAAAGATTCATTATCATAGGGGTCAACATAGTTGCTTGTTCAGGACTGTTCGACAACTCATATATTACATGTGGCCGGCTGCTCTGTTAAGGTAATGACTATTTAATGTTTTGATGATTGTGATGACATAGCCTATACCTGAGGTGGTTCATAATCCCACATCCTTGAGAGAGTGAAAAGTGAATAATTGATAAAAAAAAAGTCTTCCTTCTTACCTAATATAACATGTAATACAGTGCGCTAACTATAAAAATAAATTAGTGTGAAAATTGACCCAAAGTAGATAATAATGTACTGCGAGAATTGGAAATTCCACAAATAGTATCATAGGCAATTTCCAAATGAAAGTGAGGCTGAAAAATACATCGGAACCTCAATGGGAGAGAGAGGGAGAGAGGGAGGGAGGGATTGTGATAGCTCGCTCTGTAAAGGTAAGAACGATTCAAGATTATGTTGATTGTGAGGGCTCAATCCATATCAGTAGAAGTGTACAATCTCACATTGCTTAAAGTAGTAGAAAATTAATTATTTATAAAAAGAATTCTTCTATCTAGATAGTGCAACACATTTTAGATTATCTCTACAAACAAATTCATGTTAGATTCGTCCCAAAGTAGACAACATTGTACCGAAAGAACTAGGGACTCCACGATACAAGGAACATGAATGTTAACTATGTTGGAATTGGGATTAATATTGGGTTCTCAAACAATATTGGCATGAATTGGAAAGGAAGAACATTATGCAGTCATATTTTGTTGATGTTTTTATGATCCTTCCATGACCAAACAAGCGTGTGATTTCTCTTACGTATGTGTTGGGCAATGGTAGATGTGCTGACAGAAAGACATTTGAAAGGAATATTTTTTAAAAAAATCGAATTATAAAACTGGTCTCTTTTGGAGAGAACAACTTTGTGTTTGTTTAATCATTTCCAAACCTCAAATTTCTCTCTCTCTCTCTCTCTCTCTCTCTAGTTTTTACAAAATTTGCATCCAATTTTAATTATATAAAATATTTCTCATAAATAAACAAAAACAAACTAAAAATATTTTAATTATTAAAATACTTTTTATTAAAGAATTACTTTTATTAGTAAATAAGTCAAAGTTTGACCATTCTTTGTCTACCTTCCATAGCTCTTTGGTTTTCTTAATTGCATAGTCATTACCACAATATGTCTACACAAATCCTAATGACTTTTCCAAGTCAATTGCTTAGGTGATTTTTCATACTTTTTCACTTGCCTTCAGGTTGGTCGTACTGAACACTTGTGATTATTTTTTACTCCCTCCTATTCTAGGGTAAAGCGTAGCATGAGATGAGATATGTAGTGGGTTCTAATCTGATAGGACAGGGATGAAAATTATTTGGTTACATGAGAACAATTTTATGGCTTCATAGTTTAAACTAAATAGAAGGACTACATTCATACTTTTACTCTTATCAAGATTCTGTTGATTGTTAGGGTTCAAGTTATACAACTAAAGGTGCACAATCTCACATCGCTTGAGATAATGAAATTGAGTGATTTATAAGTAGAATTTTTATTGTTATTTTGAATTAACTCAAAGAATAAATTTGTGCTGGTTCCAACCCAAAGCAGACAATATTGTACTGTACGCACCAGAAAACTCCACAGAGTATTTGTATTTAAGAGTCTAGAGAAAAACAAATCAATTCTGAGTTTTGTTATATGTTAAGAAGTCTTTTATTTTACCCTAAGTTTTCTAGATTTATATATCTGCCATGTATAACAAATATGTTCTGTACTTTAATCTTGGCATAGTGAATTTTCTCCTATATTGTTATTTTTCACCGGTCAAGATTTTTTAGATCAATTTTAGGTGTTTTTCCACCAATGGTTTATATCATATTATTCTTAAATTCATGAGTAATATCTAACTAATCAATCAATAGACATGGAGGGTGTTTTTTCATTATTTCATTCGAAGTCTTTTTTCTCTAAGTTTTTTTCATTACGGACTTAATTAGGTTCATATGACAATTCTTAATAATAGTCATAATTTTTTTTCATGTAAAAAAATTAAATAAGTTACATTTCCGATATAGTACTTCTATAATAACACTTATTCGCTATGTTGCTAGTAATCCCGGAGGGGCAACAATATACTTCAAGATTAGAATAACTTGTGTCCATGATTAGAATTAATGAACACAAACGCAACCCACATCGTGCTGATAAAACTAGATACATCAATGTGTAAATATGATATATTAGTCGGTAAAATATTAAAGTATGGTTGCAACTTAACTTAAATGACAAAAACATACATAATTATGGAGACAATTCAACATAATTATGGAGACAATTCAACAATAAATGGATAACATGAAATGTGGATGCATGATTGTGGGGGGGGGGGGGGGGGGGGGGGTGGGGCACTTTAAAAATTGTAGTCAAGCAAGAGAGAGAGAGAGAGAGAGAGGATGCAGCCAAAAGCATAAGAGAATAGCCGTCCAAAGGACTAATTAAAGAAGACAAAAGAGGGCCCCATCCGCCGCATCACCATCTTCCACTTGCCCTTTTTCTCTCCAATTTTTTGTGCTAAAATATTGTTTCCTTCTCAGCTTCCAACTAATCCCATTTTATAGTCAACATTCTTTTTTCATTAATCTTAATTAATTATCATCTCTAAATCCGTATTACTGATTCACATTTTCCATTATAAGATGTGTTGGGAGTGAAATTAGCTAGGAATGTTGTGAACATGAGAAAAACTTTCACACTAACAGTAATTGACTGAGTTAGAAGAGAGCAAGACGAAACTCAATACAAGTCACAACTTGAAAATCAAGTAACTACTAAAATTTATGTGTAATGAGCTTGGCTTGGCCTAAATCACATACAACTGTGTGATTCAGAAGTTGAGACTAGTAAAACAAATTTTTGTTCATTATAAAATAATTGTACATATTGTCGCCGTAGGCTAGATTAGGATTGATTAACTTTGTTACTCTTAATGAAGGATCCTTATAACTAAGCATCTTTGATGGTTTTGGTAGAAGATGAACGGAGTTCATAGTATCCATACAAAGAATACTTATCAATTCAATTAGGGAGATGAACGACATAAATCAACATAAATCAAATCCTTCTTTTATTTGTTGAGACATGTTTTCCTAAAACAAGACTAGGTTTCCAAGATCTATAAAATATTGCAATTGGCAAGGGTTAAACGATGAACTTGCTCTCTTAACCATGGTTAAGTATGGGCTAATATTGAAAATCAACAAAACCTAAAAAAGAACATACATCACGTGGACCCACCAACGCACTCTTCTCATCTAGGGTTCATTTGGCTAAAGTCTCATATATCATTAGATCACACACCCCACCCATTCAATATTAAAAATGTCATCTTCAGTCTCCTTTAATTTCGTATTAGCCTATTTTTATAATTAGGGTATATTCTTCAAACTTAAATTCATCAAAATTAAGAAATGTCAATAATTAGAGGGTTTTAATCTATTTTCGATATCTTGTTATATTAAAAAAATGAAATTGAAATGACATATTTATATAAATATTTAAGCTTTTAGTAATTGTCCCCTCTTTCTCTTTCTCTCTCTCTCTCTCTCCTTTCTCTCTCTAACCATCTTTCTTCTTCTTCCCTCGTCCTTTGCCTGCACTCCATCATTGTTCTCCTTCTTGGTTATGTTTTCTTAGGGTCTGAGTTTTCGAGCTCTCTCTCTCTCTCTCTGTTTCTTTCTCTATTGTCAATTTGTATATGTATTTCCCACTTAACATAAACAAAAGCAGAAAAAAGAGTTGTTAATTTTTCTCTCTGTAGCTACATCCGTCGTCTGAGTGTTTCTTTTTTCTTTTTTAATTTCCATATTTTTAATATTTTTCCTTGTTTTCTGTTTACTGCCTTTTCTTTTTCTGTCCCTTTGATGCTTCTATGGCTGGTTTGGATTTGGGAAATCGCTATGTTCATCCGCTGCACTTACCAGACTTGCACCTCCAAAGACTACCTCAATCTCACCCGGCATCAAATTCCGAGGAAGATCTCAATCGAGGCACTCATTTTTCAGTTGAAGATGGATCTCACCAAGCCATAGACAGCGCCGGAGATGTGGTCGGTCGCAGGCCTCGTGGGCGACCACCCGGCTCCAAAAACAAGCCTAAACCGCCGGTTATTATTACACGGGAGAGTGCCAACACTCTCAGAGCTCATATTCTCGAGGTTGGGAATGGCACTGATGTGTTCGACTGTGTCGCTACCTACGCTCGCCGGAGGCAGCGGGGGATCTGCATCTTGAGCGGGAGTGGGATGGTGACAAACGTCAGCCTGAGACAACCGACGGCTGCTGGTGCCGTCGTAACCCTACATGGGACGTTTGAGATACTATCGCTTTCAGGTTCCTTTTTGCCGCCGCCAGCTCCTCCGGGAGCCACGAGTCTGACTATATTTTTGGCTGGCGGTCAAGGGCAGGTGGTTGGAGGAAGTGTCGTGGGGGAGTTGATTGCGGCTGGGCCTGTAATCCTTATCGCTGCATCGTTTACTAACGTGGCCTACGAGAGACTGCCGTTGGATGAGGAGGAGGATCTTCCTGTTCAGGAGTCTGATTCTCCGGCAGCCGGAGCTGGAAGTGGTATTGGCGTAGGGAATAACCCATTTCAGGATCCTTCTTCTGGGCTTCCTTTCCTCAATCTGCCACTTAATTTTCCGAACGTTCAGCTTCCCGGCGATGGGTGGGCAACTAATTCAGCAGCTCGTCCATTTTGAGCGATTATCCAAGAGTAGAAAAACTTAGATGTGGGTGTTTCGTTCCTGCAATGTTTGATCGATTTCTGAAGAAGAAGCTGACAACTCGCTTGGATTTTAAGAAAATAAGCAGATGTTTTTGTTCAAGCTTAAAAAGGTCAGCAAATTTCATGGACCTGCATTTCTTCTTTTCTTCTTCTTCTTCTTCTTCCTCCTGTGGATGTTATAGTTTATCGATTTTTTTTCCTTTTTTTTTTTCTTCATCCCCATCTGTCTTCTACTTCATTTTCTTCTGGTTTTTAGGATCTTTCTGTGGTATTTGAAAATATTCTCCTTGTTCATGGTGAAACTCTTTATAAGAGATGGGTTTGAGGATTTAACTTTTAACTTGAAATGTTAAGTTATATCATCGTAGATTAATTAACAAATTCTGTCATGTATTTCTTCCTCTTTTTCTGTGTTCAAACAATTGGGATCCTGTATTCTTTTCATCAAACATTTAATGATGCTTATGCATTACAGCATCGTAATTTTACACTGAAACTCAAGTAGATATCATCATGTTTATGTTTATGTTTATCTCTTACATACACTCAACTATTTCCTTATCCTTATTTACGTTCTAAGTTTCATTAAAGAAAATTTCAAGCAGGAGAGACGCCCAGCTCTTGGATTTAACTGATCTTATAATATATAGTTATTACAATTCTAGATGACTACAAGAAAACCATAACATGGCTCTATTCATTTGTAAAGAAATATAGAAGTTTCCAATAATCGACAAATTTTCCTGTCTCATATTCATAGATTGAGCCAAAAGTCGAGATAGATTAGAATTTTCAGATGATGATCTGGGTAATCAACATCTTTCATCGATTCTGTCTAAAGCTTGCTTGTACATTTGCAAATGGGTGTTACTAGCTTATTATATTACATGTATTTGCATACAATTTGGACTGTCTTACATTAAATCCAACTGCTGTGTTGAATAAAACATACTTTGTTTTTAATTTCCAAACCAAAGACAGGTCGAAGAAGAATTTCTACTGCAGATGAAGGTTGTATATTTAAGAATTTTCTCCCTTTTATTATTAAAAAATAATGCTTTGCTCAAAGATTATGCCCCAACAAGAAAGTTCATAGTTATAGCTTTACTTTGTTTAGTTTTCTTCATTAAGAGCTTGGGGGCATCTTTTGTTTAGTGATTTAAATTTATTCATTTCATCTTAATATATCATTGCATTTATTTTCTAGGAAATGTAGGAAAAACATTAGCATTAACACCTCTAAGAAATCAATGTCACGAAAGCCTTCGATTTAAATGAAATTAGAATAGTATCTACTACAACTTTACACATGACTGTAATGTGTCATCCATTACGAATAGTTAAAATAATAAATCACTTCCATGAATAAAATATTATATAATGTGTGTGACTACAGTACAATTGGAACATTACTAACATAAAAATATACGCAAATAAAAGAGTGATGTACTTAAATATGATATAGTTTGTAGCTTTTACATACCCGTAGTCCTGTCAAACGAATTGGAGAGTAAAGAAGTTAGAATGAGGAAGAAATAGTTGTGGAATTAAGTGATACAAGAAAAGTTGTAAAATCTTCATATCACATGTATTAGATGGATGAGACGATACATAAGTATAATTTCTCCTTGTACTAAAGACACTCGAGAATAAATTTGAGTGAACGTCAATCCAAAACGAACAATATCTTTTTAATCTGATGGTGCTCCACAAATATTATTAAGGATGCAATGTTGACCTACTTTAGATTATTCTGCACTTAGACGTGTGCAGCGAGTGCTATTATTATTATTGAAGAAGGTGCTTTCATCCACTAAATAAATTTCTTAAAAAAATATACTACTGCTAGATATCTAGGACATTCCCAAAAGATTTTGGAAAACGTATACATCAGATTCCTTAACTTGCTTTCATCTTTGAAGAACATGGTTTCAATTCATTGGTTGATTAATATAAGTAAAACAATCTCAGCAACTAATTGTTTTACATAACATTGTTGTTGCTACAAATAAGTAGATGTACTCGGGAAATCTCCAGACATCTCGGAATACTAGTTTCTTCAAGTTTAATTGGCTAAATAATTTGTTTTCCATTGAAAGCTTCTGCTAGTGAGAGAAGGAATCTCTTCAAAATCCCACAAACACAAATAGTTCAGGCTTCAAAGCAAGTACTGAGGAGATTAAGGATAGTGAAAAAGAAGGGGAAATGCTGCCACTGTTACAAGCATACATACAAACAAATCCAACTAATTATAGATTGAACTTAACTTTTACAGATGCTTGACAACATTATGCATGTTCATCCCTTTCCATGGTTGCTTATTATATTTTAAGATAACTTGCATGTGGAGAGAGAGAGAAGATATATGTTGATTACTATCAAATTTGGAGTTGAACTTTTCTTAATTTGCAATAATAAATACTGTAAATGTGCAGCTGGAATCTCCAGTTAAAAAAAATGGTTGAATGGAGTTTGGTGGATCTTATGCTCAATTAAAGTCATAGAATATGATTGTTCTTGCACTCTTAGACAATATTTGTAACCATTTTATATCATACTTGCTTGTGAAAGCACCTTTAGATTTCTCTCTTAGATTTCCAAACTCTTATTTTATGATGTTAAAAAAGTGTTGATAACAATGATGATAAGTACTACTACATCCAGGCTTTTAATGTTAGGGTTCGATGGTTTATTATTATTGCTTAATTTTTAAAATTTTAAAAACAGAAAAAGGGAAAGAAGTGAAACAACTTTAGAAACTATATTAAAAATATCATGTTGTAAGTCTTTTAAACACAGAAAAAACAAGAAAGAAAAAAACTAAAGACACATTAGATCATGTTTTCATTTCATTTTTTATTCCAAGAAAATTTAATATTGACTTCTTATTATATATGGATTGGGATTATCATTTTAAAACCAGCAAAAATTAATTTTCAAATTAAAAAAGGCACTTGCCAAAATTGAAATTATGCCTTAAGATGTGATAATTGGTTAGTAATTTTAATTCAACGAGTAATAATCACTGTTATGGTTGATGGTTTCGTCAGATGGGAGGAAATCAACTTTAAAGTTGTATTTTTCAGCCTTAACCTAGATGTTGTCATTTAGTGGAAAACGAGACGATGGCCTCAAGAATGAATCAGAAGCAAAGAGAAAAATTCCCTCGATCTACCCATTTATCAAGATTTCCAAACATGTATAAGGTTTAAATGTTAAATGAGTAAATCAAACTTATACCATTTTTCTTACCTTTAGTTGAGATTCAGATTTTTAACTTGAAAATTCAATGTAGATTTGGTATTCCATCAAAATGACATGGAATTGGTATTGTTAGACTATCAATCGATAAGGGAACAAAGGTTCTGAATGAGTAAGTCAAAATTTAACCTGAAATTCTTAGTTTTTGTTCAAATTTGGCATATTTGTAGAAAAATCTATTGATGGGAAATTGAGAAAATAAGAAGGCAAATTGATAATCCTTGCACAAAAAGATATAGAATAGGTATGACTTGGGTTTGATCTCGAATGATGTTAAGAAGTTGGTAAATGATTGAGTTTTGAAGAAAAACCTGTTTGGGCAACAAGTTGGTGTCATGGCATGGAAACCTCGGTGCCACAATGTCATTTAAACTATGTGTTATGTCGCATCTTTATAGAACATAATGTCGCAATGTTACTGAACATGATGTCGTGAGGCTAAGTCATATTTTTCAGAGTGCACAGAATCACTAGACATGTTGTGCTACAGCATCACCCAAATGAAGCTTCAGCGTTCATCAGAAGAGAGCACGTGTGCTCATGTACGAGTGCTACGGGGCCATTTTTATGGAGGGACATAGGACGCCGTAGCTCTAACACTCGAGATATTCGGTGAAATATAGATTTATACATGTATGAACGTATTTATGTTTTGTATTGATATTTTTCTGATAATGAAATGTTTTGGAAGATAAATGGTTGTATGAGATATAAGAGTACGATAATGTTGTGAATAATTTTATGTTGAATGAACAGTCGTAGACGTCGTTTGTGTGTTCCGCATCAAGTTGTAGAACTCCGGATGAACAAGCAGAACTCTGGATGAACAGTAGCAGAACCCAAGAGATGTCGTTTGTGTGTTCTGCATCAAATTGCAGAACTCCGAATGAACAATAGCAGAACATCAGTGCTGCGAGAAAAATTAGATATTTAAACGAAAAACCCTAATTCTAATAAGTTCTTGCAAGGTAAGCCTAATCCATGCCAAAATTTTGCAAGGTAAGCAAGTTAAGCCTAATCCTAATCCACGAGTCGTCTCTCACTTTCTCATAAGTTCTTGCATGGCAAGCTTAATCCATGCCAAAATTTTGTAGGCAACGATCCTCAATCGAATATATGCATGAATAAAGGTGTATGTTATGATCAGTTAGAGTTTCAAATTCGTTTTTAGAGTTTACCCATAAGAATTTTATGTCTAATTTTCTAGACGTTAGATTTCTTCCTCTAGAGTTTGCTAATATGTGAGAATATTTATGGTTAGGTTAATTCAAAACGAAGGTTAATCGTCGTAACGGCCGTTATCATGCTAAGGCTTCGAGGTAAGAGATATTTTGTATGCGTGTAGCCTTTCGACCTACATCACAAGTGCTAGGTTATCTCCTTATGTTTTAGTGATGCTCAAGGATGTGTTTTATTTCAATGCTGATTGAGATATTTTATTAGACATGTTGAATTGATGATTGATGATGTGTTATTTGAGAATATACTACGTGATATGATAATTTGTTATGTTTTATTATTATAATAATGATAATATTGCTTGAGAATATGTTAGATCTTTAAGTATGTGATTTTGTTATGACAAATGATATAGTGATGATGAATATTTCTCGAGAATATGCTAGATCGTAGGACTGAATTGTGACACGTGGATTTACATATTGCTGATAGAATTAAGTGATACATATATGATAATGGATTGTTAATGGATTGTGGACTGATATCATATTTCTATGTTTTGCATAACATGATTATTTGTATGTCTCATACATAATAAAAAATATTTTCATTAAGAAAGACTAAATAAACATAAATAGTCGATGTGAGCTACAAGTTAGCTATCCTGTATTAGGTAGACCAAATGGTGCTTACTGTGACAGCCCACCATGTAAATCTAGGACGGCCCAGTGTGGGTGTCCAATTCATACCAGTGGGGGTATACAATCTCACATCGTTTTGGAGAGTGAGAAATGTATAGTTTATAAGTAGAGTTTCCATTTCTACTTAGTACAATGCATTTTGGGCTAAGCTCAAGAACCAATTCGGGTGGCCTCCGACCCAAAGCAGAGAATATTGTATTGTGAGCAACGTAGGACTCCACAAATGGTATCAGAGCCACTGCCTAAACTAAAGAGTGGCCGACGAGGATGTTGGGCACCAAAGTAAAGAGATTGTGATAGCCTACGATGTGAAAGCAAAGAAGGTTCAATGTGAGGATCCAACTCATACTAGTAGGAGTGCACAATCTTACATCGCTTGGGAGAGTGAAAAATACATGGTTTATAAGTAGAATTTCACTTCCTACCAAGTACAATGCGTTTTGAGATAACCCCAAGAACAAATTCGTGCGAGCTCCAACCCTAAGTTGACAATATTATACTGAGAGGATTGGAGACGTTACACTTACTCATTCCACTGAATTGAATTAACTCAACGACTAGACTATTAAATGAAAGTAAACCGAGAAGAAAGGCTAGAAAGGAAGAAAATGCATGTTTTTACAAAATTGCATTTCATGGTCATATTATTTTTGTGTATCTCTTATTAATCGTTAGACTCATAGAAAAACTTTGTGATGTAGGTGAGGATAATATTGACATGACTGATGAAAGAAACAAATGAAAGACGCAATTAAAGAGGTGCTCTTAGGGGGTGAGGCTCCATGGTTATTAGTGCGAAATTGACCAAAAAATGAATAAGAAGAATGACATTTAAATAGTAATTTTCAAATTTGTAAGTGTTATTTTTACTAAATTTAATATCAATTATAAATTATTTTATTTAATGTTTTTTGTTTGAAAGATCATGCAGATTATACACTTCTTTATGTTAAAGTTTAAATTTTGGTTTGCTTGAAAGTCTTCTACTATTCATATTAATTCAAAGACATACTTTTATGTTTTTTACTTGTAAACAAAGAGTCAACAACTTAAAGTTAAAAGTAGAAACAATATGCTATGAGGTGTTACAGCGACCCTCCCTAGTTTGGAGCCACGACATCTAGCTCATTTAATGGATTGATTCTATTGGTCTCTAAGTTTATTTTATCTTAGTTATAGGATTCAACATATATTACGAGAGGTTTAGAAGAATATTGATGAGAGTACAACTATATATATAGAGTTTTGACGAGTTGGACTAGACTATTTGGTCTTCGATTCTAGTAGTATTGAGTTTAACTGATGAGAACCACGGGTATATCAAACCCGTGACCCTTCAACAACGCTGAATAGAAACTTAGGAACGCCTTTGAAATCAAGTGTATATCAAACCCAAGACCCTTCAACAACGTAGAATAGAAACTCAAGAATGCTTTTGAAATTAAGTATAAGGAACTTGACTCCAATCGAACCTTGCCGACAGAACCAAAGTTATCAAACAAGGAGCTTGACCCGTAACCGAACTTGTGGTTAGAATCAAAGATATCAAGTTGATCTTTCAAGTTTTGACTTGAAAATGATCTAGTTCTTCACAAAGAACCAAAGAGAAAATTCTCACAAAGAGTAACTCAAAATCTTCTATATTGATTGTATAATGCTGTAAGTCTTTAAATATGTTACAAAATATCCTAATGTAATGAGAAAGTAATTAGGAAACATTTAAAGATTAGAAATTTTAACGAATTAATAAAAGAAAACTAAAGTAAAAACAAAGAAAACTTAGGTAACCAAACAAAAGGAAACTTTGACCACATAATAAAAGAAAACTTGGACCAATTTGATGGATGAATTTTGTGACTCTCCTTTTTAATTTCGTGCCCCACCTTCCTTTAAGAATTAGGAAAATAAGTTGTTACCAATTTCATAAAGAAAACGAAACTCTGCATGGATTTTGCACGTGCATACTTAGTGGTTGTGCTTCTAGCCCACTTGTCATTAAATCTTTAGGTATTTTTTAAATATCTTCGGTCTTCCTTTCCTCCCAAGCATGCTCTTCAATACTTAACAAATTTATTAATTTCAACTCTTGTTTAAAAGAATCTTTTTCTTGAATTTCTAGAATCAATCCATGTAAGGCTTCATGCATTTTCTTGGTTCTTAATCTTGTAATTTGGACTTGAATTTGGTTGCACCTTGATTCACATCATTACCTCCCTCCTCGAAAAGATTCGTCCTCAAATCCCCTGCATCATATAAAGATAAGTCACTAACATTAAAAGTAGCACTTACATTACCATATTTACTAGGTAAATCAATCTTGTAAGCGTTGTCATTGATGCGTTCCAACACTTAGGGTTGCAACTTGTTCTTTCTTTTCTTGGTAAATCTTTCTTTCCTTAAGTGAATCCAAACCCAATCTTCGTGCTCGAAAATAACTTTTACTCTGTGCTTGTTTGCTTGACTTGCATAATGTTCATTCTTTTTCTCAATGTTTTCTCTTACCCTTGAATGTAGTTCTCTAACAAATTTGACTTTTTTCTTTTCATCAATATTAGCAAACTCGTTAGTAGGCAAAGGTAACATATCCATTATAGTTAAAGAATTAAAACCATAAACAATTTCAAATGGTGAATAAGATGTAGTAGAATGAACAACCCTATTATATGCACACTCAACATGTGGTAAACACTTCTCCCATCGTCTCAAGTTCTTAGAAATAATGGCTTTCAACAAAGTAGAAAGTGTTCTATTTACTACTTTAGTTTGTCCATCCGTTTGGGATATGCTACGGTTGAGAATAAAAGTTTAGTATCTAGCTTATTCCACAAAGTTCTCCAAAAGTGACTAAAAACTTAACATCTCGATCACTCACAATAGTTTTAGGTAAGCCGTGTAACTGTACAATATCTTTAAAGAATAAATCTACAACATTTGTAGCATCATTAGTTTTCGAACAAGTAATAAAATGTGTCATCTTACTAAACCTATCAACAACTACAAAATATTGTTCTTTCCACTTTGAGTTTTTGGCAAACCTATAATAAAATTCATAGAAATATCAATTCAAGGTTGAATAGGTATTGGGAGAGGAGTATACATTCGATATGGTTTGATCTTTGATTTAGCTTTTCTACAGTCAATACATTTTTCACAAATTAATTACACATTATGTCTCATCTTAGGGCAATAAAAATACTCACATTAATCTACCTGCATGAGTTTCTCTAACAAATAATTCTCTCAAGAAACACTTGTAATACAAAGTCTAACTTTTTAAAATAGATAACCGTCATGCCTATAATAGTCACCATATGCAACTTTTTCACATAATTTCCAAATTTCACTAAAATCTGAATCCAATTCATATAATTCCTTAACAAGTTCAAATCTAATGAATTTAGATTATAAGGAAGTTAGAAGTACATACCTTCGAGACAATGCATCGACCACTACATTTTCTTTATTTTTCTTATATTTGATCACGTATGGAAATGTTAATGAATTTCATCTATTTTGCGTGTCTTTTGTGTAGTTTTCCTTGCGACTTCAAGTGCTTTAAACTCTCATGATCATAGTGAATAATGAATTCTTTTGGCAACAAATAATGTTGGCACATTTGAAATGTTCAAACTAAGGCATATAATTCCTTGTCATATGTGGGGTAGCTCAAAGTTGCTCCATTAAACTTCTCACTAAAGTAAGAAATAGGCTAGGCATCCTGCATTAAAACACCACCAATACCTTTTCCCGACGCATCATATTCAATCTCAAAAGCTTTATCAAAATTAGGTAAAAAAAAGTAATGGTGCATTAGTAAGTTTACTTTTTAGGAGATTAAATGTTTGTTCATGTATTTCAATCCACTTAAATTCAACATTTTTCTTTACAAGATCATTTAAGGGAGCCGCAATTGTGCTAAAATTTTTAACAAATCTCTTGTAAAAGCTTGCTAATCCATGAAAACTTCTTACCTCGTTGGCATTCTTTGGTCTCGACAATTTTCTAATTGCCTTAACTTTTTCTTCCTCCACCGATACTCCACTTGAACTAACTACAAAACCAAGAAACACTACCAAATCCATGCAAAAATTACACTTCTTTAAGTTAGTGTATAGTTGATTTTCTCTTAAAGCATTAAAAACTGAATTCAAGTGTTCAACATGTGCACTTTGAGTTTTACTATAAACTAAGATATCATCAAAGTATGCAACAACAAACTTTCTAATAAAAGATCTTAACACATGATTCATCAATCTCATAAAAGTACTTAGTGCATTAGACAAACCAAATGACATTACTAACCACTCATAAAGATCATATTTAGTTTTAAAGGCAGTTTTCCATTCATCTCCCTCTTTCATGCAAATTTGATTATATTAATTCCTTAGATCAATTTTCAAAAATAAGCATGCACCATGTAACTCATCAAGCATATCATCCAAACCAAGAATAGGGTGTCGATACTTTATCGTGATCTTTGCACTTTTTTTCGCTCTTTCACTTTTCTTTTCACATCACTTTACTTTCTTCTTTTCAATGTTTTTGCTCACTCAATGGATTTTCTCTCTTTTTGAATTATTTTACAATCCTCTCTTGATCCTCACTAGCCTCCCTCTATTTTAGTGGTTTGAGAATTATCTTCCTAACATTTTGATCAAATGAGAACTCATTCTTGAAACCAATGTGTTTGACGTTTCTATCGAATTGTCATGGTCTCTCCAAAAGGATATGTGTAGCTTGCATGGGTACTGCATCACAAAAAACCTCTTGTTTATGCTTACCAATTGCAAGTGCAACTTTCATTTGCCTAGTCACTTTCATTTCTCCACAATCATTCAACAATTGTAGCTTGTAAGGCCTAGGATGCTTCACTGTTTCCAAGCTCAATTTTTCTACCAACAAAATGCTAGCAACGTTAGTACAACTTTCACTATTAATTATCAAACTACATACCTTGTTATTCACATGGCATCTAGTGTGAAATATGTGCTCCCTTTGCACTTTATCTCCATCCTCCTTGGCTTGAACTTTGAGTACACGTCTAGTGACCAATAGCTCTCCCCTCATGGGTTCCTCCATATTCACATCACCACAATCTTCTAATGGTGGTATTTCATCATCACTTGCTATGTCACTATTATCCAAAATAATCATAGCTCTTTTATTCGGACAATTAGAAGCAATATTACCAAAAGCTTGACATCTAAAACACTTAACCTCTCAAAACTTAATAGGTGTGGAAGTCTCAGTTTTACCTTATATGGGGGTGGTATTCGATGTCGTTGATTTCCCTTTGAATTCCTCTTTCAATTTTGAATTAGGCTTATCATTCATACAATTAGATTTCCAAGAAGAATTTGAGGTTGATCCATTCTTAAAGTTCCTCGATTTTAATCGTCTCAACTTTGATGGACTTGTGCAATAATTCTTTTAAGTCCACATAATGATGCAAATTCTGTGACAGCCCGAAACCAGATCCCGATCGGGATCCGAGAGCCAAGCCATCACTCCGGACATTTTAAAACGTGACATATTTTTTTCTTGAACTTTTAGGACTCTACACGAAGAAAAATCTCACTGGAATTGAAGACTGGGAGACTACAGTGAATAATAGAAGAAAACAGGAAGTCATATAAAAAAAAATGAGAAACTTAAACTGGAAAACATACTGTCGAAGGCTACAGTGGATGAAAGAAGCCGTGGACATTCAAAAGTGCAGTGGCTGTGGACGACAGAAGTGCAGTGGCTGTGGACGACAGAAATTCAGTGGTTGTGGACGACAGAAGTGCAGTGGCTGTGGACAACAGAAATACAGTGGTTGTGGACAACAGAAGTGCAGTGGCAGTGGACAACAGAAGTGCAGTGGCAGTGGACAACAGAAGTGCAGTGGCTGTGGACAACAGAAGTGCAGTGGCTGTGGACAACAGAAGTGCAGTGGCTGTGGACAAAAGAAGTACAGTAGCTGTGGATAACAGAAGTGCAGTGGCTGTGGACAACAGAAGTGCAGTGGCTGTGGACAATAGAAGTACAGTGGCTGTGGACAACAGAAGAGCAGTGGCTGTGAACAACAGAAGTGCAGTGGTTGTGGACAACAGAAGTGCAGTGGCAGTGGACAACAGAAGTGTAGTGACAATGGACAACAGAAGTGCAGTGGCGGTGGACGACTATTTTATAGCCAAAATGGATAACTATTTTCAAATGGCAGAATGGACGACTGTTTTACAGGCAAAATGGACAACTGTTTTCATAGGGCAGAGTGGACGACTGTTTTACAGGCAAAATGGACAACTATTTTCAAAGGGCAGAATGGACGACTGTTTTACGGGCAAAGTGTACAACATTTTTCAAAGGGCAGAATGGACGACTAACACTTAGCCAAATACTGGAAAACTTGAAAGACAGAAACTGAAGCATAAAAACTTCAAACTTCAGAAACTGATTCAAACATGATTTTGGACATATCAGAAAACATGACAGAAGTTTAAGAAAAACCAGACTACATGGATAGCCTAAAATCAAAGAAAATCCATGCACAACCTAAAAGAAAAAGATTCCAAACAATTCCAGAACATAAATTCAACTGTCAAATACCGTGGTTTTAAATACATCGATAGATTCAATACAACGTTTAAAATCACAGAGGCTGTGCAGAACTTGACATATGTTTCCAAAAATTCACCAAAAATAGAAGTTTTAAAACATAAATGCAAACTATATACATCGGTTTTAAAATTTCAAAAGCTATACAGGACTTGACATAACTTTCAAAAATACAATTCTCACAGGGATAACATTTGTCTGGCTACAGCAACTAATCACCATGAGTTCGATCCGCCAACCACCACTACTCATCGGCTTAAGGCACAAAGTCCTCATCTGGAGGATCCATACCTACAACAGGGAGTTCAACTATGAGCCTAGAGCTCAGTAAGAACATATAATAATGCAGTGATGCATATGCTATGCATGAACATTTTCAAATACATGAACATTATATTACATTACATTACATTTCACTGGACAGGAAGGTATAAGTGAGGCTTATAGAGGAACTGGTGCACATACATACTTGACATCATAGGACATGACACTGGTTAGTAATTTTGCCGGGTCCCAGGGAAGGACAAGGTACAGGGTATCCTTGGCAGAGATAAATTTTACATGAGTCCCAGAGAAGGATAAGAACAGGATGCCAGTCCCCGTCCACACTTAACCATACATTACATTTACATTTTAACTTTCTTAACTTCAAATCGTGTGCAGAAAACATTTACATGACTTTAAGGAAAAACGTGTATGCATGAACATTTACGGTGCTTGAACATAACAGAGACAAACGGCAGAATAACAAAGCAAGACATAAAATAAAACACATTTAACCAAAAACATAACCTACGGTTTAACTACCCACCGACAATCCCGACAACATAAACCTAGTACCTCCGTATTGTAGGGCCTTAAGGGCCGAACCTATACGCATGAGCTTACCTGCTATCTGTGAGTTGCAAGCTTTGTTCGTGTTACCTCTGTGATCCAAGGATCTACATCATGCACGATCGGACATTAACCCTAAAACTTCAAGATAACTAACGTTTAACTTTTCCATACTTACTAACTAGCTTAGAAGATTACCTTTTTATGGAGAAAACGGGAAAAAGGTTGAGGTTAAAATCGCCGTTGGTCGCCTGCAAGAGAGAAAACAGAGAAGAGATGGAAGGAAACAGAGAAGTCAAGTGTGAAAGTGGAAAGCTTAACGTGGAAGAGAAGACAAAAGTGGGATTTGGCTTCTTCCACAAGATTTGGACAAGTGGCATGCTAACATTGGCTCACTCCCACCAACCTTAATCTACTTCCTAAATTGCCCCTCTTTGGTTTCCAACTAAATTGTCATTTAGTTCATTGTTTCGGTTACCCTTAGTTTGGTTTTTCCCACTAAACATCCCACAACTTCAATAAAATATTGACTGTATTAATAGCGAAGTAATCCTGACCAATAATTCAATGGATAATTCCATGGCCAAAAATGTCGGGTGTTACATTTCACCCACCTTAATGGAAATATTGTCCCCAAAATTTGCTTAGACATCTAGTTCAGGATATCTGTCTTTTACATCATGTCGTCATCCCCAAGTGGCTTCCTCCACGTTATGGTTGCGCTATAAGACCTTCGCCAATGGGATCACCTTTTTGCGCAATACTTGATTGGAGAATCAAAATCTTCACGGGTCTTCCCTCGTGCGGCAGCGTCAGCTAGATATCCAAGTCCACCAGTTCCACGATCTGAGTAGCGTCTTGCACGCATCTTTTCAGCATTGAAACTTGAAAAACGTTGTGGACTCCACTCATAGACGCTGGCAGTCGCAGTCTGTAAGCTGTGCTCCCAATCATCTTCGAGATGTGAAATGGCCCAACCACCTTGGACTGAGCTTTCCCATACCATCCTCATCACGCCCTTGAGAGGTGACACCTTCAGGACTACCTCGCCGCCTTCAGTGAACTTTAAGTCTTTTCTCCTCTGATCTGCATAACTTTTCCGTCGACTCTGAGCAGTACTAACTCATTGTTTGAAAGTAGCCACTATTTCAGACATCAGTTGCAATAACTTAGGGCCGATCAGTCTGACTTCCAGTTTGGCTTCTCCAACTTTGTCCCAGCGCAAGGGAGACTCGTACTTTCTGCCGTGAGCCTGATGAGAAGTTTCGGACTACTGGAATATCCTGGAGCTCCACCTCACCTTGCCTTTGAGCATCCACCACATAGGCTAGAAATCCAGAACATCTTGGCGTCATCAGTTTTTGAGCTTCTAAGGAGGATACAACAGGCATAGAGCATGTCATTGGTACAGCTTGATAGGAACGTTCCTCCACGTTCGGGCGCTTAAAGACACTAGCCCGGGCCTGCAATTGATGGTGGCATGTTGTTTTAAACAGCCAGCCCATCCCAGAATTACATCGTATCCTTTCACATCGATAATGTTATGGTTGGCATACCATTTATGGTCCCCTACTGACACTATATCGCCCGGTACAACCCGCTCGGAGTGCATAAACTCTCCGGATAGTATCATAACGCGATAGGGTTGATTAGACGGTACGATACTTAACTTCTCCTTATCTACGAAACCCCTTGCCACAAACGAAAGTGTGGCCCCCATGTCCAACAGAGTACAAGCAGGTGCATCACATATCGAAATTGTACCTGTAATTGCTGTGTGCTGGGCTGCATCATCATGATCCTCTATCATTGCAAAAGCTTCTGGCACGGCACGGTTTGGTCTCATGTCAGGCATCGGGCAATCCCAGACGTGATGGCCCCCCTTTGCCGCATCGGAAGCAATGGCCGGTAAGGAGTCTGCATCTACCTCTGTGACTTTTCTGGCATCGCAGGCATACAGGAAGCTGAGGAGCCCCCTGTGGCATCTTTCCTTTATCTAGGTTAGTAGCTACTTCTTTAGGCCTCTTCACGCCCCGGTTCTGCTGTTGCTGTGGTTGAAATCTTTTAATGGACCCTTCAATGTACCCTCTTTGATTTTTGTTCTTAGATTCTTCATCTTCTACCTCAAAAGCTTTGACAACTACCTCCGTATATGGTCGGTCTTGAACTCCAGACATCTTCACTCCTCTATAAATTTCCTCCTTTAATCCTTGTATGAAATGGTAGATTTTACTTTCGTTCTTCCTCACTAAATGACTGGCGAAACGAGTTAACGCTTCGAACTCTCTTACATAGTCTGCTACTGAACCTGTCTGTTGAAGCTGGGTAAATTCTGATACCTTACTTTCCCACATAGCATTGTAGAAGTATTCTTCACAAAACAACTTCTTGAACGATTCCCACAGCATCTCCCCCACATTAATAGTGGTCTAGACGGCGTCCCACCAAAGTTTCACGTCACACTCGAGATATAACGCGACATAAGAGACCTTCTCCATGTCCTTCACCTTAGCAAGGTCAAACAAGTCTTCCATGGTTCGAACCCACTCCTCGGCATGGACTGGATCTGTAAGTCGCCCGTCGAATGCGGGAGGTCCAAATTGCCTAAAACTTTCACCACTGTGGTCTTCTGAAGTAATGGAGCTCGAATTCAAAAACTCTCTCCCGATCAAGAACATTTCAAATTGCCGAGAATGACAAGCAACAAGCTCCGTTAATTGCAGGAGACTAAGATCCCTCTCTTCAGCTTCCCTGTACCGTCCTCAATCCATACTCAGAAAATCCTATAAACAATAATCGAACTTAATAAACAAAACTTTTACGGGAACTTAAACACTTACAGTTGGTGGCGCGATCTCACGTGGCGGGTTGCGCAACCAGACATTTCTCCAGAACCGCTTTTAAAACTTGGCGGCTCTGATACCATTTCTGTGACAGCCCGAAACCCGACCCCGATCGGGATCCGAGAGCCAAGCCATCACTCCGGACATTTTAAAACGTGACATATTTTTTTCTTGAACTTTTTGGACTCTACAAGGAGAAAAATCTCACTGGAATTGAAGAATGGGAGACAACAGTGAATAACAGAAGAAAACAGGAAGTCATATAAAAAAAATGAGAAACTTAAATTGGAAAACATATTGTGGAAGGCTACAGTGGATGACAGAAGCCGTGGACATTCAGGAGTGCAGTGGCTGTGGACGACAGAAGTGCAGTGGCTGTGGACGACAGAAATGCAGTGGCTGTGGATGACAGAAGTGCAGTGACTGTGGACAACAGAAATGTAGTGGCTGTGGACAACAGAAGTGCAGTGGCAGTGGACAACAGAAGTGCAGTGGCAGTGGACAACAGAAGTGCAGTGGCAGTGGACAACAGAAGGCAGTGGCAGTGACAACAAATGCAGTGCAGGGACAACAGAAATGCAGTGGCAGTGGACAACAAAAGTGCAGTGGCAGTGGACAACAGAAGTGCAGTGGCTCTGGACAACAGAAGTGCAGTGGCTGTGGACAACAGAAGTGCAGTGGCAGTGGACAATAGAAGTACAGTGGCAGTGGACAATAGAAGTGCAGTGGCTGTGGACAACAGAAGTGCAGTGGCAGTGGACGACTGTTTTATAGGCAAAATGGACAACTAATTTCAAAGGGCAGAATGGACGACTGTTTTACAGGCAAAATGGACAACTGTTTTCAAAGGGCAGAATGGACGACTGTTTTACAGGCAAAGTGGGCAACTGTTTTCAAAGGGCACAATGGACGACTAACACTTAGCCAAATACTGGAAAACTTGAAAGACAGAAACTGAAGGCATAAAAACTTCAAACTTCAGAAACCGATTCAAACATGATTTTGGACATATCAGAAAACATGACAGAAGTTTAAGAAAAACCAGACTACATGGCTAGCTCTAAAATCAAAGAAAATCCATGCACAACCTAAAAGAGAAAGATTCCAAACAATTCCAGAGCATAAATTCAACTGTCAAATACAGAAGTTTTAAATACATCGACAGATTCAATACAACGTTTAAAATCACAGAGGTTGTGCAGAACTTGACATATGTTTCCAAAAATTCACTAAAAACATAAGTTTTAAAACATAAATGCAAACTCTATACATCGGTTTTAAAATTTCAAAAGCTATACAGGACTTGACATAACTTTCAAAAATACAATTCTCACAAGGATAACATTTGTCTGGCTGCAGCAACCAATCACCATGAGCTCGATCCGCCAACACCCACTACTCATCGGCTTGAGGCACAAAGTCCTCATCTAGAGGATCTATACCTACAACAGGGAGTTCAACTATGAGCCTAGAGCTCAGTAAGAACATATAATAATGCAGTGATGCATATGATATGCATGAACATTTTCAAATACATGAACATTACATTACATTACATTACATTTCACTGGACAGGAAGATATAAGTGGGGCTTATAGAGGAACTAGCGCACATACATACTTGACATAACAGGACATGACACTGGTTAGTAATTTTGCCAGGTCCCAGGGAAGGACAAGGTACAGGGTATCCTTGGCAAAGATAAATTTTACATGAGTCCCAGAGAAGGACAAGAACAGGATGCCAGTCCCCATCCACACTTAACCATACATTACATTTACATTTTAACTTTCTTAACTTCAAATCGTGTGCAAAAAACATTTACATGACTTTAAGGAAAAACGTGCATGCATGAACATTTACGGTGCTTGAACATAATAGAGACAGGCGGCAGAATAACAAAGCAAGACATAAAATAAAATACATTTAACCAAAAACATAACCTATGGTTTAACTACCCACCGACGATCCCGACAACATAAACCTAGTACCTCCGTATTGTAGGGCCTTAAGGGCCGAACCTATACGCATGAGCTTACCTGCTATCTGTGAGTTGCAAGCTTTGTTCGTGTTACCTCTGTGATCCACGGATCTACATCATGCACGATCGAACATTAACCCTAAAACTTCAAGATAACTAACGTTTAACTTGTCCATACTTACTAACTAGCTTAGAAGATTACCTTTTTGTGGAGAAAACGGGAAAAAGGTTGAGGTTAAAATCGCCGTTGGTCGCCTGGAAGAGAGAAAATAGAGAAGAGATGGAAGGAAACAGAGAAGTCAAGTGTGAAAGTGGAAAGCTTAACGTGGAAGAGAAGAGAAAAGTGGGATTTGGCTTCTTCCACAAGATTTGGACAAGTGGCATGCTAACATTGGCTCACTCCCACCAATCTTAATCTACTTCCTAAATTGCCCCTCTTTGGTTTCCAACTAAATTATCATTTAGTTCATTGTTTCGGTTACCCTTAGTTTGGTTTTTCCCACTAAACATCCCACAACTTCAATAAAATATTGACTGTATTAATAGCGATGTATCCCGACCAATAATTCAAGGGATAATTCCATGGCAAAAAATGTCACAAGCAAGACATAAAAAAAATACATTTAACCAAAAACATAACCTATGGTTTAACTACCCCACCGACGATCCCGACAACATAAACCTAGTACCTCGTATTGTAGGGCCTTAAGGGCGAACCTATACGCATGAGCTTACATGCTATCTGTGAGTTGCAAGCTTTGTTCGTGTACCTCTGTGATCCACGGATCTACATCATGCCGATCGAACATTAACCCTAAAACTTCAAGAAACTAACGTTTAACTTGTCCATACTACTAACTGTTAGAAGCTTCCCTTTTTGTGGATGAAAACGGGAAAAAGGTTGAGGTTTAAAATCGCGTTTGTCGCCTGGAAGAGAGAAAATAGAGAAGAGAGGGAAGGAAACAGATTGAATGAATCACGTCATTGTAGCTTCATCGTCCTCATCCACTCTAGCCCTTACCATGGTTACTTCCAACTCTTTGTAATATTCCTCTATACTTTTGATTGCTTGAGTCAAACTCTGTAGTTTCCTACACGCATCTCGATAGTAGTGGTTATGTAGCGCCCCGAGTTATCCAAACCCAGTTCGCTACGCTCACTCACTAAACCGTACTAGAAAACTTGCGTAAAATTTAAAACTTTACTCATCGCAATAAAATCGCATCGAATTTTGTTCCTTGACTTAAAACGACATCTTTGAAAATGTTTAAATTAACGTTATTCTATTATCCCATATTTAAAACCCCTAAAGGCTACTTATTTCAGAAGAAAAACAGACAGCGTAACGCTTAAATCTTTTAAAACAAAAACCTGTAAATCAAACCAAAATTTCACTAAAACAATTTTCCAAACATATCCCCAAGCAGTTCAAAACATTTTATAAATCAAAAGTGACTACTAAAACGTTTAAAAATCCAGCTATACACCAAAAAATCTCAAAATCTATACATACGCTCCATGGTGAAACTGCCCTAACAGATGGCCGGATCGTCACACGACCGTACTCCTCCAACTGTCTCATTCTTGAGCATACTCTGAATACTCACCAGCTATAACCTTGTCACCTACATCACAGAACTCATCTATTAGCCTAATGATAAGTAAGAAGTGCATAATAAAACGTAAACGCTGAAAACAATACTATTCTAACATATGTAGTTTCTACTGTTTCGTTTCTACTTTCGTTTCTATCGCATTTTTACATATTCTTTATCTTACTACTGGGTGCTTCTTTACGTGCTAGTCAATGTGGCACACCTCACGGGATGGCCAACCTCGAACTAGAAAAGTGACACACCTCGCGGTCCACCTCTCGGGACAGCCAACCTCAACCCCACCTTTCATTATCTTTCTTACGTACTTTATCATTTCGTTCTCATTATTTAACATCCTACTGTATCATTTTGTAAAAGCATAAAAATTCATTTTCGTTTCGTTCTCGTACTTTAAAACCATGATGCATGATCTACTAAAAGCATAAAATAAACATACATTGTAACACCCAAGATTTTCCTATAATGCGTATAGGTCTAAGATTAAAAGTTTAGAGGGATTATGTTTAGTATTGAAAGGTTTAAAAATAATGTAATGGGAAGAAGAGAGTTGACAAGTCAAGAGGGTTGTTTGAAAAGTTAAAATTTTGAAAAGTCAAAGTGTTATCAACCAATAGGAAAGGGTTAGGAAAAATTGAATGGAAAGTGGTTATTGATGAAGCCTTTCACGTTGAAAGATAAGTGAAAAAGGTGGTGGGTTTGTTTTTAATTTTAAAGAATTTTGAGGAGGAAAGTTAAAAGTGAAACTAAAAATTGGTTTAAAGGTTAATTTTCTATTTCTTTCTTCTTCTTCATCGACTTTTCTCCTTCTCCACCATAGCTGACGCCTCTCCCTCTCTTTTCTTCAATCTGTCAAGGCATTCTAAGGTAAAACTTTATGGGTTTTGGTGTGTGTACAAGAGGATGAAGTTTGAGAGTGTTTTTAGTGTGTTTTAAGTGGTTTTGGTGAGGGTTTGGGAAACCCTAATGGAGAGCTACGAAATTAGGGTTTCAATGGGTTTTTTTCTTTCCAAATTGGTTGGTTTAGATGTTAAATGGGTAGTTTACGTTAATTGAGTGGTTAGATTGAAGATTGGAGGAGTGTTACACAAAAACCGGGTTGTAACACTTAGGGGACCGATTCTGTTGAGGGATTTTTGGAATGTCTAATGTGTTTGTTTGATGGATTTAAGTATTTCAATGGATAGTAGACGTGTAGAGGTTTACGGATTGGGGTGGCACGTCGAAATCTGTTGAAAAATGAGGGAGTTATGACCGTTTGAAGTTGGACGGTCAATTTTGGGGTAAAAATCGGGTTTTGTGATTTGAGAGAGAAATGTGTTTTAGTATTGTTAGTTTTAGTTAGAAAATCCCTTAGATTTCATTAGTAACTTATCAAGCTAAATTTTCGTTATTTTGGGTCGTCGAACGAAGGAATCGATTGATAGAAGTGAGTAAGGTAAAGCCGAGCATTCAGGTAAGTAGTGGGTGCTATTCTTTCACCTTCGGGCCTACACCATAGAACGGTAGGGTTTATTTGTTATTGCTTTTCTTTGTGTTACGTTGAATTATTTATTTTGCTTCGGGTTGCATTGTATGGTCGTGTGGTGTTGTGTGGTAGTGTTGTTGTGGTGTTGCATTGTTGGGCATAGTAGTCGGTTAAAGAGTAAGGCACTTCGGTGCGGGCAACTAAGGCACTTCGGTGCGGGCAACTAAGGCACTTCGGTGCGGGCAAATAAGACACTTCAGTGCGGGCAACTAAGGCACTTCGGTGCGGGCAACTAAGGCACTTCGGTGCGGGCAAATAAGGCACTTCGGTGCGGGCAACTAAGGCACTTCTGTGCGGGCAAATAAGGCACTTCGGTGCGGGAAACTAAGGCACTTCGGTGCGGGCAAATAAGGCACTTCGGTGCGGGCAATGAGTAAGGCACTTCGGTGCGGGCAATGAGTAAGGCATCTTTTCCGGTGCGGCCAACTAGCATTGTGTAACATCCGGTTTCCATTAACCGATTTACCTTTTTCCATTTATAGAGAATGTTTTATAATTGAAATATGGGTGATTTAATGATTAGGTTAACAAGAGATTGAGTAAGGACAAAATGGTAAATTTCAATTTGTTGTGGATAACGCATTTAAGGGAGGGTTTAATGAGGTTAAGCCGCCACTGTTCCCTCATTTTCCTCTTTGGGTTTTCAGCTCAGGCAGTCGAGCTCCCTAGGCGATTTTCCCTCGCTCGATTCTCCTTCAAACTAGGTAAGTTTTCCTTTCGTTATCTTGAGATTTTTAGTGGCCATATAACAGAGGGAGTACAATGCGTGTATTTTGTTAAGGCTGCGAGTGTGTTGAGTTCGGGTTTAGTGTTGGGAATGTTCGATAACCAGAGTTTCCAAACTAGCTCCTTAGGTTTCTGAACGATATAAGGTTAAGGTTAGTGATGATCTAATCGGTATTCTGCTTATGACATTAGGTGTACAGAGCTTCCCGAATAGTGGTGACCGAACAATTTCCAGGAATCCAGGTAAGTAGAGTTTGTATGTGCCTTCGGTCCTACATCACAAAACAATAGGATGTGTGTATGCATGAATGTATGTTTCTTTTCAGTTGCCATGCATCATATTTTTGAAAGAAAATGAAAATGAATTTACATGAAGTAGCATGGTGAGGTGTGAACAGATTGCAACAGTATACTTTTAAGGGAATTAATCCGCCCCTTAATCGAACATATGGATACATACCTTGGGAAAATTGATCCACCTCCCATTGTATCAGGGATCAACTCAGCTGTTAAGGGAACTAATCCGCCCCTTAATTGAATATATGGATACATACCTTGGGAAAACTGATCCATCTCCCATTGTATCAGGGATCATCAGACCAGCGAACAAATGCAACATAACTGAGGAATGAAAGTAGAAACTGCATATTTAGGATTTACATTTCAGTACATATTTCATTTCTTGCTTTGCTTACTTAGCATTAGGCTAATAGATGAGTTTTGTGATGTAGGTGAAGAGGTTACTGCAGGTGAATTTCCTTTGTGCACAGATGAGTAGATGTGGTTGGAAGGGTACACTCATGCCACAGATCTGGTAATTGATGAGGCAGTTTAACTGATGTTTGTTGGAGTGAAGGTGTAGTTGACTAGGTTTTGATTTGAATGGGTCGAGTCCTCATGACAGTGGTTGTTCTAATGTTTTGAAAATGTTTTGAGTTTCTGCTGATAATAGTATTCTGCTGAGTTTTGACGTTGGTACTAACTGGTATGTTTTAAGTAATGCATTAGTTAAAAGGATATTTGAATGATCTCGATAAAGTGGGTAATTCTTTTCTGTAGTTAGAGTCGTGTTGGTTTACCATGAAGTAGACGAGGGGTGATTTTGTTCCCTATTGATAGATGAAGTCTATCGGCAGATGTTGAGTTGTTGTTCTGTTGTCTATTGGAAGATGTATTCAATGGAAGCCATCGGATGATAAAGAACAAAATTTGTCGTTTTGTGATCGGTATGTGTAACTTGTTTTTATCGGAAGGTGTGGGTTTAAGTCTATCGGATGATGTCTCAGTAAACTCATCGGCAGATGCGTGCTGACGTCATCGGAAGACGTAGAGTGTATTTTGTCGTTTAGTCACCGGTGGATGTAGAACAAAGTCGATCGGATGAAGGAAATCATCTGGCTGACGTCATCGGAAGATGTAGAGTGTATTCTGTCGTTTAGTGACCGGTGGATGTCGGGTGTAAATCCATCGGATGATGTAGAGAATGCTTTGTCGTTTTGTCACCGGATGATGTCTCTCATTTCCTGCTTCAGCCCTTATGTTGACTTTGTCCATCGGCAGATGCGTTTGACTTCTGCGACTCCTCAAGTATTCCACGGTTTAAATTTTTATCTCCTATTTGCCTACTGTGTCTTAACATTTCCAACGATTATTTCAACAATGTTCATTTCACAGTTTTGTTTAACTCCATTGTTGTTCAAATGATTTCCGCTGCAAGTTTTAAATGTTTTGAGCTTTTAGAAAATGTCAAATTTTGACTGTCGAGTGAAGTTTTAAATTAAATAAAAAAAAAGATTTCTTAGTCACGATCGAGCTGTGAGTAGCGAACTGGGTTCAGAAAACTCGGGGCGTTACAGTGATGTGTCAGAGACATACAGTTAAACCGTTCAAAAGATTATTCATCAGTGCCAATCATTGCATGGAAGTGCTTTAACAACTGTAAGTGTTTACCTTAACCTTAGCTACTAGATATTTAAGAGTGTAATTAACCTTGTACAGGAATATAGCAAATGTCTAGACGACCAGGAAGACCAAGGTTACCAAGAGAGATACCAAGTCCGAGACGGGAGGAGGACTCTAGTGTAATTAGGCAGCTGACAGAATTGATGCGCCCACAGACTGATATAGTGCGTCAACAGTCTGATCAGTTAGGTGTGTTGTTGAACCAAGAAGCACAAGGAAGTGCCAACTCAGGTTCTAGTGGCGAACATTCTGGAGATAGATTCTGGAGACTAAGACCACCCACGTTTGATGGACAGTCAACTGATCCAGTTATTGCAGAAGGGTGGCTTAGAAAGATTGAAAGTATGTTTAGGTGTGCCAACATTGGAGAAGGAGAGAAAATCACGTTGGCAACCTTTCATTTAGCTGGTGAAGCTCAACTTTGGTGGGAAACAATAGAGACCACCACAGATGTTTTGACGATGCCTTGGTCACAATTTAGGGACATTTTCTATGGGAAGTATTTTAACAGTACTGTCCAGACCGCGAAGAAGTTGGAGTTTCTGAACTTGAAGCAGACAGGGTCCGTGGCCGAGTATAGTAGGCAGTTTGAGTCCCTGTCCAGATTTGCTGGACACTTTGCTCACAAGGACGAGGATAAGGTGTTCAAATTTGTGCATGGGCTGAAGCCAGAAATTAACCGAGGAGTTAAATTTTGCGGAATTAAAGGTTTGACATTAAGTGAGGTGGTGTCCACTGCTCTGGAAGTGGAAGAGGCTGAAAGGAAATGTGCAGGACCAAAGGAGGCCCCGCAAAGGTTTAACCAGCCACACCAACAAAGGGGAACGAAGAGGCCAAGTGAAGGGCAAAATAGCAAGGGAGCAGGAAGGAAAGTGCAGAATGTCAAGAAATTTCCCCAATGTCCAACATGTTTGAAGAATCACTCGGGGGAATGTAGGTGGACTTCTGGAAGGTGTTTCAACTGTGAGGAGGTTGGACACTCATTCAAAGACTGCACTAAGCCCAGAGTCCTTCGATGCTTCAACTGTAACAAGCCGGGACACATTGTTAGAGACTGCCCAACGTCGAAGAGTGGCCCTGCTAGGATAAAGCCGAGAATATTTTCCATGGTAGAGTCAGGAGAGGAGGACCAGCCTGCTGTGGTGTCAGGTACTATATTGATCAACTCTGTACCTGCTTTTACTTTGATAGATTCGGGTGCAACACATTCTTTTATAGCCTCCGCTTTTGCTGATAAGCTAGATGTACGGTTTGCTTCTTCTGAACATATGTTTAACGTAGCGTTACCTTCTGGTGAGCGCATGCACTCTAACCAGGTGATGCTTGACAGTAATGTGTTAGTAGGGAATGTAAGTCTACCTGCTGATCTTATAATCATGGATATAATAGGATTTGATGTAATCCTAGGAATGGACTGGTTGTTTAAACACCACGCCACAATTGATTGTAGAACTGGAATAGTTAGCTTTCAACCCCCTGGTGAGTTGAAACATATCTTTCAAGCTTCAAAGAAGAGTAATGAAATGTCTGTGATGACTTCTATTAACACTAGACCTTCCCTGTGTGGTGAGTATTTGTGCTTCTTAGCTAGCGTTCTAGACACACAGCTTGTGGAGAAAGCTAATCCTCTGAATGTCTTAATTGTCCAAGACTTCCCCGAAGTGTTTTTAGATGACCTTCCAGGTTTACCGCCAGATAGGAAAATTTAATTTGTTGTAGATATTTACCCCGGAGCCGAGCCTGTGTCTAAAAATCCATATAGATTAGCTCCAACTGAACTTAAGGAATTAAAGAAACAATTGGAGGATCTATTGGAGAAAGGATTCATACGCCCTAGCTTTTCACCATAGGGTGCACCTGTCCTTTTTGTCAAAAAGAAAGATGGATCAATGCGTATGTGCATTGATTATAGAGAATTGAATAAGTTAACTGTCAAAAACAAATACCCTTTGTCGAGAATTGATGACTTATTTGACCAGCTTAGGGGTGCAAGAGTTTTCTCTAAGATTTACCTTAGGTCCGGTTATTACCAGCTGAAGGTAAAATCTGAAGATATCCCAAAGACTGCCTTTCGCACAAGGTATGGACATTATGAGTTTTTGGTTATGTCTTTTGGTTTGACAAATGCACCAGCAGCCTTCATGGATCTCATGAATAGGGTGTTTCACGAGTATTTGGACAAGTTTGTCATAGTATTCATAGACGACATTCTGATCTATTCTAGAACTAAGGATGAGCATGCAAGGCATTTGAGTTTGGTGTTAGGAGTACTTAGACAGCACCAGCTTTATGCTAAGTTTTCCAAGTGTGAGTTTTGGTTGGACAGAGTTCACTTTTTTGGTCACGTGATCTCTGGAGATGGAATATCTGTCGATCCAGCCAAAGTTCGAGCGGTTAAGGAATGGCCTCAATCGAAGAATGCTACAGATATCAGGAGTTTTCTTGGTCTAGTAGGATATTATAGAAAGTTCATCGAAGGATTTTCAAAGATCGCTACACCTCTTACTAAGTTAACTAGGAAAAATGTGAAGTATATATGGACTGATGAATGTGAACATAGTTTCATGACTTTGAAACAGAAACTAACCAATGCTCAAATTTTAACCCTTCCAGTTGAAGATGGTAAATTTAATATTTATTGTGATGCTTCCAAAATTGGTCTTGGTTGTGTGCTAATGCAGAATGGTAAAGTAATAACTTATGCCTCTAGACAGTTGAAAACACATGAGAAGAACTACCCTACCCATGACTTAGAATTAGCTGCAGTTGTATTTGCACTTAAGATTTGGAGGCATTACTTGTATGGACAATCTTGTGAGATATTTTCAGATCATAAGAGCCTGAAGTATATCTTCACACAGAAGGAACTAAACATGAGGCAACGTCGATGGTTGGAATTTGTAAAAGACTATGATTTTGAGATTAAATACCATCCCGGCAAAGCAAATGTCGTGGCTGATGCTTTGAGTAGAGTAACAACATCAACCCCATCTATGATTTTCAGTATGCCATTAGCTTTAGAGTCAGAATTCTAAAAATTTAACCTAGAAGCAGTAACCAGTGTTGTAACACCCCTAATACTGTACCCGTATTTCCCATATTAATTTTTCATTTCTATTTTACATTTTTAAAATAAAACTTTAAAACCTAACGTTAAAGCGGAATTGAAATCGAAACCGAAACCGGAATCGAAATCGAAGTTCGTTTGGTAAATCGTTTCAAATATAAACTAAAACTATTAATAAATAAAACTTAAAACATTTAAATATTTAATAAAAACTAAAGGAGGGGCAGAATCGGAAATGGGGCTGCCAAAAGGAGGCAGCGATCGATCTCTGTAAAATACAGAGATCGATCGCTGCATGCTATGCAGCGATCCCCCTTCAAACACTCCAGCACTTCAACGCACTTCACCATTCTTTCATGCTTACACTTCAACGATTTGCTCTCTGGAATCCGATTTCCAGAGAGCAAAACTTACACTTCTTCACGCCAACAATTACCATAATTTACCACCTAAATCAAATCAATTAAACTAAAACGTATTCTAAGTTCAATCGACTCGAGTCAGGCTTTGCGAAATCCGACTGCGTGGATAGCTCTAAAAACCGAGCTATCCGTAACAACCCACAAACAATTCATAACACTTAATTTAAACAACCAAACAATTCCAGAATTTCTATAACGTTTAAAGAGCGGTTCTAAACCAAAACATTTTATAACGTTCATCAAACAGTTTAAACCAAAACGTTTTACATACAATTACCAAAACGTTATCTATTCCCTATCCAGATCCAAACAACCTAAATATTCTATACAGTTATCAGATCACACATCCCAAAATAACCCCAGAGTCCATACATACATCCCCACGGGTCATATCGCGCCTCGACTACTCAGCGCACTCCCACGGCCATCATCCATCAACTGCTCCGACATCAGGAGGAGGAACGTCGTCCTCACCTGGATCTACGTCACCTAGCAGATTACCTACACCATACAGACACATATGAGATATTGAAATCTCAGTAAGCTACGTAAATGCAGATGCATGCGTGCGTATGCCATTCAGAAATCATGCTCAGATTCAGATTACAGATACAGAATTACAGATTACAGATTCATTACATCACAGACAGACAGAATTGTCACCGAAACCTCTACCCACTAAGCGGAGAGGGCCCATCCAGCGGTCGGACTACCCTTTCCACCTAGAGAGGGGGGTACACGCACAGCCGTGCCTGAGCCCCATCCCGCGTGACCAGATACAGACAGATTACGTTTATTCATTCAGATTTCGTTACAGATTTCATTTCAGATATACGTTCCTTTTCTTAAAAACACGTGCAGAAATTCCTTTTCATGACTTTCGAAAACCGTGATGCATGAACAGTTCATATCAGCGGAAAGTAAACAAACAGTTCATATCAGCAGACAATATAACATAACCTATAAACAATTAACCTAACTACCCAACCTAAACAACGTAAAACAAGGAACCCTCAAGGATCCTTGATACGACGACGAAGTATGGTGTAGACCTTTCGGTCAAGCAAGTCACGAGAACTTACCTTGAGCGCGCTGGATCTCAAACTTCGTCCACAGGAGTCGTGTCTGAGACAAAACACGATATTTGTCGTTAAAACCAATTTAAACGATTAAATGTCCAAACTAATAAAGTCCTTAATCTAACAAATCGAAGCTTTTAAACAACGACATAACGCTTGATAAATTTGGAAATCCATATTACGAGTTATTTCCAAAAACCCAAAAATTCTATAATTTATACTTTTTCACAAATTGGTTTATCTTCGTCCAATAACGTCCAATACGTTCGATACATGCTTAATCATGGCTAACCTATTAATTACGAGCCCTAAATCGCGTTTTTCGTCGAAACCCTAATTGTAACCCTAACCCTAAATCGAACCGAAAACTCGAAATAAACGCTTAGAGGCCGAAGCTACATACCGAGGGTTGCGAGAGGAGAAGAAACCGTTAAGGACGGAGGAGGAACGGAGGTCGGACGGAACTCGGATTGAAGATCGGCGTCGGCGGCCGAGAGAGAAAAACACTCTCTGTTCGTGCGATCCAGAGAAGAGAAGAAAGGAAGTGAAGAAAAAGAGAGATTTGTGATGTTTAAATAAAAATTGATTTGCAAATTACCATTTTGCCCTTCTCACTTAATTCTATTCGTTTCGTCGTTCGTTTCGTTAATCGTCCAACTATTCAGATTCTCGAAAGTTCCATATTTTGCCAATAACTTCTATTCATTGCCAGGGATTTATTAAAACTGTCCGTTCGCAATTTGGACCTCGTTCGCTATTTTTACGAGAACGTCTTTTACATTACGAAAAGTGTATTTACTCGGAATGTAGTGTTTGATCTCCGAAAATTCTCCGTAATTTCCTTAAAATTCTTATTATTCGTTAGAATCGTAATGACGCTTTCTTTTTGTGAATCGGACCTGATTTGACATATTTACCAAAAATGCCATTAAATAAGGAAATGATAATATAACATAATATATCCAAAAATCCGTACAAGCCGGATATTACATTCTACCCTCCTTATTCAGAATTTTGTCCACAAAATTAAATTACACAAACAGATCAGGATACTTAGTCATCATATCCTGCTGTCGCTCCCAGGTAGCCTCTTCCACCTCGTGATTCCGCCATAGAACTTTGAATAGCGGAATTTCTTTGTTGCGTAGAACCTTGATGGAATGCTCCAAAATACGTACAGGCCTCACCTCATAGCTCAAGGTAGGCTGCACCTCGATCTCTGTAGCCTCTACGATATGCGACGGATCGCGCAAGCACTTCCGAAGCATAGATACATGAAATACGTCGTGGATACCCTCCATAGAAGCCGGAAACTGCAATCTGTACGCCAACTTCCCGATCCTCTTCAGAATAGGAAAGGGTCCCACATATCGAGGGTTTAACTTACCCCTCCTTCCGAATCTCGCAATGCCTTTGAACGGAGAAACTTTAAGGTAAACCTCGTCACCTTCCTCGAACTCTAGCTCTCTCCGTCTGGTGTCAGCATAGCTCTTCTGTCTGCTCTGAGCTACCTCAATGCGCTGTCGGATAACGGCAATCTTCTCTGCCGTCTGCTGCAGAATCTCAGGTCCAACGACGCTGGCCTCGCCAACCTCGTCCCAATACAGCGGAGATCTGCACCTTCGACCATATAAGGCTTCATACGGAGCCATACCGATAGTAGCCTGGAAGCTGTTGTTGTACGAGAACTCGATCAGTGGCAAATACCTGCTCCACGATCCCTGAAACTCAAGCACACACGCTCTGAGCATATCCTCCAAAATCTGATTCGTCCTCTCTGTCTGACCATCAGTCTGAGGATGAAACGCTGTGCTGAAGTTAAGCTGAGTCCCCATAGCTCTATGCAAACTCTTCCAGAACTTCGATGTAAACCTCGGATCTCGATCCGAGACAATAGAAACCGGCACTCCGTGTAACTTCACAATCTCCTGTACATAGAGCTCTGCGAGCTGATCCATAGAAGACGCCATCTTCACAGGCAAAAAGTGAGCCGACTTTGTCAATCGGTCCACAATAACCCAAATGCCGTCATGGCCTCTCGTAGTCCTCGGGAGCCCCACAATGAAATCCATGGAGATCTGCTCCCACTTCCACTCCGGAATCGGCAGTGGTAACAGTGTTCCAGCGGGTCTCTGGTGCTCAGCCTTTACCTGCTGACATACTAGGCAGGTCTCAACGTACTTGGCAACCTCCCTCTTCATGTTCGGCCACCAGAAATGCTGTTTCAAATCCCGGTACATCTTGGTACTCCCCGGGTGCACAGAATATGCCGAAGAATGTGCCTCGGCCAATATCTCCTTCTTCAGATCCTCGTCGCTAGGCACGTACCACCTATGCCTGAACTTCAGAATACCATCCTCCGATAAATGGAAATCCGACGAGTCTCCCAATGTCATACTAGATAGAAGCTCCATACACTCCGAATCACTCTGCTGAGCCTCGCGTATACGATCAAGAATGGTTGGCCTGAGAGAAATGTTGGCAAGCATATAGGACAACTCTGCCACTATCTCCATGTCGAATCTCTCAATCTCAGACCGCAGCGTAACTGACATCGCTGCTAATGATGGCTGACTCACAGAAGGCACTCTACTCAATGCATCGGCTACCTTGTTCGCCTTTCCTGGGTGGTACTTGATATCAAAATCGTAATCATTGACGAACTCAAGCCATCGCCTCTGTCGCATATTCAGCTCTTTCTGCGTAAATAAGTACTTCAAGCTCTTGTGGTCGGAAAATATCTCGCACTGCTGCCCATATAAGTAATGTCTCCATATCTTCAGTGCGAAAACCACAGCTGCTAGCTCAAGGTCGTGTGTGGGGTAGTTCTGCTCATACGGCTTCAGCTGCCGAGATGCATAAGAAATAACCTTCCCCTCCTGCATCAATACACAACCGAGTCCCACTCCCGATGCATCACAATAAACACTGTATCTGACACCTTCATCAGGTAGCGCCAGTACTGGAGCAGTGGTCAATCTCTGCTTTAACTCCATAAAGTTGTCATCACAAGCAGACGACCATACAAACTTCTCGTTCTTCCGAGTCAATCGTGTAAGAGGAAGTGCGATCTTCGAGAATCCCTCTATAAACTTCCGATAATAACCGGCCAATCCGAGAAATCCACGCACCTCACGTACGTTCTTCGGCTGTGGCCAATCTCTGACCACCTGAATCTTGCTCGGATCCACAGAAACTCCGTCCTGTGATATAATATGGCCCAGAAAACTCACTCTGTCAAGCCAGAACTCGCACTTAGAAAACTTCGGATATAGATGATGCTGACATAACGTGCTCAGAACTATCCTCAGATGGTCCTCGTGCTCTTCCTTCGTCTTAGAGTAAATCAAGATGTCGTCGATAAACACCACAACGAACTTATCCAGGTACTCTCTGAAGACACGGTTCATCAGATCCATAAACGCTGCAGGAGCATTAGTGAGTCCAAAAGACATAACGAGGAACTCATAATGCCCATACCTCGTTCGGAACGGCCGTCTTCGGTATATCATCCATCCGGACCTTCAGCTGATTGTAACCCGAGCGTAGATCGATCCTGGAAAATACTCGGGCACCCTGCAGCTGATCAAATAAGTCGTCAATCCGGGGCAGTGGATACTTATTCTTCACTGTGAGCTTATTCAGCTCCCTGTAGTCGATACACATCCTGAGGGTCCCGTCTTTCTTTTTAACAAACAGAACGGGCGCACCCCAGGGTGATACGCTAGGTCGGATGAAACCCTTCTCTAACAATTCGTCGAGCTGAGTCCTCAACTCCTTCAACTCGGCTGGTGCCAATCGATAAGGGTTCTTAAACCTCGGTGCAGAGTTAGGATAGACGTCAATAGTGAACTCAATCTCCCGGTCCGGTGGTAATCCGGGAAGATCATCAAGAAAGATGCCAGAAAACTCTCTGACAATAGGAATATCGCTCGGCTTCAATCCGCTGAGCAACTGACAATCAAAGACAGAGGCCAAATAAATAGAGCACGCACCTTTGAACTGCTCGTTGACCTCCATGGAATAAGAAATAGGCGAGCTACTCAATCTGCTCATCGCCTGATAAGAAAACTCAGCTTTACCCGGAGGTCGAAAGGTGACAATCCCGGATCGACAGTCAATGGTGGCGTAGTGCTGTGCAAGCCAGTCCATCCCCAAGATAAGATCATAGTGCTCGATGCCCATAACAATAAGGCGAGCATAAAGGGTGCGATCCCCAACCGAGATAATATTGCCCTGGACAATACGACCTGACTGCATACGCTCTCCTGAAGGTAGCATCACGCTATACTCGCATTCTGCTATCTCAGGCGCAAGTCTCAATCTCGACACACAAGTGGTGGAAATAAAAGAATGTGTAGCCCCCGTGTCTAGTAAAGAGAATACAGGAACGCTAGTAACCAGTATAGTACCTGCTATCACGGCTGGCTGATCCTCGTTGTCAACATCTCCAGGCTCAATAAGTGCGAAGATCCTCAGCGTAACTCTCCTCTGATCTCCGCCAAACTGATCACGGCCCTGCAGCGGACAATCTCTGACGAAGTGGCCAATATCTCCACATCTATAACACTTGTTCGTGCCAACTCGGCACTCGCCACCATGCTCCTTCTGGCACCTGGGGCACCATGGCATCGGAGGAGCCACCTGTACTTGCTTTCCCTTGCCTCTATCGTTACCTCCCTCAAGAGGTCTCTTCACACCCCTAGGCTGTGGCTGAGGTGGCTGTGCTCTAGGCTGCCATCCCTGATTCCGAGACTGAGGACGGATCTCTCGGAAGAAGCCCTTCGCTGGCTCCCTCGGTCTAACACAAGTGGCCCTGGCAGCCTCAATGTCCAGAGCTCTAGCTGTGATGTCAGAAAAGGGTACGTCGATAATACCTGAGACCACAACATGCATCCGTATCTCCGGATTCAGTCCCTCCATAAACTGGTGCACCTTCTCCTCGTTATCGCTGACAAGCCGAGGTGCAAACCTGGACAATGCCTCAAACCTCCGAATATACTCCGCAACTGAACCAGTCTGCTTCAACTGCGTAAACTCGTTCCTTTTGGCCACTCTCACTGTGCGGCTGAAATACTTGTCGAAGAATAAGAACTTGAATCGATCCCAAGTCATAACTGATACGTCCGTCGTTGCCTTGATGGAATCCCACCAGAAACGGGCATCCATCGCTAAGTGAAAGGTAGCATACGCCACCTTGCTCCCGTTCCCAACCTCGGCATAAGCCAACATGTCCTCCATCACCCGGATCCATTCCTCGGCACGCGTCGGATCCGATGACTGGCCTTCGAATACTGGAGGCCGTAGGCCATGAAACCTCTGCATGCCCAGATTACTGGGGACTACCAGCTCCTGAGCCCTCTGATTCTCTCGCTGTTGCTCTCGATTTACTAGGTCCGTAATTTGCTGCGCTTGCCGGTCCATATGCTGGAACTGGCGGTCTAATAACTCCGTAAGACGATCCATCGCGTCGTCTCTAGGATCCCTTCCTCGAACCATATTTATAAAAATCCTATAAAATTTAAAACAAGTAATCTCTAAGAAACAAAATCAAATAAAGCTATAAACAGACTTACAGTTGATGAAGGATGTCCGCGTAGTGGCTGTGCAGTCGAGCAGTCTACAGAATCGATTTTAAAACCCGGGGGCTCTGATACCATAAATGTAACACCCCTAATACTGTACCCGTATTTCCCATATTAATTTTTCATTTCTATTTTACATTTTATAAACTTTAAGACTTGACGTTAACCAGAATTGAAATCGAAGCCGAAACCGAAATCGAAGTTCGTTTGGTAAATCGTTTCAAATATAAACTAAAACTATTAATAAATAAAACTTAAAACATTTAAATATTTAATAAAAACTAAAGGAGGGGCAGAATCGGAAATGGGGCTGCCAAAAGGAGGCAGCGATCGATCTCTATAAAATACAGAGATCGATCGCTGCTGCTTGCTTGCATGCAAGCGATCGATTTCTGCTGAAAAGCAGAAATCGATCGCTGCATGCTATGCAGCGATCCTCCTTCAAACACTCCAGCACTTCAACGCACTTCACCATTCTTTCATGCTTACACTTCAACGATTTGCTCTCTGGAATCCGATTTCCAGAGAGCAAAACTTACACTTCTTCACGCCAACAATTACCATAATTTACCACCTAAATCAAATCAATTAAACTAAAACGTATTCTAAGTTCGATCGACTCGAGTCAGGCTTTGCGAAACCCGACTGCGTGGATAGCTCTAAAAACCGAGCTATCCGTAACAACCTACAAACAATTCATAACACTTAATTTAAACAACCAAACAGTTCCAGAATTTCTATAACGTTTAAATAGCGGTTCTAAACCAAAACATTTTATAACGTTCATCAAACAGTTTAAACCAAAACGTTTTACATACAATTACCAAAACGTTATCTAATCCCTATCCAGATCAAAACAACCTAAATATTCTATACAGTTATCAGATCACACATCCCAAAATAACCCCAGAGTCCATACATACATCCCCACGGGTCATATCGCGCCTCGACTACTCAGCGCACTCCCACGGCCATCATCCATCAACTGTCCCGACATCAGGAGGAGGAACGTCGTCCTCACCTGGATCTACGTCACCTAGCAGATTACCTACACCATACAGACACATATGAGATATTGAAATCTCAGTAAGCTACGTAAATGCAGATGCATGCGTGCGTATGCCATTCAGAAATCATGCTCAGATTCAGATTACAGATACAGAATTACAGATTACAGATTCATTACGTCACAGACAGACAGAATTGTCACCGAAACCTCTACCCACTAAGCGGAGAGGGCCCATCCAGCGGTCGGACTACCCTTTCCACCTAGAGAGGGGGGGTACACGCTTGCAACACGCACAGCCGTGCCTGAGCCCCATCCCGCGTGACCAGATACAGACAGATTACGTTTATTCATTCAGATTACGTTACAGATTTCATTTCAGATATACGTTCCTTTTCTTAAAAACACGTGCAGAAATTCCTTTTCATGACTTTCGAAAACCGTGATGCATGAACAGTTCATATCAGCGGAAAGTAAACAAACAGTTCATATCAGCAGACAATATAACATAACCTATAAACAATTAACCTAACTACCCAACCTAAACAACGTAAAACAAGGAACCCTCAAGGATCCTTGATACGACGACGAAGTATGGTGTAGACCTTTCGGTCAAGCAAGTCACGAGAACTTACCTTGAGCGCGCTGGATCTCAAACTTCGTCCACAGGAGTCGTGTCTGAGACAAAACACGATATTTGTCGTTAAAACCAATTTAAACGATTAAATGTCCAAACTAATAAAGTCCTTAATCTAACAAATCGAAGCTTTTAAACAACGACATAACGCTTGATAAATTTGGAAATCCATATTACGAGTTATTTCCAAAAACCCAAAAATTCTATAATTTATACTTTTTCACAAATTGGTTTATCTTCGTCCAATAACGTCCAATACGTTCGATACATGCTTAATCATGGCTAACCTATTAATTACGAGCCCTAAATCGCGTTTTTCGTCGAAACCCTAATTGTAACCCTAACCCTAAATCGAACCGAAAACTCGAAATAAACGCTTAGAGGCCGAAGCTACATACCGAGGGTTGCGAGAGGAGAAGAAACCGTTAAGGACGGAGGAGGAACGGAGGTCGGACGGAACTCGGATTGAAGATCGGCGTCGGCGGCCGAGAGAGAAAAACACTCTCTGTTCGTGCGATCCAGAGAAGAGAAGAAAGGAAGTGAAGAAAAAGAGAGATTTGTGATGTTTAAATAAAAATTGATTTGCAAATTACCATTTTGCCCTTCTCACTTAATTCTATTCGTTTCGTCGTTCGTTTCGTTAATCGTCCAACTATTCAGATTCTCGAAAGTTCCATATTTTGCCAATAACTTCTATTCATTGCCAGGGATTTATTAAAACTGTCCGTTCGCAATTTGGACCTCGTTCGCTATTTTTACGAGAACGTCTTTTACATTACGAAAAGTGTATTTACTCGGAATGTAGTGTTTGATCTCCGAAAATTCTCGTAATTTCCTTAAAATTCTTATTATTCGTTAGAATCGTAATGACGATTTCTTTTTGTGAATCGGACCTGATTTGACATATTTACCAAAAATGCCATTAAATAAGGAAATGATAATATAACATAATATATCCAAAAATCCGTACAAGCCGGATATTACAAGTGTATCAGCTATACTATCAGCCATAACCTTAAAGCCTACCATTCTAGAGAAAATAAAGGAAGCTCAGACGAATGATGATGAGTGTAACAAGTACAAGTCAAGCATGAATTCTACGGACCAATCAGATTTTAACTATTTTACTAATGGGATCCTCAAGTTTAGAAATAGGTGGTTTGTTCCAGCCATTAAGGAACTCCGTGATGAGATCCTTTCTGAAGCACACTCTTCCAGGTTCTCTGTTCACCCTGGAAGTACAAAGATGTACAGAGACCTTAGGCAACACTACTAGTGGCCTAGTATGAAACGAAGCGTGGCAGAATATGTAGGATCATGTTTGTGTTGTCAACAGATTAAAGCCGAGCATCAGAGACCCTCAGGAACATTGCAACCCTTACCAGTTCCTGAATGGAAATGGGAACAAATAACTATGGATTTTGTTATAGGATTACCTAGAACAGCAAAGGGACATGATGCAATCTGGGTAATAGTCGACCGTTTAACCAAATCTGCTCACTTTCTGCCAATAAAGATAACATATTCGATGGATCAACTGGCCGAGTTCTATGTGCACGAAATTGTTAGACTGCATGGAGTTCCAAGCACCATAGTTTCAGACCGAGACTCCAGATTTACATCTAAGTTTTGGAAAAGTTTGCACAAGGCTATGGGAACACAGCTTAATTTTAGCACAGCTTTCCACTCTCAAACGGATGGACAATCCGAGAGAACCATTCAGACCTTAGAAGATATGCTCCGAGCATGCATATTGGATTTTCAAGGATCTTGGAGTAAATATTTACCATTGGTTGAGTTCTCTTACAATAACAGTTTTCAAGCAACAATAGGCATGGCTCCATACGAAGCATTATATGGACAAAAATGCAGATCTCCTTTGTACTGGGATGAAGTTGGCGAAGCACAGTTGCTTGGTCCTGACATTGTGCAGCAGACTGTAGAGAAGGTTGCCCTCATCCGACAGAGAATTCTGACAGCTCAAAGCAGCCAGAAGAGTTATGCTGATAAAAGACGAAGAGAATTAGAGTTTGAAGTAGGTGATGAAGTTTTTCTTAAGGTGTCACCATTCAAAAGAGTTGTGAGATTCGGGAAGAGAGGAAAGTTGAACCCCAGGTTTATTAGGCCATTCTTAATTTTGAAAAGGGTTGGGAGTGCAGCCTATCTGTTGCAGTTACCGGCTTCTATGGAAGGAATCCACAACGTGTTCCATGTTTCTATGTTAAAGAAGTGTGTGAGAGATCCACATCAGATTGTGGAACAGCAGGACATTGAGGTTCTTCCTATTCTTGCATATGAGGAGAAACCAGTAAGGATCTTGGACTATGCAGTAAAGGTATTACGCAACAAAGAGGTCCCACTGGTAAAAGTCTTATGGCATAACCAGAACATTGAGGAGACAACTTGGGAGCGCCAGCAGGACATGATGGACCAATATCCGGAACTATTCAGGTACTGAATTTTGAGGACAAAATTCTTTTAAGGAGAGTAGATTGTAACACCCGGTTTCCATTAACCGATTTACCTTTTTCCATTTATAAAGAATGTTTTATAATTGAAATATGGGTGATTTAATGATTAGGTTAACAAGAGATTGAGTAAGGACAAAATGGTAAATTTCAATTTGTTGTGGATAACGCATTTAAGAGAGGGTTTAATGAGGTTAAGCCGCCACTGTTCCCTCATTTTCCTCTTTGGGTTTTCAGCTCAGGCAGTCGAGCTCCCTAGGCGATTTTCCCTCGCCCGATTCTCCTTCAAACTAGGTAAGTTTTCCTTTCGTTATCTTGAGATTTTTAGTGGCCATATAACAGAGGGAGTACAATGCGTGTATTTTGTTAAGGCTGCGAGTGTGTTGAGTTCGGGTTTAGTGTTGGGAATGTTCGATAACCAGAGTTTCCAAACTAGCTCCTTAGGTTTCTGAACGATATAAGGTTAAGGTTAGGGATGATCTAATCGGTATTCTGCTTATGACATTAGGTGTACAGAGCTTCCCGAATAGTGATGACCGAACAATTTCCAGGAATCCAGGTAAGTAGAGTTTGTATGTGCCTTCGGGCCTACATCACAAAACAATAGGATGTGTGTATGCATGAATGTATGTTTCTTTTCAGTTGCCATGCATCATATTTTTGAAAGAAAACGAAAATGAATTTACATGAAGTAGCATGGTGAGGTGTGAACAGATTGCAACAGTATACTTTTAAGGGAATTAATCCGCCCCTTAATCGAACATATGGATACATACCTTGGGAAAATTGATCCACCTCCCATTGTATCAGGGATCAAATCAGCTGTTAAGGGAACTAATCTGCCCCTTAATTGAATATATGGATACATACCTTGGAAAAACTGATCCATCTCCCATTGTATCAGGGATCATCAGACCAGCGAACAAATGCAACATAACTGAGGAATGAAAGTAGAAACTGCATATTTAGGATTTATATTTCAGTACATATTTCATTTCTTGCTTTGCTTACTTAGCATTAGGCTAATAGATGAGTTTTGTGATGTAGGTGAAGAGGTTACTGCAGGTGAATTTCCTTTGTGCACAGATGAGTAGATGTGGTTGGAGGGGTACACTCATGCCACGGATCTGGTAATTGATGAGGCAGTTTAACTGATGTCTGTTGGAGTGAAGGTGTAGTTGACTAGGTTTTGATTTGAATGGGTTGAGTCCTCATGACAGTGGTTGTTCCAATGTTTTGAAAATGTTTTGAGTTTCTGCTGAGTTTTGACGTTGGTACTAACTGGTATGTTTTAAGTAATGCATTAGTTAAAAGGATATTTGAATGATCTCGATAAAATGAGTAAATTCTTTTCTGTAGTTAGAGTCGTGTTGGTTTATCATGAAGTAGACGAGGGGTGATTTTGTTCCCTATCGATAGATGAAGTCTATCGGCAGAGTTTGAGTTGTTGTTCTGTTGTCTATCGGAAGATGTCTTCAATGGAAGCCATCGGATGATAAAGAACAAAATTTGTCGTTTAGTGATCGGTATGTGTAACTTGTTTTTATCGGAAGGTGTGGGTTTAAGTCTATCGGATGTCTCAGTAAACTCATCGGCAGATGCGTGCTGACGTCATCGGAAGATGTAGTGTGTATTTTGTCGTTTAGTCACCGGTGGATGTAGAACAAAGTCGATCGGATGAAGGAAATCATCTGGCTGACGTCATCGGAAGATGTAGAGTGTATTCTGTCGTTTAGTGACCGGTGGATGTCGGGTGTAAATCCATCGGATGATGTAGAGAATGCTTTGTCGTTTTGTCACCAGATGATGTCTCTCATTTCCTGCTTCATCCCTTATGTTGACTTTGTCCATCGGCAGATGCGTTTGACTTCTGCGACTGCTCAAGTATTCCACGGTTTAAATTTTTATCTCCCATTTGCCTACTGTGTCTTAACATTCCCAACGATTATTTCAACAATGTTCATTTCACAGTTTTGTTTAACTCCATTGTTGTTCAAATGATTTCCGCTGCAAGTTTTAAATGTTTTGAGCTTTTAGAAAATGTCAAATTTTGACTGTCGAGTGAAGTTTTAAATTAAATAAAAAAAAAGATTTCTTAGTCACGATCGAGCTGTGAGTAGCGAACTGGGTTCAGAAAACTCGGGGCGTTACACATTGTTTGGTTGTGTTGTGTTGTCGTGTTGTGTTGTGTCGTGTTGTTGAGTTGAGTTGTCGTGTGGTGTTGCATTGGTTGGTATAGTAGTCGGTTAAAGAGTAAGGCACTTCGGTGCGGGCAATGAGTAAGGCACTTCGGTGCGGGCAATGAGTAAGGCATCCTTTTAGGTGCGGGCAACTAGCATTTTTGGTCGTGTTGTCGTGTTGTGTCGAGTCGGGTTGTTGAGTTGCATTAGGGTGTTGTGTGCATTGTGCTTGTTTATATATGTTATCCCCTACTTGCTAAGCGTAAGCTTACGTGTGTGTGTGTGTTCTGTGGTGTAGGTGACGACAGGAGTACAAGTTAGAGCTACGAGGAAAGCTAGGATTGGGACGCAGTCGTTGATGTATGCTATATGCCGGTGCGGGCAGTTGTCGGGGCGCTTCGACCTGATTCTTGGGGGTATTTGGTTGTTGTTGGATTGGTTATATTTTGGTTAGTTTTGGTTGGACTTGGTGAATGTATATAGGAGAGGTATAGTTTGTCTAGTGGTTTGATATTGTGATGGATTTTGTGTAGTGTTGTTAGGATTGGATTTAGTGTTCGTTTAGTTAGATTTTTTTTGGTATATATATATTAGTTGATTCTGGCTTGGATGAGTTTAAATGGTGTTTTAAAGGTATTGTTTTTCAGGTTTTGGGTTTTGAAACTTTTAGCCGTTATATTGCCGTTTTGATTTTTAAACTAAATAACATTGGGTTACGTTCGTTATTTTTTTTTATTATCCATTTTAAGTCGGTTTTCGAAAATTTTTACGGGACTTGAAGATTTGGGTGTCGGGAGAGTGTGGTTAAAATTTTAGAATTTTTGGAGATGTTTAGCTTGGGAAAAAGTAGAGGAAAAGTGGTGAAGGTCGGATTGGGCACAGTCGGAGAGGCAATCTGGCCAGCCTCTCTGGCACTGTAGCACCAGAGAGGGTGGCGATCGATCGCCACTGTTTAAAAAAAAAAAAATTTGTTTTTTTTCTAAAAGTTTCCTATTTCTAAATTGTTTTACCCCGACATTTCCCGACATATTTTAAATGCATTTTTGGCCGCTTCCCAACAAAAATTGAGGGTTCGTAAAACCAGAAAACCAAGTGGAAAAAATTTATCAAAAATTATTTAAACGTCATTTTACACACGTTTTGGGTTAGCAATGTAGCTCACCGAGCCGGGGCGGGTTCGGGGGCGTTACATGCATACAAACCCAACGAACTGTGATATAGGCCCGAAGGCAAAACACATACCACACAACTTACCTGACGCCCTTAGCTATTTTTCCACTTGAATCTCAAGTCCGTGCAACCTCTAAAACCTACAACATGATTAATACTCATTATTATTCATCCTATAAGTCTCAATTTAGCATCATCAAGACCCAATAAGAAACAATCACTAGAGTATGACTTCACTCAAACCCGAAATTCCTCATTTTTTGTCAAACTTCATAAATTCATAACTATATGTACACCTATCGAAATTTGATGCTTCAACATGCTATTGAATCCTTGAAATGTCTATTTTAACATGGTGAAGTTATTTTTTCAAAAGCTAAGCTCAATTCACAGCAGAATTACAGAAACCGAAACTACTCTGTTCATAGCTCTAAATTCCAGTTTTTCTCCATATTTTAACGAACTTTGAAATTTCACAATAAATCGAATACACATCCGTTTTTGATGATTCAAGAGGCTATGGAAACATTAGAATGTCTAGTTTCTAGTATTGAAATCCACTAGTCAAACTAATTAGCATAGCCTATGTAACACCCGAGAATTTCTATTACGTGCGTAGCCTAGGTTCGACGTAGAATGAGTTAGCCTAGGCTAGAAATGTATGAGAAGTTATTGTTGAAGGGTATTAGAAGTGAAAGGAGAAGTGGAGAGTTTGACAAGTCAAATTCAAATGTGATTGGTGGATAATTTTGAGTTGAAAAGTCCAATTCTCTCAACCAATCAAAATGTAGTAAAAAATGAATGAAATGGTGGATTGAAAGGGCAGCCACGTTGGAAGAAAAGAAAAAGGAAAAGTGAGGGTTTAAGTGTTTGAAAAGTCAAACCAACAATGAACCAATGAAAACTTTGGTTGAAAATTCAAAGGGAGAAATAAAGGGATTAATTGAATGGAAAGTGAGGGTGAAGAGAGGCTGCCACGTGAAGAGTAATGGGAGGGCATTTGTGTAATTTTAATGGCTTATTAATTGACTAAATTAAAGAAAAGAAAAAGAAATGGTGTATAAAAAGGAAAAAGATAAGAAAAGCTTCATCTTCATCTTTTTCTCTCCACGGTCGCAGACACCATGGAAGCTCTTTCCTCTCCTTCTCTTCATTGATTTTAAGGGTATTAAGGTAAGATTTTAAGTGGGTTTTATGTTTGATGCAACTTAGGGTTGATTTTTAGTGTTTTGATGGAGTTTGTGTGAGTTTTAGTTAGGGTTTGGAAACCCTAGCTTGAGAGCTCCGAATTTTGGGTTCTTGGATGAGTTTTCTTTCTAGATTTGAGGATTTAATTGTTAGATGGATTGGTTTAGGTTGATTTTATGGTTAGATTGAAGATTGGAGTTATGTGTGTGAAAACCGGTTTTGGAGAGAATGTTGGCCGAATCTGTTGAGGGGTTTTTGGATTGGCCATGGTATTTGGATGGTTGTTGTGAGTGTTTCAATGGATAGTAGACATGTAGAGGTTTACAGATTGGGGTGGCACGTCGAAATCCGTTGAAAAATGAGGGAGTTACGACCGTTTGTAGTGTGACGGTCAAAATTGGTGCACAATTCAGGTTTTGTGTTTTGGGGAAGGAATTGTGTGATAGTTTTAGTTAGTTTAGGTTAAGAATTGCTTTTGAGTTCATTAGTAAATTTATAAGTCGAGTTTTGTTAGTTTAGACAATCGAGCGAGTAATTTGGTTGGACGATAGAAAATCTAGGAATTTTGGGTTTTGTATGTTAGGTTGAAAAGTTGGTTAAAACCTATGGTTAGTGTATTGCTAAGTGATTTCTCTTTTATTATGTTAGGTTGACGAGTGAACGATTTGGCTAACCGGGCATATAATTACGAACACGCACAAGAAATCCAGGTAAGTAGCGGATGTGTGTGGTTTGCCTTCGGGCCTACACCATGGAACGGTAGGGAATTGGTTGTTTGCTTTGTTTGATTGTTTTGTTTAGTTTTGTGTTGAGTATTGTAATTGTGTGACATGCATCACGGTTTTCAAACTACGAGAAACGAGTTTTAAGCATGGCTTTGCATGGTGAGCTTGAACCGTAAGGGATGGTGTGAGTTGAATCGTGAGGTGGTTAGTGTCGCGGTCGCCTAGTCGCGTTAGGGTAGCACCTGCGGGAAACTCCATAGCATGGAGTTGTCCAGTCGCGTTAAGGTGGTACCTGCGAGGGACCATAGTTGAGTTGGGTCGCCTAGTCGCGTTAGGGTAGCACCTGCGGGAAACTCCATGGCATGGAGTTGTCCAGTCACGTTAAGGTGGTACCTACGAGGGACCATAGTTGAGTTGGGTCGCCTAGTCGCGTTAGGGTAGCACCTGCGGGAAACTCCATGGCATGGAGTTGTCCAGTCGCGTTAAGGTGGTACCTGCGAGGGACCATAGTTGAGTTGAGTCGCCTAGTCGCGTTAGAGTGACACCTGCGGGGGACTTCAGTAGAGTTGCCTAGTCGTGTTAGGGTGGCACTTGCGTGGGACACTGTGTGAGTTGGACACCTGCGAGGGACTCCGTGTGAGTTGCCTAGTCTCGTTAAGGTGCGGTGTTAGCATTTGTGATGAGTTTCGGTTATGTGAATGAACAACGAAAAGCAACGAGTAGCAAACGAAAGAACAGCAACTGAGTGAGTAGAAACCTCATCTGTTAGGGGTTGTGTTGCATTATGTTTGTTGTATGCATATTTTCCTACTTACTAAGCATTAGGCTGATGTTTTGTGTTCCGTGGTGTAGGTGTAGACGGGAGTACAGGTGAGGGCCTAAGGATGGGAGCGTAGTTGGTGATGTACAGGGCATACCGGTGCAGGCAGTTGTTGGGGCATCTCGATCATGGTCTTCGGAGGGTTGTGAGTGATGATTATTATTTTGGTATTTTTGATGTATCTAGTTGGTGACTGGGAGATTTGATACGTGTTGGCACGTTGTTTTTATAAAGGTTTTCGTAATGAATTTTTAAAGATTTTGAGTCGTTGGGTTGTTGAGTAATGGTGGTGGTATTTTGAGGATTTAATCAGTATATTCTCGGGTTTTAAATCGCAGGTTTTGGTTTATCGGATTTTAGGCGTTATGCCGTCCGTTTGATTTTAAAACAAACGATGTCGGGTTTAAGTTTGCTATTTTTAATTATATTCGGTTGAAGTCGCTTTTCTAAAATTTTTATGGGATTTGAAGGTTCGAGTGTCGGGGAGGTATGGTTAAAGTTTCGTGAATTTTGGAGGTGTTCGGGGTGGAGAAATATGAGGAAAAGTGGGGAAAGGTCAAAAAGCGTCAAAATAGAAGGTTTTTAAGCATTTTGGGTCGAGAAAACCCGAGGAGGCCCGATCGGTCGGGCCTCGGACCGCGAGTGGTCGCGGTGGGGCGCACAGGCGCGCCACAGCGCGCAGGCGCGCGCGCACATCGGGCGCGCAGCGGGCGCGCGCGGCGCCCAGCGCCCCTTATGAGCCGTTTTTCGTATTTTTTCAAATTTTCCCTATTTCTACAATGTTTTGACCCGACATTTTTCCGACATATTTTAAACGTATTTTGGGCCCGTTTTCCAACAAAAATCGAGGGTTCAAAAAACCCAAAAACCGAGTCGAAAAATCTACGAAAATTATTTTAAACGATGTTTTAAACGCGGGTTTAGTTTGCAAACGTAGCGCACCGAGCCGGGGCGGGTTCGGGGCGTTACAAGATGGTATCAGAGGAAAATGATCGATTCGTTCAAAGAATTACCCGACAATGCCGGCCGCCATGCAATGTGCTTCACCGACTGTAAGTATTTCTTTAACTTTAATTAGTTTATAACTAAGTTTAGATTGTTTTAATCTTGTACAGGGTTAGAACTAAATGCCGAGGAACCCAAGACAACCCGGACGACCTAGAAATGAACCGGAACCACCTAGAAACCCATTGGAGGAGTCAGTAAGGCAGCTTGCAGAGATGGTCGGGAGGCAAGCTGAAATGTTTGGGGTTATGATAAATCGGGGAATAAGTTCTAGTGGAGAGAGATTTCGAGGTTTGAAGCCTCCAGCATTTGAAGGTCGTTTGACAGATCCGACAACTGCCGAGAGTTGGATATGCACCATCGAGAATATGTTTAATGTCGCTGAGGTAGAGGAAACAAATAAGGTTAAGTGTGCAACATTCCACCTAGCTACCGATGCCCAAAGCTGGTGGGAGACGGTGAAGGCTACCACAGATATTCATACTATGACATGGAAAGAGTTCAAGGAGTTGTTTTTCGACAAGTACTACAACAAGACTGTCCAATCTACTAAGCGTATGGAATTTATGGCATTAAAGCAAACAGGATCGGTAGGAGAGTATATTCAGCAGTTTGAATCGTTGTCCTGATTTGCCAGCCACCTAGTTAGTCGGGAAGAAGACAAAGTATTCCAATTTGTGCAGGGCTTGAAGCCGGAAATTGAGATGCTGGTAAAGACATTCGGAGTTGAAGGAATACCATTTAATCGAGTGGTGGCCAAAGCCTTAGAGGTGGAGGAAGCTGCTGGTAAATTGCTTAAACCGGCATCAGTTACGAGTCAAATATTCACGGGAATTACAACTCAGATGGAGGGTGATGGATCTTCTTCACAGCTTCGGGGGACGAAAAGGCCGAGAGAACTTTTGAATGAACAGAGAAAAGGACAGAAGCCAAAACAATTGAAGAAGAGAGGATACCCCCAATGTCCCAAGTGCTTGAAAGTCCATCCGGGGAAGTGCGAACAGTATTCAGGGAAGTGTTATAATTGTTTTGAAGCTGGCCATATCTCTAGAGATTGTCCGAAGCCCCAAGCTACTAGATGCTTTAAGTGTAACCAACACGGTCATATAGCCACAGACTGCCCCGTAGCAAAGAAAGGACCAGCTACATGAACCAGCCAAAAGGTAAACATAGGTTGAACAAAGATAGTTGATCCTTAGAGAATTGGGTACCGTCTTAGGGAAAAGGTAGTGAAACCATTTGATTGTGTAGTGAAACCATTTGATTGTGTTAATGATAAGGTAGAAAAGTTCGGAGATTTGACTCGTACGTAACGAGATCAAAACCATTGATTTTATGGATAGCTTAGGAAGGAATTAATACGTTTATGAGTGGAGAAGCTTAAGAATAGAATGTAAATTAGAACTCGAGTTTTAATGAATGTAAGTTAGAATGTAAGTTAAGAGTTGCTAGGTTAGCTAATAAATGTTGGATGGATTTAGGAAAGAAGCAAGTGACGAGATTAGTTAATCCTAGGGAAGAGTGAGAAAAGAGTGTTAGCCATTAAAGGATTTGGTACTGTGGGTGGAGCTGAGAAGTTTAGAGGATATTGATAGGAAGGAAAGAAAGTTCACACGGAGGCTATACGGGAGAACTTAGGAATTCTGGAGCGGAAAATTATGGAAGTTTGAAATTAAAAGGGTGGTACACCATGTAAAATATTGGGTGAATAGTAAGAAAGAGATAGTTTAGACTTAATAAATCGTGAGTGTTTGGTGAGGACTGAAGTATTGGCTAGATAGATTGAGATTATAATTTGAGACTTTATAGTATATTTGATAGTTGTGTTGGAAACAACTAATCAATGTTATGATTTTGGGGAAACGAGTATATGAGAGGAGAGTGATAGGAAAGTGATAAGTAAGTAATTAGGGACTAGAGTAGAAAGGAAACTTGAAGTCACAAGAGAGTAGAGTAGACGAAAAATGCAATTAGTGTGAAGCGGATTGAGGAATTTAAAAGATCTGGATGAAGAACGAAGGAGAGTTCTTACAAGTAAACTTAGATAAGGTAGACATGGGATGAAATTTAAAAATTTTATACAGGTTAAGGTTATGTTGTGGGACGAAGAGAAAGAGGGTCGAGATAATTTAGACCTAAACCTTTGATAGCGTTTGATGATGACCTGGAGTTTGAGAATGGTATTTGAATGACCAATGACATGTCTTGATTGTTTGAGGAAAATAGGCGAAAGGGGTGAGACTGATAAATGAGGATACATGTAGAGTTTGTAATGGGTTATGTATGTACTTGATAGAGAGAGAAATTGAAGCAAGGAATTAGATGCATTAGTTCTAGAGAAAGCTAGAGTTGAGACTTTAGTTAAAGTTGGGACCTTAGTCAGAAGAGTTTAAGAATCTCAATGATAGTTGTTGGTACTTGAATTGTGAAATACATAAGTGGATAATGTAAAATTTTGGAGATTTAAGGTTGTGATATAAGTATTTGATGAACATTGAAATAGAAAGATAATTGACTAAGTGAATTTGGCTTGACTTTAGGAAAAAGTTAGGTTGAAACTAAGTTAGACGAGTTGAGAGTAAAGTGAAGAATGCTTAGTTGCAATTAATGGACATATGACGTGAAATCAAAACTTGGGGATATATGTATTGTTGTTCCTCAATTGGTGCACATTTAATTAAGAGCTTGAGGGGCAACTCATAAGATAGGATGATAGTTTAGAGGGAGTAATTAGAAAAATGACTAAGGTACCACAAATTTTGAGGACAAAATTTTTGTAAGGAGGGTGGATTGTAACACCCGAGAATTTCTATTACTTGCGTAGCCTAGGTTCGACGTAGAATGAGTTAGCCTAGGCTAGAAATGTATGAGAAGTTATTGTTGAAGGGTATTAGAAGTGAAAGGAGAAGTGGAGAGTTTGACAAGTCAAATTCAAATGTGATTGGTGGATAATTTTGAGTTGAAAAGTCCAATTCTCTCAACCAATCAAAATGTAGTAAAAAATGAATGAAATGGTGGGATTGAAAGGGCAGCCACGTTGGAAGAAAAGAAAAAGGAAAAGTGAGGGTTTAAGTGTTTGAAAAGTCAAACCAACAATGAACCAATGAAAACTTTGGTTGAAAATTCAAAGGGAGAAATAAAGGGATTAATTGAATGGAAAGTGAGGGTGAAGAGAGGCTGCCACGTGAAGAGTAATGGGAGGGCATTTGTGTAATTTTAATGGCTTATTAATTGACTAAATTAAAGAAAAGAAAAAGAAATGGTGTATAAAAAGGAAAAAGATAAGAAAAGCTTCATCTTCATCTTTTTCTCTCCACGGTCGCAGACACCATGGAAGCTCTTTCCTCTCCTTCTCTTCATTGATTTTAAGGGTATTAAGGTAAGATTTTAAGTGGGTTTTATGTTTGATGCAACTTAGGGTTGATTTTTAGTGTTTTGATGGAGTTTGTGTGAGTTTTAGTTAGGGTTTGGAAACCCTAGCTTGAGAGCTCCGAATTTTGGGTTCTTGGATGAGTTTTCTTTCTAGATTTGAGGATTTAATTGTTAGATGGATTGGTTTAGGTTGATTTTATGGTTAGATTGAAGATTGGAGTTATGTGTGTGAAAACCGGTTTTGGAGAGAATGTTGGCCGAATCTGTTGAGGGGTTTTTGGATTGGCCATGGTGTTTGGATGGTTTTTGTGAGTGTTTCAATGGATAGTAGACGTGTAGAGGTTTACAGATTGGGGTGGCACGTCGAAATCCGTTGAAAAACGAGGGAGTTACGACCGTTTGAAGTGTGACGATCAAAATTGGTGCTTAATTCAGGTTTTGTGTTTTGGGGAAGGAATTGTGTGATAGTTTTAGTTAGTTTAGGTTAAGAATTGCTTTTGAGTTCATTAGTAAATTTATAAGTCGAGTTTTGTTAGTTTAGACAATCGAGCGAGTAATTTGGTTGGACGATAGAAAATCTAGGAATTTTGGGTTTTGTATGTTAGGTTGAAAAGTTGGTTAAAACCTATGGTTAGTGTATTGCTAAGTGATTTCTCTTTTATTATGTTAGGTTGACGAGTGAACCATTTGGCTAACCGGGCATATAATTACGAACACGCACAAGGAATCCAGGTAAGTAGCGGATGTGTGTGGTTTGCCTTCGGGCCTACACCATGGAACTGTAGGGAATTGGTTGTTTGCTTTGTTTGATTGTTTTGTTTAGTTTTGTGTTGAGTATTGTAATTGTGTGACATGCATCACGGTTTTCAAACTACGAGAAACGAGTTTTAAGCATGGTTTTGCATGGTGAGCTTGAACCGTAAGGGATGGTGTGAGTTGAATCGTGAGGTGGTTAGTGTCGGGGTCGCCTAGTCACGTTAGGGTAGCACCTGCGGGAAACTCCATGGCATGGAGTTATCCAGTCGCGTTAAGGTGGTACCTGCGACGGACCATAGTTGAGTTGGGTCGCCTAGTCCCGTTAGGGTAGCACCTGCGGGAAACTCCATGGCATGGAGTTGTCCAGTCGCGCTAAGGTGGTACCTGCGAGGGACCATAGTTGAGTTGGGTCGCCTAGTCGCGTTAGGGTAGCACCTGCGGGAAACTCCATGGCATGGAGTTGTCCAGTTGCGTTAAGGTGGTACCTGCGAGGGACCATAGTTGAGTTGAGTGGAAAGCTGAAGAGGGAGAGAGAGAGGATCGGGAAAGAGAGAGTGTTTTTAGGTTTTAAATTTTCTTCCTATTATTCTTAAATCCTTAAACTTATAATAATTACAACTTATAACATTTTCCTCCACTAAACTTTCTTCAAATCAAATCCTATCCTCATCTATACCTTCCCACATTTCTTCTTCTATTATTCCACTTTCTCTCCTTTAATGTATGCAACCATAAATTCAGAATCCTATCACACTTAGTATTCTCACCTCTTCTCCTGACGATTCCTCTTGACTTATCATACATACCCATTATTATTATTAACTTAACCGATTAAGTGTCGGGTGTTACAGGTTAGGAATAAATCTTTTACTCATTTGTACTTTCATATCGTCTCATGTGCATATGGGTTGTTCTCCATACCTTTTTTGAGTTTTCACTGATTGATCCCACCATATCTTCGCATAATCCGTGAATTCCAATGAGATTAATTTGATCTTTTTCTCCTCGGTGTAATTATGACATTCAAGCATATATTCAACTTTTCTTTCCCATTCTATATAAAGTTCGGGATCACTCTTACCTTAAAAAGAAGAGATTATCGTTTTGATGTTGCTTAGATTTCCATTCTCACGGTTTTTTCTAGCATACCTCTCTCTTTTGTAATTGTCATCCTCGTAGTCAGATTCCTCATAGTAATGATTCATTGGTGATTTTTCCCTCCGTACACGGCTATTAGAATGAGACTTTATTGTTTCATACTTCATGTCTAAAGCTTTAATTTGATCTTGTATAGCCCTCATGTACATCTTCAGATCAAAGTTAATACGTTTTTCCTTACTACTCATAATTTCAAGAAAGGAAATTAAAAATTGTTAGTGAACAAAATAAGTAAGTAAACGGAACTCACTCACTCCCTCACATGTTTACACTCAATTTATGTCTTTTCACGCGTGTTTCCCTCAAATAATGGCTTTTATATGATAATCTCACCATCTTGCCTTTTAACTCTCAATTTTTTCTTTTTCTTTTCTCTATTAAATTGACAACCACTTATTTCCTAATTCTTAAAGAAAGGCGTGGCACGAAATTAAGAAGGAGAGCCACGAAATTCATCAATCAAATTGGTCTAAGTTTTCTTTTATTATGTGGTCAAAGTTTCCTTTTGTTTGGTTATCTAATTTTCCTTTATTTTTAGTGTAGTTTTCTTTTATTAATTTGTTAAGTTTCTTAATCTTTATATGTTTCTTAATTACTTTCTTATTACATTAGAATATTTTGTAGTATATTTAAAGACATAAACCCTACCGTATTATACAATCAATATATAAGATTTTGAGTTACTATTTGTGAGAATTTTTTCTTTGGTTCTTTGTGAAGAACTAGATCTTTTTCAAGTCGAAACTTGAAAGATCAACTTGATAGCTTTGGTTCTAACTACAAGTTCAGTTACGTGTCAAGCTACTTGTTTGATAACTTTAATTTTGTCGGCAATGTTCGATTGGAATCAAGTTCCTTATACTTGATTTCAAAGGCATTCTTGAGTTTCTATTGTAACACCCGAAATTTTTCCTAGCGTGTAAGTTAGAAGTGTTATGAGAGTTAATTATTCAAGATCTATGAGTTATGTGATGAGGGTTGTTAGTGTTTAGCAAAATAAAGGTTTTATGGGTTGACAAGTCAAAAACTTAAGGAGAAATTGAAAAGTCAAAAATGTATGAACCAATAAGAAGTGAATATTTAAATAAATGCAATTAAATGGAAGAGGTGGTTTAGAGAGTGAACCACGTTGGATTAATGAAGGAAAGAAGAAAGGATTGAATGTGGAGAAAAAGAGGTTTGACCATTCAAACCCACATGTGTTTGAAAAGTCAAAAGTATATATCAACCAATATGTAACGCCCCGAATTATATAAACCCGGTTTGTTACTCATAGACCCGAACATAACTAAGAAATTTTGGACCAAAACATTTAAATCAGTTTACCCAAAATTTTGACATTTTCTAAAACTTCAAAACATTTAAGTTCTTGCAGCGGAAATCATTTAAGCAAAATAGAATTGAACAAAACTATAGAAACAATGTTTGACTAATCGGTTGGAATATTAAGAAATAATCGACCAAAGGAAATGAAGGTTTAAATCATGAAATATTTGAAAGATTACGAAGTCAAACGCATCTGCCGCCGAGCGAAGTCAATGGAAAAGACTGAAATAGAAAACAGAAGGTTTCTACCGGTGGCAAACGACAAATCACTTCCTACACCTTCCGATAATCCACATCATCCGGTAGACTCTATCTACCGATGACGTCAGCCAGAGGATTTAATCATCCGACTCCTGCCAACCACAAGACAACAAATTTTTCACCCTCGTCTTCCGATAGAACAAGCTTACATATACCGGTCACTAAACGACAAAACCTCTATATCATCCGATGGCTTCCACTGAGGACATCTTTTGATAGACAACAGAACAACAACTCAACATCTGCCGATAGACTTCATCTACCGATAGAGAACAGAACAACAACTCTACATCTGCGGATAGACTTCATCTACCGATAGAGAACAGAATAACAACTCTAACTACGTAAAGGAATTTACTCACTTCACCAAAACCATTCAGAAACAATTCAAACCATTGCATTACTAAAAACCAGTGAGTACCAACGTAAAATTCCAACAGAATACTAATATTAGTAAATCCCAAAAGTATTCAAAACATTGAAACCACTACGGTCATGAAAATTTAACACACTTAAATTGAAACATTGTCGACTAAACTTTCATGCTATTGACATCAGTTAACCTGCCTCATCAGTTTACCAGGCCGAGACATGAATGTACTCCTCCAACCTCGTCTATTCATCTGTGCACACAAGGAAATCACCTGCAGTATCCTCAACACCTACAACACAAAACTCATCTATTAGTCTAATGCTAAGTAAGTAAAGCAGTAATGAAATGAAATGCTGAATCATAAATTCCTAAACATGCAATTTCTATTTTCTCATCTCAGTTGCATTCACATTCGTTCATAAACAGATCTGATCCCTCAGTTCCCTTGGGAGTGGGATCAACTCTCCCAATGTAATAAATCATCTACATCAATTAAGGGGCAGATTAGTTCCCTTAATAGCTATCATGATCCCCTGATTCCCTTGGGAGTGGGATCAACTCTCCCAATGTAATAAATCCTCTACATCAATTAAGGGGCGGATTAGTTCCCTTAATAGCTATCATGACACTTTCTGTTCATACCTTACCATTCATTCCATGAAAAATTCATTTTCGTATTCTTTCAAAAATATGATGCATGACATACAGAAAATGCTCGATGTGCAAAAACCTACTGTTTTGTGATGTAGGCCCGAAGGCACACACATTACTTCACTTACCTGGCTCTCCTGGAAATGCTCGGTTTCAACTACTCCAGAAGCTCGCTCACCTAAGGTCATGACAGTACATTAATTCAACTCTCACTAAACCTTACCAAAAATCAATAATATGCTTGAGGAAACCGATTTGAAACTCTGCTACCCCTGCATTCCCATTTATCACCAAGAACCCGAACCTACCCTAAATCACAGCATCCTTAAAATCTTCACATTGTATTCTCTCAGTTATCTAATTGCTAAAATACAAGAAAAACAATGAAGACTTACCTAGGTTGAAGGAGAATCGGGTGAGAGAATAGCCTAGAGAACTCTACTGCTCGAGCTGAAAACCGAAAGAGGGAAATAGGGAATAGTGGCGGCTACAATGTATTAACACTTCCCTTAAATACGTTATCCATTTTAAAACCCCACTTTACATAAATGCCCTCGCCTAGTCACTCATTAACCTAAAAAATAATTCTCCCAATTCTTTCATAAAATTGCACATCATTATTTGATAAGTTAAATTTGGTTTAGCGAAACTGGGTGCTACACAATAGAAATTAGTTAGCAAATTTAAATTAAAGGAGAGGAATGAAGGAGGCAACCACGTTGAAAATCAAAGAGGAAGGGGAGGGTTAAATTACAAAAATTAGAAATTTTGGTGGAGGAAAAGAAAAAGAAAAAAACTATTTTTTTTATAATTGGTAAAGTGAAGGGTTTTTAGCATAAAAACCTCCTTCTTCCTCCTCTTGCCCCACACCATTTCCAGCCATTGAAAGGCTTCCTATCCTTTGGGTTCTTCAAGTTTTCTCAAGCACTAAGGTATTAAATTGAATGGGTTTTGTGGTTAATATATATTAGGGTTGGTTTTTAGGGTTTTTAGGGTGTTTTGAGTGAGTTTAGGGAGAGTTAAAAAACCCTAGACCGGGAATTCCAAATTTTTTGGTTTAAATGCTAGTTTTCTTTCCAAATGTGATGTTTTAATTGTTGAATGGATTAGTTTAGGTGGTTTTTAGAGAGAAATTGAAGATTTGAAGTAAGTTGTGAAAAACCAGTTTTTAACTCAAAGTGTGCCGGTTCTGTTTTTGCATTTTTGGTTCGGCCAAGTTGGTTGTTTGGTTAATTTGAGGATTTCAATGGATATAGTAGACGTGTAGAGGTTTACAAATTGGGGTGGCATGTCGAAATCTGTTGAAAAATGAGAAAGTTATGGCCGTTTGAACTTGGACGGTATAAATGGTAGTAAAAATCGGATTTAAAGATTTAGGTTGAAAAGTTAGTGTTAGTTTGGTTTATTTGATTTCTTTAGAATCCCTTAGTTTGTTACTAAGTGAATTTGCCTTATTTGTTAGGTAATCGAGCGAGTAGTTCGGTTGGACGAAGTGACAGAACTTTTCTGGAGCAATCAGGTAAGTAGTGGATAGCTTGTGTTTTGCCTTCGGGCCTACACCATGGAACGGTAGGGAATTGTTTGCTTGATTGTTTTGTTTTGTTTCGTGTTGAGCCTTTTATGTGACATGCATCATTGTTTTCTAACTACGAAATACGTGTTTTGAGCATCGTTTGCAAACTTTGAAAGTGAAATGTAAGATAAGAAATTGGATATGCAACCTGGTCTCGAGTAGAATAGCCTCGTCGGGCAAGTGGCTCGTTGTAGCACCCCGACAGGGATCCTACGAGAGATGCTATGCTAAATTACGTAATGTGTCGTGAGTATGAATGCCTCGACCTGCTCGTGCTGAAAAGTACACTGGGATTCGGAATGCCTCGACCTGTTCGTGCTGAAAGGCACACTGGGGATTCTGATTGCCTCGACCTACTCGTGCTGAAAAGCACACTGGGGATTCGAAATGCCTCGACCTGTTCGTGCTGAAAGGCACACTGGGGATTCTGATTGCCTCGACCTACTCGTGCCGGAAGGCACACTGGGGATTCTTTGATCGACGAAGGAGGAGATTCGGTATGGCCGTCCCGGATTGTTTAGGATGTGTGCCTCCGATCTTGCTCCGTGGGTCAAGGCGTGGCTGTCCTGGACTGTGTTGGGACATGTGCCTACTTGATTCACACGCAAGTGAAAGATAAATGCAACCAGAATGAAAATAAAACAACAGAGTGTGTAGAAACTGCATTTTAGGGTTGAGTTGAGCATGCATTGTTTTAAAGCTCATTTTTTTCCCTACTTGCTAAGCATTAGGCTTATGTTTTGTGTTCTATGGTGTAGGTGACGAGTTTTACACAGGTGAGGTAGAGGAGACAGCCCAGGACTAGGTAGCAGTTGGAGGAGTACGGGGTACGCCGGTGCGGGCAGTTGTCGGGGCGCCTCGACCATGGTCTTCGGGGGATGTGGGGCTTTGTAATTTGGTAGTTTATTGTAGATTTTTGTTTATGAAAATGATGAGAATTCATAACTCTTTTTGGTTGATGTTTGGAAAGTTATAGTTAAGTTAAGGGTGATGTGTCACTCTATACTGTGGATTTTCTTCACTTAGGGATTTTAGTATTATAGTTTCCCTCTTTACTACTATTTGGAGATTTCGTATGCTGGATAGTTGAGTGGATAGTTGAGTAAGAGTATTCTGGATCTGGTTGAGGATTGATTTGTTGCAGGTACCTAGCATTTTAGAGGTGCTATTTTCAGGCGTTACTTTGTCAAAATTTTCGGAGAGGACGCCGTGGTACTTAATGGTTAGGATTAAGGAAAATTAGTGAGTCTAAGCAGCTAGGTATGACATGAGAGAGCTTCAGGAGTTTTAGCTTTAAATTCCGCTGTGTCAGTTTTTTTTATGTTTTGGAGTTTATGAAAATTATGTTTTAACGTGGGATTAGTTAGCAAAGTAGCGCACCGAGCCAGGGTGGGTTCGGCGCGTTACATCTATTCTGCGTTGTCGAAGGGTCTCGAATTTGATATACCCATAGTTTTCATCATTTGGTATAAGAGCTTTTTGCCCCTAGATTCAAGACTATATCTTTATTTTTTTGTTATTTTTATTCTTGAATTTCTTACTTCGAAATTCATGAAAAAAAAAATCAAAAATTCAAATATTCCCAAATTTTTCAAGCAACAATTCTTTGCCTATCAAACTTTCTTCTTTCAAAAAAATTCTCAATATTTCGAGTATCAATATATCGAGCATTAATTTCTTCTTTTTCATTCTAAGCATCAATATTTGTTTTTGAGTGTGTTTATTCAAAACTTCTTCTTTGATTGTCTCAATTAATTCCAAGTTATTGATTCTACTTTCTTTGAGACTTCGAAGTTCTTGATTAATCTTACTTGCTCTCACAATATTCGAGCATCATTCATTATTCTGTAAGATATCAAAGTTCCTCTTTCTTGAAAAGTTTCCTTTCTTGAAGTTCTATATCATATTCTAAATTATTTGATTCTAACCAATTTTAAAAATTAGAATTTTGAGTTAAAAATTTTGATCTTGCTTATTTTTGCTTGTTGAATTTTTTTTTCCCTTGATTAGGTTTTTTCTTTGACACCGAAACCGTCCAAAGTATCAAGATGATTTATCCTCCAACATATATATCACATTAAGAAATAAAATGTCATGGGTCAATGGGTAAATGTATAAAATATACATACATATATGTAAAAGACTGAAGTGCTGATGACCAGACATCGTTAGGTTTTCTATAAGTGACAACTCGCCAAAATAAGGTTTTAAAAATTATGCAATCAAATGCAAAAAGTATAAAATTCTTACCTTGACGACGATCGCTCTTCTTAGGAACAAGAGCAACAATCTCTGGTACTTGATCGAAATCAACAAATTTGTCAAAACCTATCACAGACCAATACCCCTTTCAAATACTAGAAATATGGATGTGAACTATGCCGTGCTAGGAACCCAATCCAAAAAGAAGCTATAAACAGCCTCGAACTTCTCATTAAATATAACATTATGCAATGTTTGGACTCTGAAGGGGTGTTCACCGTTGTTTGAACAAGGGTTGATCACACCGGTGGACACTTCCTGACAAGGGTTGACTGCACCAATCGAGACTTCCAAGTAGGGGTCGACCGGTGGTTGACCTGTCCAGGAAACAGTTGACCTTTTAGGGCAAATCACACTGATCGACTGGCCCTACAAGTGGTCGACACCTTGGAGTGATGACTAACGTCTCACAATAGTCAACACATTGAGTGTTGATAGGCCCCTCGCAGTGGTCGACACCTTTGCAATTTTAAAGGTGATGAGAATGGCGAAAACTCCCTCCATTCTCTCCAATTTTTACCCCAACTGCTTTAGAACTTGGAACACAACTTATATCCATCAAAATAACTTAGAAACAGTAAAAGGATTTGAGTTCCCAACCTTTAATTTGAAACTAAAATTTATCCTAACTTTCAAACTCAAGAACGAATGTTTAGGTTTAATTTACACACGCAGTCCTTCACAAAAGTTAGTGCTCGAAGTCCCGTGAACATGATTTCAACCTTGGAATGCGACAAATTGCTCGTCTTAAAATCACTTCCTCTCTCTCTCTCTTTCTCTTTCTCTCTCTCTCTCTCTCCATTTGCTTGGGGCCGTGTGAAGAAAAAAAAGATCCTTCCTTCTTTTTAAAAGAATTTAATTTAATTTAAATTTATTTTATTTAATATAATTATAATTCATAGAAAATAAAAATCTATTAAATTCTCACTTTTCAAAACTCCAAACGTTTCTCACCACATTAAAAAAAAATCTCAATTTATCCAATATTAATTTTCTAGGATTTTTAACTACACGATAAATCTTAAATTTGATCGATTTGAGAAATTGATCGAAAAATCTCACGTGGCCACAACGTGACAAAACGACTTAACCCATTTCACATTAATTATCAACAACACTAAAAATTCACTTAAAAAATATGTCATATAAAATATTGAGTTTTACAGCATGCATCCTATGCGGCTAACACAAAAACTCCATAGCAATGGCACCACAACGCTTGTGCATAAGCTATTTGTCCACTTGTTGTGAATATTGTAGCTTCATCAACGTGATGTCGTAGCACAACAAGTTGCGTGATTTTGTGCATTCTAGAAAATACAACTTAGCACTGCAACCTTATGTTCTATAACGCAGTAACATAACACACAATTTAAAAGGTATATCATGCTAGAGTTTTCATGTCACAATGTTAACTTACAACCATATTGGGTTTTTCTTCTAAATTTTATCCTTTTTTGATTTCTCAACATCATTCAAGGTCTCACCCGAGTCAGACCTATTCTATAATGTTCTCGTGCAAGAATTATCAATTCGCCTTCTCAATGTTTCAAGTTTTTTTCCCTCAAAAGTTAGTTTTTTTTTTATAAATGCCAAATCCAAACAAAAACTACGAGATTAGGGTTAAATCTTTAGTTTCCCTTGTCTATTCTTTTTTCCCTATTGATTGAGACTCCAACAATAGAGATTGCATGTTATTTTGAAAGAATCCCAAATCTACATTGAATTTCCATGTTAAAAGTATGAATTTCAATCAAAACAAAAATGGTATAAATTGATTTACCCTTTTAATGTTTATTCATTATAGGTGTTCAAAAATCTTGATAAGTTGCTAGATTGAGGGAAGTTTTCTCTATGCTTTTGATTCTCTCTCAAGGTCTCCATCTTGTTTTTCAGTAAATGACAAAATCTAGGTTAAGAGTAAAAAATGACTTTAATGTCGAGTTAGGCCCATTTATTGGAAGTCCATCAACCATAACATGTGATTGTCACACATTGAATTAAATATCAAAACCGTCAATAAAAAAACTCATTCACAAACCTAAACATCAGTACTATTGGTGTAAGAGGGAGAAGACGATCTTCAGTCTTCACATGATCAATAAACAATGAATCCAATCATGTTTAGATATTTTTCCCTAGGAACATGACATTGTGAGCTATCTGATAACAATTTTCCCATAACGTCCAAACATCTTCTCAATTTATTATAGATGCACAACAATAACGACCCTCTCGCAGGTCAGTACACACATTTAGTTTGATCACAATAGTAAAATGCATGCATAAAGTAAATGTGCATGGAAAGTGTACATATATAAACTAAAAATTGAAATGTTGTAAGATATGAGATGTCATCAGAGAGTAACAACTAAATCAAAATAAGGCTTGGAAAGACAGGTGCATGAGTAAATACAATAAATAAATTATCTACTTTGACCAGTGTTAATGATGTGAATCAAGATGCAACAAACTTCAATCTCAAAGTTAAAGATCCATGTCAAGATATTGGAGGCCCAATGACAAAATCCAGAACCAAGAAAATGCATGATGCCTTACATGGATTGATTCTAAAAATCCAAGAAAAAGATTCTTTTCAACAAATTAATAAATTTGTTAAGTATTAAAGAACATGTTTAGGAGGAAAGGAAGATCGAAGATACTTGAAAAATTACTCGATATACTAACATCACTAATGACTTAAAAGTTCTTGGTAAGACTTATTCAGGTGAAGAACTTGTGAGGAAGATCTTTAGGTGCCAACCAAGAGCTTGGCAACCGAAAGTAATAGCTATACAAGAAGCTAGAGATCTCAAAGTTCTCAAGCTTGAAGAACTCATTGGCTCTCTAATGACTCATGAGATAACTATGAGAGCAAATGAGAAGGAAGATTTCAAAGAGAAAGAGATCAACAAAAGAAAAGATATTGCACTCAAAGCCTCTTCAAGTGTACAAGCGGAATCTGAGGAAGAAGATGATAATGAGGATATAGCTCTCATCACGAGGAAGTTCAGCAAATTTCTCCAACGGAAAAAGATGCATGTGAGAAAATTCTCAAAGGGAGATGAGCCTCAAAAGGAGAAGAAAATCGCATGCTTTGAGTGCGGGAAGTCTGGTCACATCAAGGCTGAGTGTCCACAAGTAAAGAAGAATCCTAGGAAATTCAAGAAGAGAGCCATGATGGCCACTTGGGATGACAGTGAGAGCAACACTTCGTTCGAAGATGAAGAAGTTGCAAATCTGTGCTTCATAGCCAAGGAGGATGAAGTTAGTCATTCTTTTAGCAATAGTGAAGTTGATGAGGATGGTGATCTAATTGATGCTTTCAATGATTTAGTTAAACAATTTGGCATGCTTAAGTCTAAATACAACCGGTTGAAAAAGAAAAATTCTGACTTAATTGAAAAGCATTCTAAAGATATCAATCTACATGAAATGAAAACTAATGATCTTAGAAGTACAAATGAGAATTTGAATAACATTGTTCTAAAATTTACTAAAGGGAGCAAGAACCTGAACATGTTGTTAGGTAGTCAAAGAGTGACATTTGATAAAGCAGGTTTAGGATATAAAAAATCTAATAAAAAGAAAGTTTACAAGAATTTCTTTGTTAGATCTTCTACCTGCCACGCATGTAATGAGATAGGACATAAATCATATGAATGTCCACTAAAATTAGGAAAGATTAAATCTGACAGGGGATTACAATGGGTTCCTAAGGGAACCAAACCTAACACTAGGACCCAAAAGATTTGGGTACCTAAGAAGACAACTTGATTACTATTTTGTAGGTTGATTGCTCTCTCAGGAAAAATCAATGGTACCTCGATAGTGGATGCTCGAGGCATATGACGGAAGACTCAACAAAGTTTTTCTTTGTCAACAAGAAGAAAGGGAATGTCACCTTTGGTGAAAATCAAAAAGGCAAAATTGTTGGCATCGATAATATAGGTAACCTTTCTAACCCCATCATTGAAAATGTTTTATTAGTAGAAGGGTTAAAACACAATTTATTAAGTATTATCTAGTTATGTGACAAATGATATAAAGTAGCATTCAAATCCAAATCATGCACCATTAAATATAGCACAAGCGGTAAAGTTTTATTTATTGGCTACAGGAAAGAAAATGTTTATACAATTGACTTAGATCACATTGATTATGTTGATAAAAAGTGTTTTGCCGTAAACTTACTTGTTGATAGTTGGACTTGGCATGAAAGACTAGGTCACGTAGGTATGGACACCTTAGCTAAGATTACTAAGGATAATTTAGTTAAAGGGATTCTAAAAATATTATTTGAGAAGGATAAAGTCTGTGAAGCTTGCGAAATGGGCAAGCAAATCAAAAGTTCCTTTGCATCAAAGACTGCAATTTCTTCATCCAAGCCTCTCCAACTACTTCACATGGACCTCTTCGATCCTTCAAATATTGCTAGTCTAGGAGGCAAACCCTATGCCTTTGTCATTGTAGATGACTTCTCGAGATTCACTTGGGTATTCCTTCTAAAGTCAAAGGATGAAACTTTTGATACCTTCTCTAGCTATAGGAAGAGAGTTCAAAATGAAAAAGAGCTCACCATTGTTGCTATTCGTAGTGATCATGGTGGAGAATTTGAGTATGAAAAGTTTGAACTCTTGTGTCTCAAATATGGAATTGAGCACAATTTCTATTCTCCTAGAACCCCTCAACAAAAATGGTGTTGTTGAGAGGACAAATAGGTCTCTTCAAGAGCTTGCTCGGACCATACTCTACGAGAACTCCCTTCCAAAGTATTTCTGGACAAAAGTTGTCTCCACAGCTTGTTATGTGCTAAACCGGGTCTCCATAAGACCTATTCTAGAGAAAATACCTTATGAGATTTGGAATGGAAAAATCCCTTCTGTAAAGTACTTTAGAGCCTTTGGTTGTAAATGTTTCATTCTAAATACCAAGGATAACTTGACAAAATTTGATTCTAAATCTGACTTTGGAATCTTTCTTGGCTATTCTTTATCCAGTAAAGTATATAGAATGTTCAACAAAAGAACACTAGTTGTAGAAGAATCTGTGAATGTCAATTTTGATCCCACTATCAATGTGGTTGAGGATGATATATTAGAAAAGTAATTGGATTCTCTCTCCTTAGACAAACCTAGTGAAACTATTCAAGGAGAAAATTCCCTAGATTCTTCTTCAAAATCCTTAGAAATTGTCCCTGCCAAGGATGAAAATGATGCTCTGCCTAGAGATTGGAAATTTGTCAAAAATCATCCCTTAGATGAAGTTCTAGGTGATCCTTCCTTAGGAGTTAAGACTAGATCATTTTTTAGGAATCTCTGTGCCAATGTGGCATTTATTTCACAAGTTGAACCTAAGAAATTCGAGGAAGCAAAGCTAGATGAAAATTAGATTGTGGCTATGCAAGAAGAGTTAAACCAATTGGAAAGGAACAATGTTTGGGAACTTGTTCCAAAACCCAAGGATCATCTAATTATATGAACTAAATGGGTTTTTAAAAATAAGATGGATGAAAATGGCATAGTCATTAGAAATAAAGCTAGGTTGGTTGCCAAGGGATACAACCAAGAAATGAGGATAGATTTTGAAGAAACCTTTGCCACAGTAGCCCGTCTAGAATCCATTAGGATGCTTCTAGCATATGCATGTTTCAAGAACTTCACTCTTTTTCAAATGGATGTCAAGAGTGCATTCTTTAATGGATATATTTTAGAAGAAGTTTATGTGGAGCAACCCCTAGGTTTCGAAGACTATGAAAAAACTGACCATGTATACAAACTTAGGAAAGTTCTGTATGGTTTGAAACAAGCTCCTAGAGCCTGGTACGATAGGTTGAAGACCTTCCTTGAGGAAAGGAAGTTTAAAAGGGGAAAAACGGATTCAACCTTATTCACTATGCAAAAAGGAGAAGATATTCTCATAGTGCAAATCTATGTTGATGATATCGTTTTTGGCTCAACAAATGTTGCACTCTGTGATGAATTTGCTTCCTTGATGCAAAGTGAGTTTGAAATGAGTATGATGGGAGAGTTGAGATTTTTCTTAGGTCTACAAATCAGACAAACCCCCAATGGGATCCTATTAAATCAAGAAAAATATATTAAGGATCTCTTGAAGAAATTTGGACTAAATTCTTCAAAGCCCTCTAGAACTCCCTTGAGTACCACAACTAAATTGGATAAGGATGAGAACGGAATAAGTGTAGATATTAAAAAATATCACGGTATGATTGGATCTCTTCTATATCTAACAGCTAATAGGCCAGATATCCTCTTTAGTGTTTGCCTTTGTGCTAGGTTTCAAGTTTCCCCTAAGGAATCCCACCTAAATGCAGTCAAGAGAATATTCAAGTATTTAAGTGGAACTCATAATCTAGGATTGTAGTATCCTAAAGGCACTTCCTTCGAATTAGTAGGATACTAGGACTCCGATTATACCGGTAGTCTTGTAGATAGGAAAAGCACAAGTGGTGCGTGCCAATTCTTAGGTGAGTCTCTTGTGTCATGGTATTCAAAGAAGCAGAATTCTGTTGCACTCTCAACGGCTGAAAGTGAATATATCATTGCCGGAAGTTGTTGTGTACAAGTACTTTGGATGAAACAAACACTAGAAGATTATAACCTTTTCTATGATAGGATTCTCATTTGGTGTGACAACACCAGTGCCATCAATATATCCAAGAATTCCATTCAGCACTCAAGAACTTAACATATAGAGATAAGATATCACTATATTAGAGATCCCGTTCAACAGGGTGATATCTATTTGGATTTCGTCAATTCATCCGACCAATTAGCAAATATATTTACAAAACCTTTAGATGAGAAGACCTTCAGTGATATTCGAATTTGTTTAGGTCTCATTAGGTGTAAAAAGTCCTGAACGGTCGACGTTATGGGCTTGCAATAAAGATATATCTCTCTGGATTGAGGTATTCTGAAATACATCGACCGCATCACTTTATGAAGTGGACGATATAGGAAACTGTTGAGGTACAAATCGGTCTATGTCAGCTCATAACTTCTTTAAATCTGCTTTCAAATTATAGCGACCCTACTTTTCTCCCGAGCGCGAAAAACCTTTCATCTTCTCTCAAATCTTCGTTGCCTATTCTCATCACCAGTCCTTTTCCGACATTCAACTCTGCTAAAATGGCATCATCCTTCAACGTTGGGTTAACCTTCTCGAGGAAGAAGCTGAAGACTGCACAACTTGTAGATTCTGAACCTGTCGCACAACCACCTCCTCTACAATGGCATACACATCAATTTGTCAATGAGGCTTCACTTCATAGGTACTTTAATGAGTTTGAAAAGAAACCACTTATTAGAAGCAGAGGGGTAATATTTAAGGATCTTTCTGGTTTGCATCTGGAAAAGTCCCTTCGAGATATGGGATTGTTAGGTCTATTTGAATTAGGCACTTCGTATTGTGAAACCCCAATTCGGATGTTTTATGCTAATTTAGAGCACACTTCCTCTCCACTTGTCATCTGCAGCTATGTGTATGGAAGACACATAGAGCTGACTCAGAAAAAGGTCCATGAAATCCTTAATTGTGTATTCCTAAACGATAAGCCTAAATTCTTTGAAACAATTCCTCTTTTGTTAGAATGCCAGAGGAAGTGACATTAGCCAAACTGTTGTCCAAGGATCCAAACAATTCTTCTTTAAAAATCAAGGGCAAGGATTTGAACATCCGGGCCAAAGTCTTCCATCTCATGATCAACTACAACATCCTCCCAAGAGATGGACATCGTGACCATATCAGTGGAATGGATCTTGTCATTCTTTCTAGGTTCTTCCATAAAGAACCATTTCACATTGGTTACATAATTCTAAAAAGAATGCTCCAAGTTGTCAAGACAGCTTCCAAATCTCTTCCCTATAATCTTCCGTTGATGAAGATCTTCCTTTGATTTGGTGTTCAGATACCGGCTGAAGATGAGCCAATATTGCCAAAGAACACTGATCTTTTCTCTGCCTCCACCTTGCTGAGAATGAGAATTGAAAGAAATGAGCAAGGTATCCTAGTTGACAAAGCATCACAAAAGAGGCGACGAATGATTTTGATGGAGGATGAAGAAGAGGAGTCTGCTCCTTAAGAAGAGTCCTATATTCCTTCCTTGGATCCTCCTCTGCTTCAAGGAACTCTCCTTTCCGCTCCTCCAACCCTCTCTAACTTTGTCCCATCAGTTCCAGAGGACTTTGGTGGTCAAAACTTTTAGCTTGATCCTCTGGCCGTTCCAGCAGCTACACTTCCACTCCCCACCAGTCCAATTCCTGCTCCCTCTCCAACTCCAGTGCCTACTTTGCCAGCTCATGTTCCTCCTCGCACTAAAGGTCACCCCACTCCTCCAGTGAGGAATTCTATTTCTAAGGAGCACTTTAATGAGCTTCAGGCAAGTATTACAAGCCTTGGAACTGGTCTTGAGTCCTTTCAGTCCATGTATCTATCTAGACAAGATCAGTTTGAAGCTTATGTCCTCTCACGCCTAGAACATCTCGAAGCCTCCACCCTCACTCGACACGATCATCTTGTTGCTGCCATTCGCAGTCTCAGCACTCGTCTTGATCAAGCGGAATTAGAGCATAGTAAAGTCATTGATGATGTTATCTCTTCGTTAGATTTCATTCAAATCTTTTGGGAGCACAATTGCAACGCGAATCTGACCGAGTCATCACTCATGTCTGTTATCTCAATACCCTTTTGACTAAGAGTGATGGTGAGCCCTCTCATGGGGCTGAGGATTTGGAAGCTAGTGGAGAGACTCCTGAGCCAGTGAGTGTTCCTGCTCTGAGTGTTGATCAGCCCGGGGCCGCTTAAGATCCCCCTCCAGCCGCTGCCCCTTATATTGCAGTTGGAGTTGCTACTGTTGAGGAGCTCAATCATCAGGCGGAATCCCCTCCTAATCAGGATGATTTCCTTGATCAACTAGAGGATCTCATGGGCTGGGGGACTCACTCTTCTCCTGAGATCTGATGATATTTTTTTTACTCTATATATTTAGACTTCCTTCGGATATTTATTTATGTCACATTTTTTTTTCTCCACTTGGGTTGTGTTGACTGCTCTTACACTGCTTTTTTTTTTTATAATGTCAAATGGGGAGATAAATATGTGGATGATGAAGATTATTTTTTGGTTGCATGCATAGAGTACGGGGGAGTTAGGGAGATTATGTTGAGCTTATTCTGGGGGAGAATATACTTAATCATTTTATATTTGCCATCATCAAAAAGCGAGAGAATGTTAGCTTAAAATATGTTTAAGTAACTATATTTTTTATGATAATGATTAATGTGGAATATATAAATAGAAAATGATTATAAGAAATAAAACATGTTAAGATTTGTAGTATCTGTTTGGGAATGCCCTTTAAAAAGGGTATTGTGTTTTCTAACGAATTTGGTTAAGTATTGGTAGTTAGTCTGGTGCATACAAAATGGAAAAGAAACATCGACCGAATCAAAGCAGACTTGAAGATTATCGATCGAAATCGTCCTTAGGAACTACATCGTCCAGACTTAGAAGTCTACAGATTCTGATGTCGTCCGAAAGCTTTGTCATCCAAAATCAACATCGTCCAGACTTAAAAGACAACAGAAAGCTTTGTCGTCCAGATTCTAAAGTCGTCCGAAATCAACGTCGTCCAGATTTAAAGTCTATTGAAATTAACGTCGTCCAGACTTAGAAGACAATAGAAAGTCTTGTCGTCAAGACTTACAGTCATCCGAAAACAATGTCGACCAGATACTAATGACAGAAGTCGTCCAAATGAATAACATCAACCAAATCAAGACTTCGTCCAAATAGATAACATCATCCGAATCACGAAGTCATCCAATATAAGAATGCTTCTTAAAGATCAACATCTTCCGAATCAAGAAGTCTTCCACCACGAGTGATAGCGACTCCAAAACTCAACGGCTAGTTTTCTGTGTACGGATGCTATCCAACGGTCATATTTTTGAACAGAAACAAGGAGCCTTCTGAATGAGAAGCTAATTACAGACGCCAGTATAAAAAGAAGAACTGTAGCTCGAGAGAAGAACTTTTTGCAAATTTGATTAATTTTTCCTCACAACTCTCGCGAGCTCATACGCCTGTAATACTCTTATATACTTTACACTTCTTTACTCTTAAACTTGTGATTTAGCTTTTGAGAGAGTGTAGTTCTGTGCTATACTATTCAAACTTGTAAAAGAAAAACTGAAGGCAGTGGATTGACGCCCGTGAAGTTCAATCCAGAATTGAAAGGCTGTAGATCGACGCCCGTGAAGTTTGATCAAGAAATCTCGTTGAGGAGAAGTTAAGGATCTTCAAAGGGAAAACCTTGAAGCGTGGATGTAGGCAAGATTGGTCAAACCACGTAAAAACTCTCGGTGTTAATTTCTCTATCTCTACTCTTTATTTTCATTTTGTTTGTGTTTATTATCATTATAAACAAATAAATTAATAAAGTTAAGTGATTAACCTGATAGAGATAATCAAGATTTAAATATACAATTAGGCGAGGATTTTTTAATTCACACCCCCCTCTTAGACAATCATAGTCCTACAGTTTCTTCAAATGATGGAGTGATATTTCTTTTAAAATATATTTGTAAACTCCTATACACTATTTGATCATGGTTTGACATTAAAGGTAAAAAATACCTTTGTCATTTAGATTTTCACTTTATCACACATATTATATATTTTTATTATTACATTATCTTTGATATTATGGTCGATCGATATGATAAGTCTAACATTTGGGATTTGACTTATTTGCGTAAAGAAAGGAAAGAGTATTTGATTATTTATGTCTTCCATTGCAAGACATTTAATCTGTCACACCCACACCCCAAAAGAGACCAAAGATATAACAAGCAATGACTCGGCTCAAAATAGACTGAATCATCTTACCTTTAACTTTAAAAGTGTTGAGTAGCAACAAAAATCTTAAATTTGAAATAAAACTAGGCCCAAATTAAATGTCAGTTTAACATTAAGATAGTATGAAATATAAAGGGAACAAGAAGTTATACAAAAATAAAAATAAACAGAGTCTCAATAAATAAACTTTTAACAATATTCTAACCTTACAAAAGAAAAATAAAACTCGGACTTGTTGCTCTTATGGCCCATGGATTTACCAAACACCTATGCCACCAACTAATCCTAATCACACAATCTACTCTTAAATGCCTAATTATGCATGACTAAATATAAGAACTAAATGTTTGTCCAAATTACATAAAAGGCCATTGTTTGCCAAATTAAAGTTAAACTAAAAATTATGCAATTATCTTGGTTACACAATTGATGAAGGGAAGACAAATTCCCTCTTTAAAATTCCAAGCTTTAAGTAAACCTTTTTCCTACAAAATTCACAAACCAATAAGTAAATAAAATAGCCAAATTACATACCTTGGTCTGTGCTTGACAATTCAGGATCGTAGGCACATCAGAAATTGAGAAAATTTCGCATGAAAGTAAGAGGAATTAAGTTTTGACATTTATTATGATCATTTGGAATCATTTTGGTTGTATTTTGATAGGAAATTATGGTGAAACAGTGGCAAAATCGATGACTAACGTCAGGAAAGACACGTCATGTCGCGGCTCCCGATGTTTTAGATGCGACTCGGCCATTTCATGTGAGGGAGAAGAGAACTCCCTAGTCGTGACTCGGGATTGATGAGCCGAGGAGAACCCTTGGGGGTCACGACTCAGGTCCTATTTTAGACCTAAGTTTGATTTTTTATCCAATCGTTTTTGGGTCATTTCAGGGTCTGTTTTGAACTTGAACTAGACTTTTGACTCAATCGTTATTGGGTCATTATTAAGCTAAAAAATTGAGATTAATGTATGAAATTTCAATCGTGATATTATGATCATATTATGATTAGATAATGTGGACTCGGCACATTATTGGGCTTCCTCATATTGTTTTCATTTTATTTATTGGTAAGCTAATTTTGAGGTAATGATTTAATTTTATATACAATATTTCATAATTTTCTTAAAACTTATTTTGAAATATGTTCTCATACAAAAATAACGAATCCATTAAATGCCTCTTGGTTTTTATTTCACTAGACATGTTTTGATTTGAGCGCTCACATTCTAATTTATTGATAACCTTGGTCATGTTAACCGAGTTTGATAGACCCATGTATGAGGTCTTGTTTTCGTTGTGCACATTAGACCGTTGAAGGATGTGCTTGATTGATGTTAATTATATTAAGGAGATGGTTGGCCCTTGGACACAAAACCATAAACATAATCAGGGTCTTTCGTGACTCTTGCGATCGTCGAGTATCGCTGTTGTTATATTTATTGTCTATGACATGGTATTCTCGGAGTTCGTTATTGACTCTATTTTCACCGAAATTTTATACAATAGAGGCTTATTTTATGTACGTACCAAACTACTGTATCTTTTCTAACCATTTCTTTTAAAAATATTTTATGATATAGCATTATCATACTATCTTTAAATTAAAAGTCAAATATAAAGCTTGACCTCTATTGATTTTAGTCGACTCGTCCCAAATGACTTACCCATTAAGAAAATACTGAGAATGATCCTCAGTTGCCAACGTGAGAGTAAACTTGAAGATTTTTTTTTATGAATTTTCAATTCCCATACATGATCCACTTAGCCCATGAGAAGATTGGTCTATAAGGAGAAGGCCCATAAGCTTCACGATGAAAGCTGCAGCCCACTTAATTCCTCAGCCCATCACATGAAGAAGCCCTATTGATTTCAACTTGCTCCTCAACTTCACGAAGAAGCCCATCGAGTACTTCAGCGAGAGAGGCGATCTTCAGTCGATCGCACAACGAGCGACCACGAGCTTCAAAAATCGACGGTGATCACTCCCCAAGCACACAGATTGTCCACCTGGACGAGCTGACCAGTTGAAGCCCTTCCTTGCTCCAAGCAAGCAGACTTGTCAGCTTTGAGTTCCCATTTCGCGAATGCCTGGCAGAAGCCTTCCAAAAGCTATTTTCTTCTCTCGGCATTTTGATGACTCTTATTTTAGAGTCATTTTATGCTAACTTTATATAAGAAAACTTATATGAATTGAGTGATTGCAATGATAAATTGGTATGAGTTATTACAATTGCCATGGAAAGTTGTATGCATTAGTATTTTTATTCAATTTAATATATTCATATAGATTTTTCATTAAAAGCAGATTTTTTCTCTTTAATTTGAATTTTATATTTTCGTATTTAAATGTAATTTTATTAGAGGGAAATCAAATTCAAAAGCTGAAGATTATGGAGAGAGCAAATCACTTAAATTAAGGAAAGTTGTTGCTGATTACAGAGAGAGAAAATGCTGGAATTATGGAAGAAAAATGGATTTGAATTTAATAGCAATCAGATGATTTAGCTAAACTGGGCAGCGGAAGAACCAAGGAAATAAAGCAAATTGGGCAGCGGATGACTTGAAGAATGGGCAGCAGAAAAAGACAAAATAGGGCAACGGAAGATATAAAAATAACGGGCAGCGGAAGATCTACAAAGAAATGAAAATCTGGGCAGCTGGGCAGCGGAAGACTAGAAAGGAAAGAGAAGAAACCTGGGCAGCGGAAGACTAGAAAGGAAAGAGCTAAACAATTTGGGCAGCGGAAGCAGTAAACAATTTGGGCAGCGGAAGAAGACTATCAAGGGCAGCACTAGATGACAAAAGCAATTAAATCTAATGGAAATTGGAGAGAGAAAGAGAAGATTGCATGGAGAATTAAAAGAGATATTCCTTTTGAAGAAAACCAATTCTGGTGCAACTCCTTACGCAGAGAGAAAAGTGGATCTAGGGAGTATTAATATTATTTTTTCTTGGAGATATTCTGATATACCCTTTTGGAGAGATTGGAGAGGAGGCGCTGCATCTGGATCTGAAAACCACCGACGCCCTTTCCTGAACTCTCTTCTTCTTCAATTATTTTCATTGCATTATTGTTCTATGAACAAAACTGTTTTTAGCCCTATTTTAATTATGCATAGTAGCTAAACTTTTAATCTTGGTTAGGACGATAGTATTTGTTACGTTATTTTGCTACGATCTTGGTTTGCTTTTGGAATTATCTATTGAACAATTATTCGTGAAATTTATTTGCTATGTTAAACCATATCGATAGATAGGTTAACTATTCATATTTATATTGTATCGACGGATAGATATAAATTAGAGATGCATGAATAATTAATTGAATTACTTTGTTACAACGTGGTTAACACTAATTTGATTGGCGATAAGAATTGCACATATATGAGATTCAATATTAGTTGCATTCTTTCAAGGTAGAAAGAAATTCTGATTTGAATTTACCTAGGCAATTCGAAAGAATCCTAGAAAATACTTTTATTCTTGCTGTTCTTTAGATAATGCTCAGAGCATTACCACAGCATCAGTAGTAAATTAATCGTAACAAAGAAATCGATCCTAGCCAAGGCCTTCTTTTATCGTTTTTACCTCGTTTAATCTTGCTTTATTTTATTGCATCATTATTCATATTTTAGTTCTAATTATTATTCAGCAAATTAATATTTTTATAAGATTTTTATAGCGATTAATTCAATTGAGCATATCCTCGTGGGATCGATACTTTACTTATTCTATTACTTCGTTAGCGACACGTGCACTTGCGTGTAAGTGGTAAAATCACTAACAAGTTTTTGGCGCCGTTGCCGGGGAGTTTGTTTAGTTGTGATTATTTTGCTATAATTATTTTAATTTATTTTACGTTATTTTATTTTGTTTTGTTTTCCTATTTTCAGATATTATTGATTTATGCCGGACGACGAAGACGCACAGGATCTTGTACCCATAGATCCAGAAATTGAAAGGACCTTTAGAGAAAAAAGAAGACAACAGCAACAACAACAACGAATTGAGGGAGAAAATATGGCGCAGGCAGCAAACGAAAGGGAAAATGCTGAAAGAATTATTGACGAAAGAGATATACCTATTCAGGATTTTGCAATTCCTACACTTAATGATCTCAATCCTGGAATAGTCAGACCTGATCTCCGAGCCATAAGATTTGAGCTGAAACCTGTGATGTTTCAAATGCTCTAAACAGTTGGACAATTTACTGGAGCAATCACAGATAACCCTCATCGCCATTTGAAGGTTTTTGGAGAAGTCAGTGATTCATTTAACTTCCCTGGTGTATCTGCAGAAGCCCTGAGATTGAAACTCTTTCCATATTCCTTGAGAGACCGCGCCAGAGATTGGTTAAACAGCATTCCTTCAGATACAATCACCACTTGGGGGGATTTAGCGAAGAAATTTATTATGAAGTATCACCCACCAGTGAGGAATGCACGGATGAGAAACGAGACCACCATTTTTCTACAGAGGGATGGAGAATCATTATATGAAGCTTGGGACAGATTTAAAGATTTGCTGAGACAGTGTCCAAATCACGGGATCCCTCACTGGATTCAACTGGAAACATTTTACAACGGGTTGAATGGACAAACCCGATCAATCATCGACGCAGCAGCTAATGGAACATTGCTTTCTAAATCATTTAACGAAGCTTACGATCTGCTGGAGAGAATGGCAGTAAACAGTTATCAGTGGCCTTCAGAGAGAAATACACATGCAAGGAGAGCACCCGGAAGTTATGATATAGATGAAGTAGCAGCTCTTAATGCAAAGATAGCTTCACTCGAGAATGCCATGAAAGCTATGAATAAACAGCAACAACCAGTAACCAGAGAGATCTCTTGTATTTTCTGTGGGGAGAACCATGATGACAGTTCATGCCCGACGAATCCTGAGTCGGCAAACTATGTGGGCTTTAACAGAAACAATAATCCATATTCACAGACGTATAACCCTGGGTGGAGACAGCATCCGAACTTCCAATGGAACTCTCAGCAACAGAACAATGCAATGCCTACAAGATCTGCTGATAACTATGCTCAGAATTACAACCAGCAAGTACAAAAACCTGCAGCTCAAGAAAAAACAGACAACTTTGCAAGGGAGTATGCTGCAAGGACAGATATAATTTTGCAAAATTTATCAGCTTCGATAAAGAATATTGAAACCCAACTGGGGCAATTAGCACAATCTGCAAATTCAAGAAGCAGTGGACAATTACCCAGCGATACAGAAATTCCACAAAGATCAGGCAAAGAACACTGTAAAGCAATAATATTAAGAAATGGTAGAGAAGTGGAGATTCCAGAGAAACCACAGAAGGCAGAGAAATCAAAGAAGAATGACCAAGAAAGAGAGGCAGAACAACAACCCAGTACTGAGGGTTTACAGGAAAGAGAAGTGGGGATTGAGAAAGAAAGACCTCAAGAGGCCGAAGAGAATAATTCCAATTCTGGAGAAATTAATACAAATGCTGCAGTTTCGCCCGCAGCATCGCCACAGCAGCAACATGCAGAAGAACAACTCCAGAGACCACCTCCACCATTTCCACAGAGGCTACAAAAACACAACCAGGAAAAACAGTTTAAAAAATTTTTGGATGTTTTGAAGCAACTCCATATAAATGTACCTCTTGTGGAAGCTCTTGAACAAATGCCAAATTATACTAAATTTATGAAGGATATCTTATCCAAAAAGAGGAGGTTGGGAGAATATGAGATGGTGGCCATGACTGAGGAAACCAGTTACATTTTGCAGAATAAGATCCCACCAAAATTGAAGGATCCTGGCAGCTTCACTATTCCGTGTACAATCGGCAACAATTATTTCGGAAAAGCTCTCTGTGATCTGGGAGCTAGCATAAATCTGATGCCCATGTCGATCTTTAAGAAGCTGGGAATTGGAGAAGCTCGGCCAACAACAGTAACTCTGCAACTTGCTGACCGATCACTCACCCACCCTCAAGGAAAGATTGAAGATGTGCTGGTAAAGGTAGATAAATTTATCTTTCCAGCAGACTTCATAATTCTCGACTATGAAGCAGATCGAGAGGTGCCAATAATTTTGGGAAGGCCATTTTTGGCTACTGGCCGAACTCTGATAGATGTCCAGAGAGGAGAACTGACGATGAGAGTCAATGATCAACAAGATACTTTCAATGTTTTAAAGGCCATGAAATATCCTTATGACGAAGAAGAATGCTTCAATATTTCCAAGGAAAATAAAGAGGGTATAGAAGGGAGTTCGAGGCATTAATTCGAACAGAAGATGGTAAAGAAGAGGGGGAGGATTCCAGTAAAGAGGCAGCCACAGTGGAACTCAAACAGTTGCCCCCACATTTGAAGTACGTATTTCTTGGACTCAACGAAACACTTCCTGCTATTATATCTACCACTTTGTCTAACCTGCAAGAGCAAGAATTAGTGGAGGTTCTAAAGAAATATAAACTAGCTTTGGCATGGACAGTGAAGGATATCAAAGGGATAAGCCCAAGCATTTGTATGCATAAAATCAGATTGGAAGAAGGAGTCACTCCAACCATAGATCAACAGAGAAGACTAAACCCGATTATGAAGGAAGTGGTGAAGAAAGAAATACTTAAGTGGTTGGACGCAGGCATTATCTACCCCATTTCTGACAGCTCGTGGATTAGCCCGATTCATTGTGTTCCAAAGAAAGGAGGAACAACTGTTGTGACTAATGAGAAAAGTGAATTAATTCCAACGAGAACCGTAACTGGTTGGAGGATTTGTATGGACTACAGGAAACTGAACAAAGCAACTCGAAAAGACCATTTCCCTCTTCCCTTTATAGATCAAATGCTGGACAGATTAGCAGGAAAGAAATTTTACTGTTTCTTGGACGGATATTCAGGGTATAATCAAATTACTATAGCACCAGAAGATCAGGAGAAGACAACTTTCACCTGCCCATATGGAACGTTTGCCTTCAGGAGAATGCCCTTTGGGTTATGTAATGCTCCTGCTACATTCCAGCGTTGTATGATGGCCATTTTCTCGGACATGATTGAAGAAAGTTTGGAAGTCTTTATGCATGATTTTTCCATTGTTGGAGATTCTTTCGAAAAGTGTCTGGAAAATCTAAAGAAAGTGTTGAAGAGGTGCATGGAAACTAACCTAGTTTTAAACTGGGAAAAGTGTCATTTTATGGTCCCAGAGGGCATAGTTCTCGGACATAAGGTTTCAGACAAAGGATTAGAAGTGGATAAAGCGAAGATAGAGATTATCGAGAAGTTACCTCCACCAAAAACAGTGAAAGGAATTAGAAGTTTCCTGGGGCATGCAGGATTTTACAGACGTTTCATCAAAGATTTTTCTAGAATATCGAAGCCTTTATGCAGTCTACTGGAACAGAATATACCATTCAATTTCGACAAAAGCTGCCTGGAAGCTTTTAACCTGCTGAAACAGAAGCTGATCACGGCACCTGTGATAGCTGCACCAGACTGGAACTCACCTTTTATTCTAATGTGTGATGCGAGTGATTATGCAGTGGGAGTAGTGCTTGGGCAGAAAAAGGAGAAAATTTTTCACTCTATTTACTACGCTAGCAGAACCTTGAATGAAGCCCAAAAGAATTACACCACCACGGAGAAAGAACTGTTAGCCGTGGTATTTGCATTCGACAAATTCAGAGCGTATTTAATTGGCACAAGAGTTATTGTGTACACTGACCATGCAGCAATCAAATACCTGTTTGCAAAGAAAGATGCTAAACCTAGACTTATACGCTGGGTTCTTTTACTTCAAGAGTTTGATGTGGAGATTCGTGACAGAAAAGGGTGCGAAACTAAGTAGCCGATCATTTATCTCGTCTGGAGAATATGGGTATCAGCAAGATGAAGGGATTATAAAAGAGTCTTTCCCTGATGAGCAATACTGAAACTGGAAACGTCTTCAGCTCCTTGGTATGCTGATTTTGTGAATTACATTGTAAGTAATATAATACCGTTTGATTGGATTATCAGCAGAGAAGGGAAGTTCATGAAAGAGGTGAAGTATTATTTCTGGGACGAGCCATTTCTTTTCAAACAGTGTGCTGACCAATTGTTAAGAAGATGTATTCCGGAAGAAGAAATACAATCAGTGCTGCAGCAATGCCATGCAGCATCATATGGCGGTCATTATGGAGGAACTAGAACAGCTGCCAAAGTTCTACAGTCAGGTTTGTACTGGCCCTCCCTTTTTAAGGATGCTAATGAGTTTGTTCAAAAATGTGACAGGTGTCAAAGAACAGGGAACATCTCAAAAACACAGCTGCCACGTGTACAATATTTTTGGTGAAGTGGCAGTATTCGACTTCTGAGATATCGCTCATAAAGGCCGATATATCGCTGTCGCCCCTTTGCAAATGCCGATTATCCGCTCATAGGCCGATAATTCGCCTGTGTGGAATGTAACTGTTGTTACTTAATAGTTATACTTTATTTGTTAATAGTTAATAAATTATGTTATTGTTAATTGGTTATTATAATATTTTATATGATATCACTTGCAGTAAATTTAAATATATAATCACCTAATCTAATAATTATATTTATATCATTACAATTTACAATTGCAATTACAATTTTGCAGATAGCATACTCAGAAGAGTGGTCCGTGGGAGATCGATTATCGATGGGTCAGGTCGCCTCAAGGCGTCTCCGCGTCGGAGAAGGGTTTTTTTTTTTTTTTCACGCTCCCGTAGTGGCGCAGTCCGCAGCCGCACTCCGCAGAACCCGAGCTGGGCTCCGTTGACGAGCCAGCTCGCGAGTGGCTCGCGAGCAGGCTCGTCCGAGCCCGATC